>CM018680.1:75611901-76031634 GCA_009363875.1 Mikania micrantha | reverse complement strand
AAAAAAGCAGGGCTTTAGGAAAAAAAACGCCCTTTCCAAAAAAATTCTAAGATAAATTATAAATAAAAAATAAGACTAAAAATCCAAAAAGTTCTCACTAACCAAACACAATGTTCAAAATATCAAATAGCAAAATCATCCAAATGAAAAAATCTCTAAAAACAAAAAAAAGTTTAAACTTGAAAACAAAAGGTTCATAAAATATAGTTTAATATTTCTTCATAACCAATTTCTTCTTCAATCTTCAAAACCATCTGAGGCATCATAACTTGAATTATATAGTCTCCATCTTCCTCTTGGTCTTCCTCAGAATCTTCATAAATAAGAGTTCTAATCTTAGGAGACTTTGAAGTGTCGGGTTTGAAGATGATGGTTGTGATAATCTGGTTGTCCTACCCCTGTCTGCTCCACACCTGCTTTGTAGGAAATGGGTTCACGTTTTTATTACAAAACAATAATCAAATATTAATTAATAAACGATTCTCTTGTTATTCGTAAGAAATAATCTAGTACAAAACCAGCTACAATACTAAAATAATATAATATAAGTTACGAATTCAAATACCAAACTTGTTTTGATCCATTATTCGTTAGGTGCTCTAAGTATCTTGTTTGATTGATTAGAACATGCTCCATGTTGAGTCTTCAACCAAGCCATTTGATGATGTTTTCAATCCAGTGTGTCTTCCACTTATTCTTCACCGCAACATGGATTAAGCGTGCTAATGATAGTGGTTGAGGCACGTATTCCATACGCTTCCCTTAAAAACAGATTTCACGCTACGCGTCTGTCTCCTAGGATACAACAACCGAAACAGCTTGTGTATTGCCGAGAATGTCCACACACCCGAGGTATCACAATAAATTTCTACTATGTTTAGAATTGTTATGAAATATATGAAGTTTGAGATGATGGATGAACTAGAGAGAACATATCTCTCAATTTTGCATTACATGATTCAACTTAATTCAAAAACAAAATTAAAAATGAACATCCAAGTTCATTATTTATACTCACAATATTAAATATATTTATGACTATAATTTAAAAGTCATAAATACAATATCAATAAAATTTATTTATTAAGAAATAAATTTTTATTTAATATATACTTATGACTGAAATTTAAAAGTCATAAATACAATATTAAATAAAATATATTAAGTAATAAATTTTTATTTAAGAATTTAATTAAAAAATGTGACATATTAATAAATAAAATAAGTAAAAAAAATAACCTACCAGGAGCAACTTTACCATGCTGCCTTTTGCATATTCTAAACCAAAAAATACCCTTCTGGTTAATCCAATGAATCAACTCAGATGTTATTAATCTTGCTTGCCTTTGTTAAGGACAAGCTTGCTAATGCACTTATGTAAACCTTCAGACACTTCGTTGTCATCATCAATCTCCTCATTGTAACAAATAGAACTTCGGGTTGAAGTAGTAACCTGCTGCATGCAAGGGGTGGTGAAGTTGACAATTCCATCGTTTGTCAATTATTCCCGACACAATAATGTAGTCTTTGCTATCTTCTCCCAAAGCCGTTTTAATTCCAAGTTTAGCTCTTTCCATCGCTTCATAGAGATAACCCATTGCTTGTTTTTTCTCATTGTCTACCAGTCAAAGCACTCTCACAAGAGGGAGAGTGAGAAGGACATTGTTCCAGAAAGAAGGCATGAAAACAATCTCGTTTGTTCTTTTTCCCTTGCTATCATTAGCCCATTTTCCGGTCTTCCATTTCTCGTTTTCAAACATGTTCCTTAGTGGCGACTTATGCTTTTGCAAGCTTTACAACGTGAGGACAGTTGTTGCAAACCGGGTAACTCCACATCTTGCTAACTCGTGTTTTTAGTAAATTCTCTCATCATGTTTAACACAACTGTATGGTTATAAAATAACCAACAAGAAAAATACATTTCTCAATTGTTTTCTTCACCTTCTTAATCTTACTGATATCCTCAAGCATAAGATCCAAACAATCAGCTACACAAGGTGTCCAAAACAAGTTCTTCCTCTTATCCATTAACATTTTTCTGAAGACAAACAGATAAATTATGTATGATCAATATAGTTAGACTTAAAAGTTGCTTAAACGTAAAATAACATAAAAAAATATGACTAACCTGCTGACTTGAAGTTGTACCATTATCTGTTATAATTTGCACAACATTTGCTTCTCCAAAGCACTCAACAAACCTATCAAGGAGCTCAAACGCTTTTTCACCGGTCTTCATATAAGAAGAAGCATCAACCGACTCCATAAACACAGTTCCCTTAGCACTATTGACCAGAAAATTAATCAAGGTTCTTTTTCTACGGTCCATCCATCCATCGGACATAAGGGAGCAACCAAACTTTGATCACTCCGATTTATGCCCTTCAACCATTGATCCACCTTTTCTACCTCGTTCTTTAGGAGAGGAACACGTAGCTCATGGTAACTAGGAGGCGTTAGGTGCGGCCCATAGTTTCCAACAGCAGCAATCATCTCTTTAAAACTGTCCGTGTTAGCAACATTGAAAGCTATTCCATTTGGTAGAGAAAAATGCAACAATGGTTTCTATGGTTATGCCTCGAATCTCTTTATCACAAAATCTTTTATGCTTGTTTGAACACTATTACCTTTGCCTATAAATGTGTCATAAACTAAAAGAAAATAATAAAAAATAAAAACTTATTCATTTTCATAATAACAACAAGATCATTAGAAAACAGCCAACAACATTAGTTAGCAAACAAAAGCAAATATCATCAGAAAACATCATCAAATATTGTCAAAAACAGCAGCAACAAATCTTGTTTTGACCCACTAGTTAACATGGTTAAAGTGTTAAACAACCAGTATCTTTGACTACCAAACAGCAGCAACATATCAACAGCAGCATAACAGAAACAATAAAAAATGTATATTTGATGATGGATCTATCTAATTTTTCAAGTAGTGATGTTTTATTTCTTTCTGATGTTTCTTATTTGATTATAAGAGCAACAAATATTACCAGCAAACAACAAAAAATATACTGAAAAAAAAAGAAACAAAAAATTATAAATATAATACAGAAAAATACAAACTTTAAGTTAAGCATACCCTTTGTCATATAAAGATCTATTGGACCCTTAACATCTTGCCTCTTCCTCTTGTTTAGGAAATTCGGTATCTCCGTTACATCCTCATCTTCTGCTTCATCCTCCATTTCATGCAAGCCCTCATTAGTTTACTTTGCTTTTTGGCTTAAAAATGTGCTTTCAACTCTTCTTTCACCTCTTGTGGACACTTAGCACAGCCTTTCACATTCTTGTTTCATCTCATTTGATGTTGTTTTGCTCTAAAAATCCCCCCTTTGGTAACTTTCTTGCAATATTTATAGGTTACAGCATTCTTATCGTTGGGATTAGCAAGATAGTTATGCTTCCAACAGATATCAATTTTCTTGTACTCTGAGGTCCTACATCACCACCTTGAGAAGCCATGTGTACTGTAACAACATAGAATGAAGCTTGATTAATTCTAACAGAAAGCAACTAAGAATAAATTACTAATCTATAATCAGACATTAGAATAAAGAAAAAAAACGACAATGAAGTTACTAGAAGTCTGGATACGATTAATTAACTGTGGTTAGGAGAAAAATTAGACTAAAATTATGTGATATGATATATATAAGATTCATTCAAATTTTAAATTTGAAATTGAAATCCACGAAATAAGGAGAAGATATGGAAACACGTTAATTATGATAACTTATAATTAGTTTATATTTTTCATAAATTGAAAAAAAAAAACAACCAAGTTTCCAATTAACGCCTTAGTTTCCTAATTATCAGAAGCGTATTTTTCCCGCATGACTTCAGATTGGTGCCTAGGCGCCTTAGGTGCTCGCTTTTGATAACTATGGTATATATATATCTATATATATATATATATATATATATATATATATATGCTAATTTTTTTGACTCAAATTGAATTAATGATTGTCATGTTGAATGGTTCACTATATTGACATGGTGATGATTTATTAAAACACACTATATTAAAGAAGTGTGATGAAGAAGCCAAGAAGGTGATCACCACCTTTTAATAGTAAGACGTTGTGGCGACCATCTTCAACGAATTTGAGGAAACACGTAGCCAAAAAAATCAAGGAGAGGAAGTAAGATTTGTTTTTTGACACCAACTTGTGCCTCTATAAATTTGTTGTATCATCTCTTATCCTTAGACTCTTCACTTGTAATTTTTTGTCAATTCAATTTGCAAAAATATTTTCACAAGCTATATTAGCAAAGAAATAAAAAAAAAATTACTCAGTTTCACTAGATTTTACTATAAATCGGTGTGTGTGATTGTTGATACCGAGAAGTAAAGCAAGCCTTAGACATTTCCACTTTAGTGAGATCAATAGAAGTTCTATTATATTCCCTATTGAGCGTTACACAACCCATAAGTTTATTCTTTAGTTCTAGTGATTATACATTCATGTCTAGTTATAATATTGTATTTAAAAGATACCATTTCGTATGTTATATCAGATACTAGATTATTACCCCGTGTAATACACGGATTGAATATAAAATATTAAATAAATAGTAATAAAAATTTAAATATTATAAAATAATATTTGGATATAAATTGATTAAATTACGTATAAATCAATGTTTTAAGTGAAAAAACAATAATTAAAATTTTCAATAACTAATAAAATGATACTTGGTAATTTTAATTTGTAACAATAATGATTTTTAAACTGACTGATGTGAAAAACTTCACTTATTTTTCTATCTAAAACTGAGAAAATGATGTACAATTTCAATTTAAACATATCATTAAATGTAATTTTTCTTATCCTTTTTAAACTTTTGATTTTAAAATAATTACCTTTTAAACATTTTGTTATAAGAAACATCATTTGTTTCTAAAAAACCCATTATTTAAAAACTATGATTTATAGTTTATTTATTTTTTTTTTTAAATTGTTTTTTAATTGATCTTGTTTTTTTATAAAACTTTTATTTACTTAAAATGCCAATTTAAAATATTTCTTATTTTTTTAAAAATTATTTTTAGAAAATTTCAAATTTTATAAACTTCTTTTAAAGTGTGTTTTTAATAAAAACAAAAATATTTGATTTTTAATTTATCAAAAACTATTTTCTAACATGAAAAATGCATATAATATAATTACTCATTAATAGTATAATTATTTATTAGAGAAGATAATATAATTAATAAAAGAGAAGATTGAGTAAGATGATATAAAAGTGACAAATGACAATATATACATGAAAATTTAACAAGTGACAAAAATATTTTTGTTTATTATAATAGAAAGATCTTCCAATAATTTGAATCTAACCGGCCACTAGCATTCAAGCCTACAACTACCTAGAATTTATAATCATTGTGTACTACACTAGATCACGTGTTTGTAATATTATTTTTGATTACAAAATCCTTATTATCAAATACAAGTTACCCCACATTTAAGCGTTACTGGATAAATCCTTCCAACATTTGGACATGATAATGAAAGATTCTCCCTTTCTACATAGGTTAAGAAATATATTTTAAGGTTATCCCTTGTTCATATGATTGGAGATATTTCTTAACCACCATATTTACCAAATTTCCCATAGACTCAACTCAATTTTCTCATTCAAATCCTTCTTTTTGTCCTTTCATTTGTTTATATTGATTATTATTTGATTTAATACTAAAATTAGAGTAAATTACATACGTGGTCCTTATGGTTTGATATTATTTCACTCTTGATCCGTAGGTTTCATAAATTACTCATATGATCATAAACTTTAGACAATATCTATGTTTTATAATAAATAAATGTTTTTGTTTGCCACATGTCATGCAATGGAGCATGTTTTATTTTTGTTTCTCTCATAAATTTGGAGCATTAAATCATTTATTAACACTCCTTTATAAATATTGATAATTAATAAATTTGACAAATTATTACAATTTATTTTCTTATATTTAATAAATTATGTATATAAATAAATAATTAAGTCATGAATATCTTACACTTTTAATTTAGAAATTTAATAATATGTTCAGAGTAAATTAAAAAAGCAAATAACTAGACAAAATAAAATAAAATAGATACATTATTAAACAAATTGTAAACTATACAATTAATGATTTTATTAAAAATGAGAATATTAAAAACCCGAGTTATTTCATGTATATTCGTATGTTATTATATCAAAATAAAATAAAATAGATATATTATAAAACAAATCGTAAACTATAAATAAAAATATGAAAATTAACTTTAATATTCATATATTTTATTTCTTTTTTTTACAACTTATTTTAAATTGTTATTATATGTTTATAACTTTTAACTTAAAAAATATAAATAATTGGTAACATTTATTATCATTGTAGTTATTTAGTTTTTGTTTTTCAATGTGTATCTATTGTTTAATTATTTATATCCATTATTTAATCATGCATTGTGAATTATAGATATGAAAAATAATTATTATATTATTAAGCAAATGAATTTAATCTGTAATTAGTAATAAAGTTTTTAGTTAAGCTTATTTCATTATCTAAGCTTTTATTTAGGCCTCTTACTATTATTAACTTCAAATTATGTTTATTAAAATATTCAATAATAATAATAATACTAATACTAATAATAATAATAATAATAATAATAATTATTATTATTATTATTTTCCATGAATTATTTTTAAATATTTTAAAATATTTAGCTTGATAGAATGATTTCAATGTTAAAATACAATATGTATAGTTATAAAAAAAATTCAAATGTAATTCTTATTTTTTTTATAGGCATACATTTTTTTATTAAAAAGTATATAACATTTTGTATATTAAACACGTGTAATACACGGGATTTAACCTAGTTTGTAATACATTAGTCTTTAGGTCACCAAATTACTCTCACATAATTGACCAAATTACCCTCATATAAGGATTATATGTGTTACAAATGTCTTAAGTTTAGAAACATATGGATAATTTATGAAACCTACAGAGCAAAATAAAATACTAGCAAACCCTAAGGACCACCTTGGTAATTTACTCTTAAAATTATAATATTCTCTCACTTTTTGTAGGTCTTATATATTATGTTATCTTATTTATTGCTAATGTTAACAAAGTAGTGAGATTGTTAACATGATTTAAATCATCAACCACATAACTTAGATAAGTTGTCATTTAATAAAATATGCAACATCCTTGTTGGTGATTCTTCCAAATCCTACTATCAAAAACCCATACACCATCAAAATTAGGTGTGTTTGATTGTTTTCTTTTAAGCTATTCATTAGATTGAGGTACTCAAACTCAAATATATTAAGTCTAATATTTAAAAATGATTGTTATTACTAAAATAAAAAATGAAAAATACTTAATAAAAATTTTGCTTAAAGCCTACTAACTAGGTTAAGCAGGCTTGGTCACAACCTGATTGATTAAGTTAGATGATGATGGATGTGATATATATATATATAGGAAAAGGATAATTTGAAAACCTTTTCTCAATGAGAAAACTGTGAAAACCCATTTTCAACCATAGATTTGAGAGATGAGTGGTTGAGATTAAAGAAGAATTTTCAGATTTATTTATATGTTAATTAAATATTGAAAAAGGTACAAAAGGGTAATAGTGTCATTTACCCACATGTACTTTATATGCATTTTTTTATGTTTTCTACCCAAAAGAACGTCCCTTTTTCCCCATCCCTTACATCAAATCTGTCAAAAGCTGAAAAAAGTACAAATGAATTAATTATGACATGTCACATCATTTAAAACATTTAACGAATTCTTTGAAACTGATTCTACAAATGTAACATATACGTAACAAAAGTGTAACTATGACGCATTACATACATTTTGAATATATTTAAAAAACCTTCTACTAACAAAATCAAAAAACAACTTCTATGAAAGCATAACAAAAGAACAAACACCCTAGATGTTTTTTTAAACCACAATTAACATTAATAAAAAAACAAAAAGCACCTGATATTCCCTAATTTTCGACATTCACGTTAGCGGAATCGAAACTCTTTGTCTCTCAATTACATGAACCTAAAAAATACATGTAACATCGTTGTTTTTGTAGTGATGCGTTACCGAATAAACAACATTCTCATTGACAAGATCAATGTGAAGACATAACAAAACAACTTTCCATGTAAAAGTTACCGAAGAAACAATATTCTCATCGATACGATTAGTGTGTGAAACATAACAAAAATACTTTCTCTGTTAGCTATCTAAGCTGTTATATGTAACAATTTGTGTAACGTACGTAATTCATATGTAAAACATATGTAATATAGTTGTTTCCAGAAAACATATGTAACACAGTAAAACAAAGATTGTTGTTATATGTAAAACATTTGTAACGTAGGTGGATTAAATGTGTAATAGTTCACGAATCTAAAAAACAGTGGTAACATCGTTGTATTTGTTATTATGCGACCTAAGAGGCTACCTAGGTGCTAGGCGCCCTCCACTAAAAACTAAATGTAAAACATTGTTAAGATCGTTGTATTTGGTATGTGTAATGAACGTAATTTATATGTAAAACATAAGTAATATAGTTGTTCCAAGTAAAACATATGTAACACCTTTGCAACGTAGGTGCATTAACTGTTGAACAATTCACGAACCTGAAAAACATTGGTAACATCATTACATTTGCTATAATGCGGCTTAGGCGGTTGCCTATATAGGGAACACGAACATTTAAAGCTGAAAAGGGTACAAAAGGAGTAATTATGACATGTCACATCAGTTGAAACATTTAATAAATTCTTTGAAACTGATTCGACAAATGTAACGTATACGTAACATAAGTGTAACTATGACACATGACATACATTTCGAACATATTTAAAAATCTTCTACTAACAAAATCAAAAGACAACTTTTATGAAAGCATGACAAAATAACAAACACCCTAGATTTTTTTAAACCACAATTAACATTAATAAAAAACAAAAACCACCTGATATTCCCTACTTTTCGACATTCATGTTCGCGGAATCGTAACCCTTTGTCTTTCAATTACATGAATCATGCCCAATAACATACTTCTGACATGTACGACAAGTCCTATGTGCCATGTGAGACTTCTCAACTGATTTATATGTAAATCATATGTAATATAGTTGTTCCAGTAAAATCTATCTAAGTTGTTTTATGTGAACATTGTGTAACAAACGTAATTTATCCGTAAAACATTTGTAATATAGTTGTTCCCAGTAGAACATATGTAATATAGTAAAACAAAGATTGTTGTTAATATGTAACATCTTTGTAACATAGGTACACTAACGGTGTAACAATTCATGAACCTAAAAAATAACCATGACATCGTTGTCTTTGTAATGATGCGTTACCGAATAAACAACATTCTCATTGACAAGATCAATGTGAAGACACAACAAAACAACTTTCCATGTAAAAGTTACAGAAGAAACAATATTCTCATCGATACGATTAGTGATAAACATAACAAAACAACTTTCCCTATGTGCTATCTAAGCTGTTATTTGTAACACTTTGTGTAACGAACGTAACTTATATGTAAAACATATGTAATATAGTTGTTTCCAGTAAAACATATGTAACATAGTAAAACAAAGATTGTTGTTATATGTAAAACCTTTGTAACATTGGTGGATTTACTGTGTAATAATTCACGAACCTGAAAAACATTGGTAACATCGTTGTATTTGTTATGATGCGGCCTAGGAGGCTGCCTAGGCACTAGGCGCCCTCCACCAAAAACTAAATGTAAAGCATTGTAACATCGTTGTATTTAGTATTGTAATGAACGTAATTTATATGTAAAACATATGTAATATAGTTGTTTCAGTAAAACATATATAACATAGTAATACAAAGATTGATGTTAATATGTAACACCTTTGTAACATAGGTGCATTAATTGTTTAACAATTTACGAACCTAAAAAACATTGGTAACATCATTAATTTGCTATGATGCAGCCTAGGCGGCTACCTATATAGGGAACACGAACATTTAAACGAACAAGGTTTTCTTGTTCGTGTTCGTTCTTTAAGAAACATAGTGTGTTCATATTCGTTCGTTAATAGTATACATGAATGGTTCACGAACATGGACGAACATAAGTAAACGAACATAACTAAACAGACATAAACGAACATGACCAAAGAAACAAAACAACCATTATTGAACACAAATAGTTAAACAAACATGAACAAACAAATGGATTCTAAACTTGGATTGATATTAACCTATTTCAGTTAATAAATTCCCCAAAATTACGATAAAATAAGAATGGCACAAGCATGTTAATTTATAAAGAACACGAATATATCACTGATTTTTAAAATAAATGAACTGATTTATTAATAAAAATAAATTAACGAGGATAAACGAACCTAAATGAACGAATATAAACGAACATAAATGAACAAATACAAACGAACGTTTACAAACGTAAACGAATAAATGGGACGTATGTTCATGTTCGTTCGTTAATAGTATACACGAATTGTTCATGAACATAGACGCACATAAGTAAACAAACATACACGAACATAACTAAACAAACATAAACAAACATGACTAAAGAAACAAAACAAACATTATTTGTGATAGTTGCATACGAGAATTACGTCATCAATGATGTGGACACATTTGATCGTTCTAGAAATCCACTTTGTTTTAATACTTGTAATTGTTACAAATTGATAGTAGGCGAGAAATGATGAAAGTGGGCGAAAACCGTGCACAAAAAGGAGTCCGGACTGTCCGGAATCGAAAAACGAAGAAAAATCACTAAGTGTTGGTCGACTGGACTCATCGCGGTACGCGATGGAGGGGTCGAGAATCCTCCGCGGTACGCGATGATTGCAAAATATCTAAGATTCCTCCGGATTTCTCCGCGGTACGCGACGAGTGTGGCGGTGGAGAAATCTGATCTACTTCATCAGATTTCATGCAGAAGAAGTTATTTTCTTCTTCTTGCGTAAACTCGACCCACCAGGCGAACAAACAACCATTTCCAGCATCTAAACCCTTTTCTGAAGCTGCCAGACTCCATCAATTGCACCCGTGAACGTGTTTACAGGTTCTGATCGTTGTTTTGAAGCCAGATATCCGTCAGATTAGGTAACGATCCGTTTAAACCTTGTAGTTTGATTTTGATTGATTAGATCTTGATTTTGAACGTAATGATATAGTTAGGATTGTTGATTATTGCCTAGATGATGGCTAGGATTGATTATAAACAAAGAACACGAAGTTTTAACGGTTAAATTCTTGTTTTGATCCGTTGTAATGCCCGGTTTGCATGAAATCATACCCATGATTATAATGGTTTAATCCATTTGATTATAACAATGTAGGTGATTAGTTGGATTAATCCTTGAAATGCAAGGTTAAATCCAAGTGTTTCAAACTAATCACGATCATTAACATACTTATTGGAAT
The DNA here is from genome assembly GCA_009363875.1 of Mikania micrantha. NCBI lineage: Eukaryota > Viridiplantae > Streptophyta > Magnoliopsida > Asterales > Asteraceae > Mikania > Mikania micrantha. The sequence continues at coordinate 76,020,141 of CM018680.1, read as the reverse complement.
GATTATCTGATGTTTATGATAACAGTCAGATTAGTATGTTAAACCTGGTTATTACACCTATTTTGATGCTACATTGTGATATTTCATGATAATTGGGTAATCAACAAACAAGGATTTATCATTCCTAAGCCATTAAATTGTCTAGAAACTGTTACAGTATTATAATCAACAACATTAACTAATTTGGTTAATCTGGGATTATTCTGATTAATCAAGAGTGTCATCAACTTTGTATTAGGAATCTAATGCAATGTAGGTTCCTACATTATCATACATTGTATGATATAACATTAAATTAATTAATTACATAATTAGTATCGAGTTGATGATTTACTAAGCAATGTCTTTGACATTGAACGTTCAGAAAGATCTAATCAGTAAACTAGAACATAAATAACTTATTAAATATAACTAAATGCAGAATCATCTCTGTACTATCAGTCAGGTGATATTCTGCTACACCTATATTATCAGGTGAGTTTCGTACAACCCCTTTTATTTTTAATCTTTTATAAACATCGGGGAAACTCTGTAAACTGTTGTCTGAACATATGATATGCATCAATGATATCTGTGTGATTTCATGTGATTTTGTGGGATTTCATGGGATTTTGCCTGTAGACTGAACTCTATCATGGAACTGAAAGTCCTCATTTTTGAACTGTATCTAGTGAACCCATGTGTGGCCGAACAGAAAACATTGATAGTACTATTGGTTGACACCCCATTCGCTGGGAGGATTGCATCTCCCCTTGTGTGAATGTTTGTTATCTGTTTCATGAACTTCTTAATGGTATGATAGACATTAAGATAATGAGGCACTAAGATATGTACCGACGGGTAATATCTTGAGACAGACTAGACGTCCGAAAGGAACTAGATACGGGTCCCATGGTTATCCGGAACTGAACTTTTGAGAACATGTTTATCATATCATATTGTTTTAAAATGAACTGTCGATCTCACCAGCTTTGTGCTGACGTTTCAAACTTAAATCTTTTTGCAGGGAGACAGTGACACTCGGTGAGGCAACACTTCAAACACTAGTAATTAAATAAGTTGGTTGTGTAATAAACTTAGTTGTAAATTATGATACTGATTGTAATGACGGAACCCTGTATTGTATTTATTTTAAGTTAATCTGTGTGCTTATGATATCGGTTCAAGTAAGTCACCCCTCACCTTGGAGACATCACCACTATGCTTCCGCAACCGGTTCAGTGACGTCAGGCTAGACACGAGGTGACGAGGGGTGGGGGTGTGACAGGGTGGTATCAGAGCCACAGGTTATAGAATTTAGGTTGACTTAGAGACCTAGACTATAACCATAGGTTCGTATAGTGACACAGAGAGCACCGAACATTAATAATGAACAAAACTTGTTTTGAATTAAGCCAGGATAATCAGGTGGTACAAATTCCAGTTACGAGTAGCCAGCATAATTGAAATTTGCAACACGTGTGCATTCTAGTTTGATTTGATTCAAGCGGAACATTAATAACTAAAGGAGCAAATAGTTGCTATGAGATAGGAGAAAGCATCATATCATGTTCATATTAAATGTTGTTATTTAATATTTATGTCATGATACTGATTAGAAATTTTGATTGTACAGCGATGGCCGATCCAGCTGTGCAGTATATTTATCAGAGGTTCCCTTATTTGAGGTTGGATGACACACCTAGCTCTAGTGCAGGATCAGATTCAGGTCCTAGTGAGGCATCATCGGCAGCCTCACAGGCGACCCCTGCCGGACCTCATACACCTTCGGACCCCAGACCTGTTACTCCACCACCACCATCACCAGTACTACCACCAGCAGCCCCCATTCTACCTAGTCCACCTCATTCACCTTTAGTTCATATTTCTGCCGAGAGGAGACATGACTCCTCTCCACGGAGAGTCCCTGAGTGGGACGGGTTGAGGCGGATGCGAGGCCAAGCTCGCAAGACGACGGGGCTACCCCCGAGACGACAGATGGCTCCCCGAGATGAGCCACCGACGATACATGAGGTGGGAGAATCTTCCCACCAAGCAGAGTGGAGAGCCCAGTTACAGCAGGTCACTCATGATCTGCAAGGGATGCGTCAGGACATACAGCAGCAGAGTGCTATGATAGATGATACCCGTAGCACTGTTTTAGAGATTTTGACTTCTCACTTGACCATTATAGATCGAGTGAACACATTGGAGGCAGACACACAAGAGTGGAGGATTTCAGTTGAGGAGCGATTGCGTAGGACGTGGGTTCGGAAGATTATTGCTACCTTTTGGCGGCAGGTTGAGTTGTTGAGAGCAAGATTGGCGAGGGTGAGAGAGTCTCTGATTTGGCTTGGGATGGCCAGTTTTGAGACTAAGATGATAGTTTTGGGCGTGATCATGGCGGCAGTGGCTATGGTGTTTTCCTGCTTATCGTACTTTTTACGATAAGTATGTTTATGTAGCTCTTTTTGGGATATCCTATGTACAGACGAATAGGTTGTTAGTGTGTGATGTGGATGGGAAATTTTGATTGTAAAATAGATTCCCAATAGTTAGTATGGATGAATCGGTTCTGATAGTTCTTGTATTATAACCTTGTGATGTATGAAATTATGGTACTGTAATAATATGGGTGTTTTGTATATCTGTCTGTATAATGAGCTATGTGTGTGAACTATAATTAATTTTTCTGTGTGAGAACATAACCGTATGCGAACGAAATAATATGAGAACATGTCAAACTAAAATATATATTTCGCTGAAATACAGTACGGGAGCAATACTGTATGCGAATATATCGAACTAAGATATATATTTTGCTGGAATACAGTTGGGAGCAATACTGTATGCAAATATATCTGTAACTAAAGTACAGTACGAGAGCCATACTGTACGAGAACATGTCTGAATTGTGAACGTATCTAATAGTGAACATGTCTGTAACTAAAGTACAGTACGAGAGCCATACTGTACGAGAACATATCTATGGTCTGTATGAGAACTTAATGTATGAACTGAGAACATATTAGAGAACTTGTGTGAGAACATGTCCTAGTTCTGTATGAACATATTTCTAAAAACATGTGTTGCAATGCAAAGAACTGGGTAAGACTCTAACATGTTTTTGAAATAACAGGACTAAGTATAACTACGAACAATTGTGTGATCTGTGTGTAATACAAACATGTCTGGACTGAATTCATGTAGTTATACTATATTCTTTATAATCACATTTCAATATAAATTTTCAGTGTAACTGAATATGATTGAAATTATGTGATGGGTTATATCTTTAATATTCTTAAACTGACCTGAATTTGTCTGCTTGTGAGCAGATTAATGGCTCCAAAAAGAGGTCGACCAGCTAAGAAAGCTGCTAAGAATATTACCAACCCTGAACTGAATCAAGTTCCACCTGTGAATGTTGAATCAAATCCGGATCCGCATGTAAATCCGGAAGCGAACGTGATTCCACCTGAGAACTTGGAAACGAATACTACTCCACCAGTGAACCCTGGAGCAGGCATTGTTCCACCTGCTGGTACAAGCGGATTTGAAACAAATGAAGCTATGATAGCTTGAATTGTGCGTGAACAATTATCTGCTTGTGGTGTTCTGACACAGCAACACAATACTTCGGGTTCTGGTGGGAACCATGTGGAACAAAACGTTACTGGTGGACATCCAGAAACCCATCAGACCACCGGTACAACTACCATTGTTCCTGATCCACCACGACAGGGATGTACTTATAAGTATTTTGCTTCCTGTAACCCTCCTACTTTTACTGGCAAAGAAGGAGCGGCTGGTTTATTAAGGTGGATCGAGGAGATGGAAACCAAACTCAAAATCAGTCAGTGTTTGGAGGAGCATAAGGTGTCTTATGCTGCCTGTTCTTTGAAAGACTCAGCTTTGACCTGGTGGAATACCCAGGCCAAGACTTTGGGTTTAGCCACAGTTGACTCGATGGGCTGGAATGATTTCAAAACTCTAATTAGATCAGAGTACTGTCCCATCACTGAAATTCAAAAACTCCAGGAGGAATTCTGGAATCACTCGATGATCGGTGCTGACTGTCTTGCTTACACCGATCGTTTTCATGAACTCACTTGTTTACTTCCCGATATGTTTCCTACGGAAGCTGCTTTAATTGAGAAGTACATTAAGGGTTTGATTCCTCAGATACGAGGAATGGTGACTGCTGCTGAACCTACAACCCTGAAACATACGATTCTTTTGACCACTAAGCTTACCAATGAGGCGGTAAGGAGTGGTACTCTGTCTTTGAAACCTCAGACGGCTCATAGTCGTAGTGATGTCGGTACCTCGAATGTGTCAAAAGGTACCAAACGGAAGTGGTTTAGCAAAACCAAGGCGAAGGCTCCGGCTGAGATCAGTCAGAACAAACCAACGGTGAAGAACTATGGTGCAAATGTTCCTGAGAGGAAAACTTATACTGGACAGGCGCCCAAATGCAATAAGTGTCCACTCCATCACACGGGACCATGTCCTGTTTGTCTGAACTGTAACCGAGTTGGACATTATGCTAAATATTGCAACTTTCCTGCTCAGACACCAAACCAAGCACCACGACAAACCACTCAAACCAACCGGTCATGTTACAAATGTGGAAGTCCTGATCATCTCATACGAAACTGTCCACACAATAACATCAATCCGGGAACTGAAGCTAGGGGGAGAGCTTTTCAGATTGGTGCGACCGAGGCGAGACATGATGCAAATATTGTTACTGGTACGTTTCTTCTTAATAATCTATACGCATCAGTTCTGTTTGATACAAGAGCAGATAAGAGCTTTATCTCTCCTGAATTTGCATCATTACTTTCATTGCCTACGGTAGATCTAGAAACTCCTTATGTTATCGAACTTGCTAACGGCAAGTTGATCAAAACTAACAGTGTTATTCAAGGATGTTCCTTGAATTTGAATGATCATCTTTTCAAAATTGATTTACTTCCTATTGAGATTGGGAGCTTTGATGTTGTTGTTGGTATGGACTGGCTTTCTAATAACCAAGCGGAAGTTGTCTGTCAAAACAAGGTGATCCGTATTCCATTACCTAACGGTAATACACTGATAGTTCAAGGAGAACGAGCTGGTAGGAAACTTGGTATCATATCTTGTATGCAAGCTCAGAAGTTCTTAAGGAAAGGCTGTTATGCTTTCCTAGCACATGTGACTGAGCACAATTCTTCACCCAAACAAATCACAGATATCCCAGTAGTCAAGGATTTTCCTGAAGTTTTTCCTGAGGATATATCAGGATTACCCCCAGTGAGACAAGTTGAATTTTGAATCGACTTAATTCCAGGTGCAGCACCTGTTGCTAAAGCCCCGTATCGGCTTGCACCATCCGAAATGCAAGAACTTTCAGGTCAATTGCAAGAACTATTAGACAAAGGTTTTATTAGACCTAGTTTCTCACCCTGGGGAGCACCTATTCTTTTTGTGAAAAAGAAGGATGGTTCATTCAGGATGTGTATTGACTATAGGAAACTCAATAAACTGACAATCAAGAACCGTTATCCACTACCCCGTATCGATGATCTGTTTGATCAACTACAAGGTGCTACTTATTTTTCAAAAATCGATTTAAGATCTGGATATCATCAGTTACGTATTCATGATGATGACATTCCAAAAACTGCTTTCAGAACTCGATACGGACATTACGAATTTTTCGTGATGCCATTTGGTTTAACCAATGCGCCAGCAGTTTTCATGGATCTGATGAATCGAGTATGTAGACCTTATCTGGATAAATTTGTGATTGTGTTTATTGATGATATACTTATTTATTCTCGAAATCAACAAGAACATGCTCAACACTTGAAATTAATCTTAGAACTTTTGGCACGTGAAAAATTATATGCCAAGTTCTCCAAGTGTGAGTTCTGGTTACGAGAAGTTCAATTTCTTGGTCATGTAGTAAATCAAAACGGTATTCAAGTGGATCCCAGTAAGATTCAGGCGGTGAAACAATGGGAGACACCACGAACCCCGACTGAAATACGTCAATTCTTGGGGTTGGCAGGTTATTATCGTCGGTTTATCAAGAACTTTTCAAAGATAGCCTTGCCACTGACTACATTGACACAGAAAAATCAACCGTTTATATGGGATTTTCAACAGGAGGAGGCGTTCCAACTGTTGAAACACAAACTCTGCAATGCACCTATCTTGGCACTACCCGGAAGGTACTGATAACTTCACAGTGTATTGTGATGCTTCACGTCAAGGTCTTGGGTGTGTTCTAATGCAGAAAGATAAGATAATTGCTTATGCTTCTCGACAACTGAAAGTACATGAGAAGAATTATACCACACATGATCAAGAACTTGGTGCAGTAGTGTTTGCACTCAAGATTTGGAGACATTATCTATACGGAACTAGGTGTATTATATACATTGATCACAAAAGCCTCCAACACATTCTAGATCAGAAAATGTTGAACATGCGACAGAGGCGATGGGTTGAACTGTTGAACGATTACGACTGTGAGATTCGTTATCACCCAGGCAAAGCAAATGTTGTAGCTGATGCTTTAAGTCGCAAGGAACGAGTCAAGCCTTTACGTGTGAAAGCGTTAGGTATGACTATTCAAACCAGTCTAATTCCTCAAATCAAAGACGCTCAGCAACAAGCTTTACAAGCAACGAACTATTCTGCTGAAGGACTGAGAGGATTAGATAAGAAACTTGATACCAAAGACGATGGACTATTGTATTTCAAAAACCGAATGTGGATTCCTTTATTCGGTAACTCTCGAACTATTATCTTGGATGAGGCGCATAAATCCAGGTATTCTATTCATCCAGGTGCTGATAAAATGTATAAAGATCTTAAGGATTTTTACTGGTGGCCTGGAATGAAGAAACAAATAGCTGAATACGTGGATCGATGTTTAACATGTCTCAAAGTTAAGGCTGAACATCAACGACCTTCTGGGTTATTGCAACAACCTGAGATTCCCATGTGGAAATGGGATCAGATCTCTATGGATTTCATTACTAAACTACCCAGAACATCACGTAATCATGACTCTATATGGGTTATCGTTTTACGAAATCTGCGCATTTCTTACCCATCCGAGAAGACTATTCTATGGATCGACTCGCTAAACTCTATGTTAATGAGATTGTATCTCGACATGGAGTACCGATCTCTATCATTTCTGACAGGGATAGTCGATTTATGTCTCGATTTTGGCAAACTCTTCAGAATGCTCTGGGCATGCAAATCAATTTGAGCACAGCTTATCATCCACAAACTGACGGACAGACTGAACGAACAAATCAGACTCTTGAAGACATGCTCAGAAGCTGTGTGATTGATTTTGGAGGTAGCTGGGATATTCATCTTCCACTTGTTGAATTCTCATACAATAACAGCTACCATACCAGTATTCAATGCGCTCCATTCGAAGCACTTTATGGACGCAAATGTAGATCACCTATCTGTTGGTCAGAAGTAGGTGAGAATCAAATCATAGGCCCAGAATTCATTCAGGAAACAACTGATAAGATCGCACTCGTTCAGGAACGAATCAAAGCTGCTCGCGATCGTCAAAAGAGTTATGCTGATAATCGTCGTAGACCACTCGAATTTCAAGTAGGTGATCGAGTAATGTTGAAAGTGTCACCTTGGAAAGGCATTTTCAGATTCGGAAAGAGAGGTAAACTTTCGCCAAGATTTGTAGGGCCATTTAAAATTCTTGAACGAATTGGACCAGTAGCCTACAGACTTGAGTTACCTCTTGAACTCAGTAATATTCATGATGTCTTTCATGTATCCAATCTGAAGAAGTGCTTAACTGATGAATCATTGATCGTACCTCTAGAAGAGATTCATGTTGATGAAAAACTTCAGTTCAGTGAAGAACCAGTAGAGGTAATGGATCGAGAAACGAAAGTGTTAAAACGTAGTCGCATACCAATCGTTAAAGTGCGATGGAACTCGCAACGTGGACCTGAATATACTTGGGAACGTGAAGATCAAATGAAATCAAAGTATCCACATCTATTCTCATAAATGATTGTCATAATGTAAGTATTCACTAAATTTCGGGACGAAATTTCTCTAACAGGAGGAGACTGTGACAGTTGCATACGAGAATTACGTCATCAATGATGTGGACACATTTGATCGTTCTAGAAATCCACTTTGTTTTAATACTTGTAATTGTTACAGATTGATAGTAGGCGAGAAATGATGAAAGTGGGCGAAAACCGTGCACAAAACGGAGTCCTGGACTGTCCGGAATCGAAAAACGAAGAAAAATCACTAAGTGTTGGTCGACTGGACTCATCGCGGTACGCGATGGAGGGGTCGAGAATCCTCCGCGGTACGCGATGATTGCAAAATATCTAAGATTCCTCCGGATTTCTCCGCGGTACGCGAAGCCCCTTTTGGCTTTTGGTCGCGGTACGCGACGAGTGTGGCGGTGGAGAAATCTGATCTACTTCATCAGATTTCATGCAGAAGAAGTTATTTTCTTCTTGCGTAAACTCGACCCACCAGGCGAACAAACAACCATTTCCAGCATCTAAACCCTTTTCTGAAGCTGCCAGACTCCATCAATTGCACCCGTGAACGTGTTTACAGGTTCTGATCGTTGTTTTGAAGCCAGATATCCGTCAGATTAGGTAACGATCCGTTTAAACCTTGTAGTTTGATTTTGATTGATTAGATCTTGATTTTGAACGTAATGATATAGTTAGGATTGTTGATTATTGCCTAGATGATGGCTAGGATTGATTATAAACAAAGAACACGAAGTTTTAACGGTTAAATTCTTGTTTTGATCCGTTGTAATGCCCGGTTTGCATGAAATCATACCCATGATTATAATGGTTTAATCCATTTGATTATAACAATGTAGGTGATTAGTTGGATTAATCCTTGAAATGCAAGGTTAAATCCAAGTGTTTCAAACTAATCACGATCATTAACATACTTATTGGAATGATTATCTGATGTTTATGATAACAGTCAGATTAGTATGTTAAACCTGGTTATTACACCTATTTTGATGCTACATTGTGATATTTCATGATAATTGGGTAATCAACAAACAAGGATTTATCATTCCTAAGCCATTAAATTGTCTAGAAACTGTTACAGTATTATAATCAACAACATTAACTAATTTGGTTAATCTGGGATTATTCTGATTAATCAAGAGTGTCATCAACTTTGTATTAGGAATCTAATGCAATGTAGGTTCCTACATTATCATACATTGTATGATATAACATTAAATTAATTAATTACATAATTAGTATCGAGTTGATGATTTACTAAGCAATGTCTTTGACATTGAACGTTCAGAAAGATCTAATCAGTAAACTATAACATAAATAACTTATTAAATATAACTAAATGCAGAATCATCTCTGTACTATTAGTCAGGTGATATTCTGCTACACCTATATTATCAGGTGAGTTTCGTACAACCCCTTTTATTTTTAATCTTTTATAAACATCGGGGAAACTCTGTAAACTGTTGTCTGAACATATGATATGCATCAATGATATCTGTGTGATTTCATGTGATTTTGTGGGATTTCATGGGATTTTGCCTGTAGACTGAACTCTATCATGGAACTGAAAGTCCTCATTTTTGAACTGTATCTAGTGAACCCATGTGTGGCCGAACAGAAAACATTGATAGTACTATTGGTTGACACCCCATTCGCTGGGAGGATTGCATCTCCCCTTGTGTGAATGTTTGTTAACTGTTTCATGAACTTCTTAATGGTATGATAGACATTAAGATAATGAGGCACTAAGATATGTACCGACGGGTAATATCTTGAGACAGACTAGACGTCCGAAAGGAACTAGATACGGGTCCCATGGTTATCCGGAACTGAACTTTTGAGAACATGTTTATCATATCATATTGTTTTAAAATGAACTGTCGATCTCACCAGCTTTGTGCTGACGTTTCAAACTTAAATCTTTTTGCAGGGAGACAGTGACACTCGGTGAGGCAACACTTCAAACACTAGTAATTAAATAAGTTGGTTGTGTAATAAACTTAGTTGTAAATTATGATACTGATTGTAATAACGGAACCCTGTATTGTATTTATTTTAAGTTAATCTGTGTGCTTATGATATCGGTTCAAGTAAGTCACCCCTCACCTCGGAGACATCACCACTATGCTTCCGCAACCGGTTCAGTGACGTCAGGCTAGACACGAGGTGACGAGGGGTGGGGGTGTGACATTATTGAACACAAATAGTTTAACAAACATGAACGAGGAAATGAATTCTAAACTTGGATTGATATTAACTCATTTCAGTTAATAAATTCATTGAAAATTAGGTAAAATAAAAATGACACAAACATGTTAATTAATAAAGAATACGAATATATCACTGATTTCTAAAATAAATGAACTGACTTGTTAATAAAAATAAATTTACGAGCGTAAACGAACAAATATAAACGAACGTTCGCAAACGTAAATGAAGAAATGGGATGTGTGTTCATGTTCGTTCGTTTCGTTAAATGAAATAAAAAACTTTTTCATGTTTGTTTATTTACTAAATAAACTTTCATCCTAGTGGTTTGGTTTTTCATGTGTGACAAAAAAATGAAAAAAAATGTGATACTATAGGTTAAAAGAACGTAAAACTAAATTACTTAGAATAACATACGCACACTTTATGTGTAATAAAAACGTAACAACACACACGAGTGACTTTCAATGTATAGAAATCTCGAAAGCTGTAAAAAAAAGATACTACAATTAGCGTAAAACTTATGTAACAAAAATGTAGGGATGTTGGAATTTTACACTTGGTAAAAGGTGTCAAATGCATTTGGTGGTAATCAAAAATAAAAAATATGGAAAAAAGTACATACGTGAAAAAGACTTATATGCCCTTCAGACTATTTAAATGGGGATGGTGATGTGGCAAATTGTGGACCACAAGAAATGGTTTTCATGGTTTTCTCAATGAGGGGTGGTTTTTGTTTTATACTTTCCCTATATATATATATATATAGGATATGTATATTTTGGAAACCTTGTTGAGTTAAAGAAACTTTAGAAACCATATACTTGGTCCACATTTAGCCACATCACCATTTCATTTTAATAATCCTATATAATACAAGGGTAATTTAGTTTTTTCCAACAAAATTACCTCCATACAATATTTTATTATTAAACCACATTCTTTCTCTTCAAATATTTTATTATTTAACTACATTCTCTCTCTTCAAATTCAAACAAAAAATAAAATATTTAATTTTTAAACATTTTCCACCTAAATTTTCCCACCAGGTTTTTAAAATGAGTAAAATAAATGACAGGATGCTGGATGTGTACAATTATTGTCGTTGTTACGTTATTGTTACGTTTTTCCGGATATTGTGTATATGTATTGTCATACCTTACACATTGTTTGGTTATGTTTTTTTTATGTTCACCAGATTTTACAACATTATAACATTGTTTTTTTACTAACACATAATTTCATAATAAATATCCGAATTTTGCATTTCGTTATATATAAATAAAAAAATTTATATATTATTTCATAACAATGTTATGTATAATCGAAATTTTTTATGGTTAGTAATATTTTATACAATCAGATAATTATAATTCAATATTATAGAAACTAACACTCAAGTTACGTTTATGTTACATCTCGACGGACTTATTGAACATGTTTTTTATATACACTCTTATATTTTATTGTTTGTCATTTTTATAGAGTATCATAATTTGTCATTTTTTCATACTATACAAACATTTAATTATTGTTTGTTTCCTATTATACCTTTTAAAATAAAATATGTCTTATACATTAAATCAAAAGGTGTACTATTGTACCTTTTATAATTAAGTATTCATGACTTGATTTCTTAAAAAACATAAAAGTAAATTCATTTTATTTTATATGTACACAATTTTAAAGATACAAGAATTATTTTTCTATATATAATATCAATTTTTCTAAATTATTCTTTTTGAGATTTAACGTTTAAAATATAATTAAGTTGTTACACTAGCGTTACACATAACACTGTAGGTTATGTGTATTTTCCATTAAGTTCATGTTACCAAATGTATTTTCCATCTAGTGTACTAATTATTAATTGTTTTATAATTTTTGTGCAAAAAGTTTCATTAAGTGTACTATTATACTGTTCTAATATTTTTAATGTTACATTCTATAACATTTCATTATGTTACATTATTGTTACATATGTAAAGTTAGTGTAACTAGGGTATATGTTACAAATTTTATATTTTGCTCAATATTTCATAATTTGTATTCTTTTTTTTTTGTTTTCTTTTTTTTTTTTTGCTCAAATATTTTTAAAGTTATGTTAACATGCAAATTACATATGTAAGTTATTATAACCTGATTTTTTTGTTGTTGGAAGATATATGTGTTGCATAGATGTTAAAATTACATATATGTAATTTTTATGTAACGTCAATGTAACATACATGTAACAATTGGTTACGTATGTAAAATTAATAAAATGGAACCACGTCAATGTAAGATACATGTAACAATTGGTTACGTAACTTTTATGTAACGTCAATGTAACATTATTTACTTGCTTGTGTGTCTTGGTAGTTGTGTATTTGAATGGTTTACTATTTTTTGGTGAAGTCAATTGTACTATTAAGTTAAAAATAAAAAGAAAGTACACATTTTAAGATTACATTTTTACCCTTTTTGTACATTTTGTACTATTAACAGATTTTTTAATATAAAACAATCACATCTACTTTTTCATATCTAATCTAACCCATTCAAATTTCTAATCAATGGTTCAAAATTAGTTTCCAAAGTTTCTTCATCTCAACCTAGTTTCCAATATATCCCTATATATATATATATATATAAATATATAATAAAGAAAAAACTTTTCTTTCAAGACGAGAAAGGTTATGTGACTCAGAAGTCAGACCGAACCCAACTGGTTTGGAGTAAAAACCTAAAAGGTGTACTTCTTAATTATATGGGTATAGGTAGAATGTTAATGGGTATTACATGTAAATAATTATAATGGTAAATTACCGTTATGATCCCTGTGATTTGTTAGTATTTTACTCTTAATTCCTAAGTTTCATAAAAGAGTCATATGGTTTCAAATTCTATAGTTTTAGTTTACTAACTTACCCTTACACAATTGACCAAATTAACCTCATATAAGGACTATATGTGTTATAAATATTTAAAGTTTGGGACAATATGAGTAATTTATGAAACCTATGGACTACGAATAAAATAGCAGCAAACCACATGGATTATCTCGGTAATTTACTCTAATTATAAAATAAAACAATTTAAAACGTTTTAAGTTATTACATGTTGACTTAACTTGTCTAGTTACTTTCTAAGCTTTTTTTTTTGGTTGGATTTATCCATTTAAATAATTTGATCAACTCAAATTAACTTATTCCTTGGTAAATGATCAAAACTAGTAACGTTACCCGCGCTCTGCGACGGGTCTTTACGACTAAAACCTAAGCGCTTATGAAACGATGATAATTCTCAAAAACATATGAAGCTGTTATAAATTGGTTATGCAGACAAAAACGAAAATAAATAACATAAGTTGCGAGCCCAAGTTCAAAAACTGGAAGAAATGGCAAGTCGGAATAATAAGGAGAAAGTCGTTTATGATGCGACAGTTAGGAAGTTGAACGAAACTCGAAAGACATTGGCAGAAGTTGAAGTCGCTCATGCATGAGATTCAAATGTTGCTGCCAGCAAAGAAAATGAGAAGAGATGGTTCAAGTTTTGATGAAAATAGGCACTTGAAATAGAAAACCATCGACATTCTTGTTTATTTGTTCTTATTTCATTGTCTATATCATTTTCATGCAACCATCAATGAACGAAGTATTATGAAATTGATGATTGGTTTCATAGCTTTGCAGCTCGATTCTACCGGGAGGCAAATCATTTGAATATTCATAATACGGGTTAGTAAAGTTGCATAAATTAAGATGATCACCGGAAACACACAAGGGACAAAATTTGTTGCATAAAAAGATTCCTCCTATATGCAACTATCAACACAAAATGCTCCAACCCTTCCCCCTCCCCCTCCTATTTACCTTACCAACTATATGCCTATAAATATATATACATATTTGACTTTGTTATTGAGTAGTTGTATCGTGAAAAAAAATATAGGCCTATATGTGATGAATGATTGCCAAGTTATATGTTTTTATTTTATATAATGTCTGGATTTTAATTTTTGTATCATATGTGCTACATAATCACATATTTCTTTTGTTTTATTCAAAAATAATACTTTATTTAGATAGATATTAAAATTATATGTTTTTTTAGTTTTAGATATTCAATAATAAGTGTCACACCCCCACCTCTCGTCACCAGTTGATGATGTCACACGTCACCCTGAAGAGGTTGGGGAAGCATAGTGGTGATGTCTCAAAGATGAGGTGTGACTTACTTGAACCGATATCATAGCACACAGATTAACTTAGAATCAATACATTACAAGGGTTTCGTAATTATATCAATACTACAGCTAAATTTATTACACAATCTAATTTATTTAAGTACAAATGTGTGATGTGCTTCCTCACCCTGTCGTCTCTGTTTTCCTGCAAAAATGTTAAGTTTATAACGTCAGCACAAAGCTGGTGAGTTCAACAGTTCATTTAAACAATATGATATGATATGATATATATGTTCTCAAAAAATTCAGTTCCGGATAACCATGGGACCTATATCTAGTTGCTTTTGGACAAACTGTGTTTTGATAAAGACACTACCCGTCGGTAAGTATCTTGATGCCTCATTATCTTAATGTCTATCACTAACACTAAGAAGATGTTATGGAAACAGGTATCAAACATTTACACCAAGGGAAGTTGCAAGCTCCCGGCAAATGGGTTGTCAGCCAATAGTACTATCATTGATTCCTGTTCGGCCCCACATGGGTTCACTAGATACAGTTCGAGAGATGAGGACTTTTGATACTGTGATAAAGATACTGACGGCAAAATCCCATGAAATCACACAAAACTCACATGAAATCACACAGATAACAGTGATGCATATCATATGTTCAGAAAAGGTTTACCGAGTTACCCCGATGTTTATAAACCATAAAAAGAGAAAATGGGTTATACGAAACTCAGCTGATATCTTACTGATAGTAGAATATCACACAAACTGGTAATAATATGATGATTATGCATTTATTTATATTTAATTAGTTATTTATAATTTAACTAAATGATTAGATCTTCCTGAACGTTCAATGTCAAAGACATTGCCTTAACCGTCATCAAACTGATATTAGGTTTTTAATTATTTATTTAAAGGTCGTATTATACAATGTATGATAATGTAGGAACCTATACTGATTCAGATTCCTAATATAAAGTTGATGACATGTTTAATTAATCCGAATAATCTCAGATTAATCAAATAGTTAATGTTGTTGATTATGATGATGAAACAGTTCCTAGATAGATTAATGGCTTAGGAATGATTAATCCTTGTTATTGATTACCCAAATATCATGAAATATCACAATGTAGTATTTGGATAGGTTTAATAACCATGTTTAACATACTAATCTGACTGTTATCATAAACATCAGATAATCGTTCCAGTGAGTATGTTAATGATTGTGATTAGTTTAAAACACTTGAATTTCACGTTGCATGCCAAAGATTAATCAAACTAATCACCTACATTGTCAAAATCAAATGGTTTAAACCATTAAAACTATTGTTATGATTCCATGCAAACCGGGCATCACAACGGATCAAAACAAGGATTTATCCGTTAAAACATCGTGTTGTTCGTTTGTAATCAATCCTAGCCATCATCTAGGCAATAATCAATAACCCTAACTATGTCATTACGTTCGAAAACAAGATTTAATCAATCATTATCAAAATAGATGGTTAAAACGAACCGTTACCAAATCAGACGGAGTTCTGAGTGTAAAAAGACGATCAGGACTTGCAGAAACGTTCCCTGGTGCGATCCACGTGATCAAAAGGCTTTAAAATTGAAGATTTGATAGATTGAAAGAGTGGTTTTTCGTGTATGGTGGCTGAAACGTCGTGAGGAAGGAAGAAACTATGATTTCCAGATGAAATCTGACTTTTTAGGCCACTTGCTGTCGAAACTGTCCCAGGCGCATCGCCCCAGACCAGACCCCCACACGGGGCGTACCGCGCGGATGAGGGACCATCAGATATTTTCGATGTACCCCGCGTGCACCGCCTAGGGTCGGCGTGTGGCTCGGGGCGTACCGCCCCAGGCCATTTTCATCAACTTTTCGATTTTATCTTCGTTTCGCGATTTCGGACAATCCGTAACTCCGTTTCATGCACGGTTTTCGCCCACGTTCATCATTTTTCGCATACTATCAGCCTGTAATAATTTCGATTGACAACTCAACGTGGATTTCAAGCACGATCAAATGTGCTCATTTCGTTGATGACGTAATTCTTCGAACACAATTGTCACAATAAGGGGTGAGCATAATATAACCATAACCGAAAAATAACCGATAACTACCCCGAACCATAACCGATTTTAACCGATACCGACTTTAACCGACGGTTATTGTTAAGCGAAGTCATTAACCGAACCATTCAGTTAAGGTTATGGTTAAGCCAAGCCAAATCGACTTTAATCGAACCAAACCGATTATTGTATGTTTGTTTTCTTTTTTATTTATGCATGCGTGTTTTTTTCAAGAACTCATAATGCAAGTCAAGTATAAATGGTGAATTATAATTTTTACTGTATTAAAATATTATGGGTAACATGTGAGACTAAATAGATTAAAATGGGTTAAAGTTCATGTGCTTTTATTTTTTGTTCACTCATTTTCAATCATTTCAAATTTTTACGAGCTTCACTTGGATTTTCATCATCTATATATATATAGTTCACAAGTTTATTTAAAACTTTGTCTTACTTTTTCAACAATTTCATTATCAAACGAAATCGAACCAAACCGGTGGTTAACTGATCGGTTGGTTATGGTTATGGTGATGGTTATGGATTTAAAATTAACCGAAGTAGCGGTTTTGGTTATGAAAATAGTCATAACCGTACCAAATCGAACCATACATACCCTATTCAATATATCTGCCATAAAAACAAAAATAACATCATAATAAAAATAATGCCATCAATTAAAAGATGTATAATTTTAGCCTACAACCATCGGATTATTCTTGGTCCATGCCTCCCACGTCGAAGAAAACATAAGTTAAAAGCATAACTTAAAGAGTTTGCCTAACTCTCCAACGAATCAAAATTGGCCACCTCTGTAGGCGTTTTGTTTTTTTCCAGTAGCCCACGTGAAACATCGGCACCAACGTTGATAAATGAGTAATAAGGAATAGCGATGAGCCTTTTTTAAATGCCTTTGTGTTAAAACTGAAAGACTAAAAAAGGTAAAAATTTAAAAAAGAAAAGAAAAGAAAAATAAATTGTGAGTTATATGCTAGCAACGCTGATTTAAAAAGTTGACTGGTTTTTCACCTATTCATTTGACTTTTGCATAACAGTCAAATCTTGCTTTTGTGCAAATCTTGAATCTTAATAACGTGTTACAAAAAGAATGTTAACGATTTCATGTGTTATAAAACTAATGCATCTTTCAAGTGTTTCACATAAAGTATTAGAATTGAACTTTGTAAATGGAAAATGATTTACTACTCAAGCAGAATTAGTTTACCATAATATAAAATTTTCAAAAATCATGGGAGAAAACTAGTTGGTTATTTTCTCAAACTAGGTAAAATTGGTTCAAAAGTATATGCTTCTAACCTAGTGGTTATACCCCTGACTTTATGTGGAAGGTATAAGGTTCGAATCATGTTTGAACAATATTTGCTGAAAAAAGGTCAGACGGTTTAGTTAGTCATAGGATTCCTTTTAGGTGAGCTATGCCTCAAAGTGTCAAATATGAGGTACGTTTGAAATATCGTCTTAGGTGTCATCATTTAAGCCGTTAAAAAACGAAGTTAAACTGGTCTCTTCAAAAAATTTTAAATTCGTAATTTGAAATAGAACATACTACTTAAAAGTAATTGGTGCATTTAACAACGTTGTTGTTTTCCAACTAGAATCTAGTAGTTCGAATTTACTACTTAAGATTGAAGAAGGAGATATAAATTAAGTAGGTACTGTTTTCGAACAGAAATTACTATCTATACAAAATGAAAGTTGTCACGTAAGTAGGAACAGTACATTGCATTAATTAGTCCACGTTAGCTATTACCTTGAGAAAATAGAATTAATTAATTCCTGTATCTAACAAAACACATTTATGAATAGTCTTCATCACAATAAATTCATTTTATCGCTATTTATCGTGATAAATTCATTTTTATTCATTTCAAGATTAGTTGATTAGTTGGCCGTTCAAAAAAAATCATGATAAATTCATTTTATCACACTTTATCGTCATAAATTAACTCTATTGCGATAATTTTTTTTTTAATTTTTTTGTGAGATTTTCCGTAAAAAATCCAATCTTCGTGATTTTTTTGTGAGAAATTCCTTTAACTTGTCTCACACGCGGACAGTTTAATTTTAATTTCTTTTTGTTTTTTTCTTAACCAGTAATAAATTTGTTTTATAATTTTATATGTTTCTTTTGTATTACATCTTGACTCATAATAGGTTTGTTTTATAATCATGACTCTTTGTACGCTAATGTTTTTTTCTTTTCAGTTAGTTCTCGAGTCAAAACAAAGATGTTAAATTTGCGCGACAACGCACGAAAGGCGCCAACTAGTTTAATTCAAAATGATTGTAGTATGTTGTATTAAGTAATAATATATATTATTTTGTTTTAACTACTTTGTGATTGTTCTAAGGTCGGAGTTTCAAAATGTGATGTTGCTGAGAAAATATATATAATGTTGTATGCTAGGATCAGTCGTATTTATACCTGGCAATATTGATCCAAGTAAAGAAAATGAGTTGGTTTGGATACATAAGTATTATAGTTTGGGTTGAAATATATAGCATTAAACTCATCCTAACCTATTTAGACAAAATGATTTTGTTTAAAAATGTATCCTGACCCGAACTCGTTCTAATCCGTCATCCAATGCAATCTTTTTGTCCGGCTTAGTCTTATTGATCAGTGATGAATATGTTCATCCTAATGACTCGAATTAAGACACGTCAATGTGCACCACAGGCTACGAACCTCCACGTCGGATTCTTCCAGGCCAAAACCCCACAAAACCAAAACCTCGACACACCTCCCTCTCTCTTTCAAGAATGATCAGCAGCCAAAAAGTTTTGCCTTGGGTTGAAGAACTGTCCATTGCATATGCTTAATAGATCATCTCGTTTTTGTACATGGAAAGTGAAATGGCTGCTTTACTACAGAAAAAAAAAAAAGAAAAAAAGAAAAATGAACAAAGTTACCTACATGTCGAGGTGTGAAGGTATGATTAAAAGAAACATAAGTAGTCGTAACATACGAGTTATAAAGATTGAAACCTAGACTAAAATATATGAAAAGTCAAAAATGACGTCACTTGATACAAATGTTTAAAAACTTCATTACACGCGTTACATGGTGCCATTAATGTGGTTAATTACATAAAAAAACATATGATGACTCTATAATGGAAATCAAAACCTAGATAAAGAAATAATCATATACGACATCGATGTTATTCAATTACTATCAATCTCATTTTTCATAATAAAGGCACATTATTATCAGTTGATATAGCACACACAAACATATACACATATATATCATTTACGAAAACGAAGTTCAATGATAAGTTTGAAATTTTATAAAAGTTGATGGACAGTTTTCATGCATAACAAAAACAACCGACATGAGTGGGTAAATGTATAGATTCAATTCACAATTTTTGGTAATATGTACATGAGTACATCATCCTTCAAAAGTTGTACATTACCATGGGTGTAACCGTTTGGCCGATCTAATGAGCAAAGATACTCAAGCAAATGCTTAATGTTATCCCCACTCGGACCAAGACATAACTTTTACTTGTTCAAATAACAATTAAGGTGAAGCAGGGTCAGGAACAACGAATCTCTTTATGATAAACAGATCCGTTTTGCAAGTTCGTTATTACGGGTAGTTCCTACAAAGGATCAGACTAATGACGTATACAATACTTGAATTATCGGTGTAGATGCTACATAGTTGGTTCTCATCCTTCAGATACTACGAGTGTAATAAGAGCATCTATCGACAAAAGGATCACCCTAAGATGATCATCTCATGATTTTTATAAAAGTTTTTATATATAGCAGTGGAGGTGGGCAAACCGGTTCCGGTTTCGATCAACAAAGTCAACAACCGGTTCTGGTTCGGTTTTTGACCGGTTAGGGTTTGGCCGGGTTAAGGTGGAACCGGTTCCGGTTCCGGTTCCAGTTTCTCTAAGAATCCGGAACCGCCCGTACCCACCGATTCGGTTACAACCGGTACCAAAACCGGGTTTTTTGCCCGCCTCTGTATAGTAGTCTTTTTTGTCTTTAACTATTGGGCTTCATTGCTTCAATGTTTGTGGGCTTCTTTTATAGTTGTCATTGCTTCGTTACTGTTAATTTGTTATTAGAAGTTTAGAACTTTGGTTATTGCTTGAAAATTTAGGTATTGATTGTTTCTGTTTATCTGTTACGCCACTTAATTTAGGTAGTTCTTGTTTTTGTTAAGTTGTTAGTAGAACTATTAATTTGTTATTAGAATTTATTAGTTGTTATGTTAATTTGTTAGCAGAAATGTAGAAATTTGGTAGAACTATTTACTTGTTTATGTTTATTTGGTTATTAGAACTTTGGATGTTACTTGTTAGTTGTTGATGTTAATTTATTTGCAGAATGTTGGTGGTTTGGTTATTGCTTGAAACCGTTAGTTACGCGTCTTAAATTATTATCTGCTTAGGATTTTAAAAAAATTGAGTCAATCCACAACCAAATACTTAGTATGTTAGGCTATGTGTTAGGGTATGCATGTGTTATGGGGTGTGGTGTGGTGTGTGCGTAAGAGGGGCCGGTCACACCCCGGTGGCACCCTCCCCCCACAACACCTTGGTGTGATAGAGGCATGAACAATGGAGGCGTGAGGGGGTGACGACCGTTGGGGCCAAAAAAAAATAAAAATAAAAAAATGGTAATATTACCATTTGATTTCAAAAAAAAAAAAAATTAAACCCTATATAAACTCATTTAACGCAATAAAAAAAACACTTACATATTCTCTTAATCTCTAAAAAAACTCTTCAAAAATTTCAACTCTCATATATTCAAAAACTTTTATACACAATGGATCCAAACAACATGTTTATGAATTGTTATCATCCTCAAGTCGATTTACAGGAGCAAAAACAATAGAACAATATAACTATAAAAATTATATGATAAAAAAATTACATAATAAAAAAAATTACATAATAAAAAAATCCATATTATACCGCTTCATAATCCGCTCCTTCGTCTTCTCGGCCATTTCACGAGTGCAACCGGTTAAGTGATCGGTTGGAGTCCACAACAATTTCATATCATTATTGTATTGTTTTTGCTCCTGCAAGTCGACTTGAGGACGATAACAATTCATAAACAGGTTAGAAAACCGGTTGTTTGGGTTGTTTGGATCCATAGTGTGTACAAATTTTTGAAGATATGAGAGTTGAAATTTTCGAAAAGTTTTTGAGAGATTAAGAGAATATGTAAGTGTTTTTAATTGTGTGTTGAATGAGTTTATATGAGGTTTATTTTTTATATATTTTTTGAAATCAAACGGCTATATTACCTTTTTTTATAAATTTTTTCTTGGTTCCAACGGTCGTCACCGCGTGAAGAGGCTCACGCATCCATTCCTCACGCCTGGGTGTAGTGGGGGGAGGGCACCACCAGGACGTGACCAACCCCTCTCACGCCTGCACCACACACCATAACACAAAACGTTTTTTTTTTACGGTTAATCTTACTCTCACCTAAATTATACCTTAATTACATCATTGCATGGGATTAAACCCATAACTTCCCATTTCAAAAGACAAACATCTACCAAATGAGCTAGTCCCACATTGACATAACACAAACCGTTAGGTGACAATTTTGTTGCAAATATAATGGGACACTGAAACATCATGAAAATATTAATTAAATACAAAATAAAAATTCTTCAACGCCCAATTAATAATCAACTTGCTTTCTTTCTGATGCATAGTCCAGATCTAGATCTTAATCCGGAACAACTTTTGACATGCATTGCAGCATTGGTAGGTAGTGGTGGACCTAAGAACCTTCTATTTATTATCGACTTAATTTTTATTTATTTATTTATTTATTTATTATTATTATTATTTTAAGATTTTTTTTTATTTTTTTTCAATGTTCGTATGTTTACCAAGAGCAGGGATTGTAGGATCTGGCGAAAACCTTCTACGCGTGTTGATATCGTATTGAGTGTTTTGTAGCTGTCGATGAGATATAATAACGGTTGAAATGTTGTATTATTATTATTATTTTTTCTCATAAATACTCGGCGTTAATTCCTGAAAATAATTATAAAATATAATTAAAACGGGCGACTCTTGTTTTTTAATATCTGTCCTCATTATTGGAATTTTCTTTTGTAAAAGTCCAAATGGCGGTATTTATACATGATGTTATAGTGTTTGAATTGCATAATTATTATAATAAAATTGAATCGATAAAAACTGACATTGGAAAAAAAAAAATAAAAAGTTAATTGCAAAAATGGTCCCTGTGGTTTGACTAGATTGCATATTTGGTCCCCAAACTTTAAAAATTGCAAATTTAGTCCAAACATTTAAAGTTGTTTGCATAAATGGTTCCTATGGTTTGATCAAATTGCAGATTTGGTCCCCAAACTTTAAAAATTGCAAATTTGGTCCAAACATTTAAAGTTAATTGCATAAATGGTCCCTGTGGTTTGTTCAGATTGCAGATTTGGTCCCCAAACTTAAAAAAAACAAATTTAGAATAAAAATAATTCACAAATCCAAATTAAATATAAAAAATATTAAATTAATTTAAATATTCTTAAAATAATTTGTATTATCTATTGAATTTAATTAAAATAGTTGTATTCATGTTCATTTATTAAAAAAATAGCAAAAAATATTGAATAATAATCATTAAATATGGAAGATAATATTGTTTAAATAAATTGTGAATTCAAAATCTTGTATATTTAACATTTATTATTCAATAGTTTTTGCTATTTTTTGAATCAATGGATATGAATACAACTATTTTATATAACTTCTATAGGTTAAATAAATTATTTAAATAATGTTTAAATTATTTAACAAATGTTTAAAGTATTTTAATAAAGTTTAAATATTTAATTTGGATTTGTGAATTATTTATATTCTATATTTGCAATTTATAAAGTTTGGGGACTAAATATGCAATCTTCTCATACTACAAGGACCATTTCTGCAATTAAATTTAAATATTTGGACTAAATTTGCAATTTTTAAAATTTGGGGACCAAATCTGCAATCTGATCAAACTACAGGGGCCATTTTTGCAATTAACTTTAAATGTTTGGACTAAATTTGCAATTTTTAAAGTTTGGGGACCAAATCTGCAATCTGATCAAACCACAGGGACCATTTATGCAATTAACTCAAAAATAAAAATTAATACAATGTAGTGCGATTGTCTAAGTGATGAATGAACAATATAGAAGTCTTAAGATGAAATCCTAGCAAGAGCGGTTTTGCTTAAAGGTTAAAAAGTGAGTTGTTTGAAGTAGTGCTTTATGTGTTTCTCTTATTAGTTTGGTATTTAAGATATTAAAAGATTTACTTCGTAGGTGGCTTCTTACATTTATGAAAATAAATAAAAAAAAAATACTTACTTTAAGTTAAAATTAGTCGAACTTAAGTATAAAAAAGAGGCGTTGATATTTAGGGTTAAGTTAAACTAAAAAGGTTTTTAACCTAAAAAAACTTAAGAAAGATTTTGAGCCATCAGATCATTAATTAATGGCTATGATTAAATCAAGTTATTGGAAAAAAAAACATACCATAAAAACGAGCATTTTTTTATCTTCAATATTAGTTTAATTTTGCTATAGAAAAATTTTGTTTTTTAGTTCATTTTGTCCTTTTTATAAGTCATTATGTTTTTTTACAGGTCATTGTGTCTTTTGTACATGTCATTGTGTCTTTTGTGTTTCTTCTCAGTGTTGTGTTCTCGTGAACAATTTAAGACACAATGTTGCATAATATATAATGTCAAGCAAGGATGACACAATAACGAGTATAAATAACACAATGATATTTAAAAAGGCACAATTACCTGTAAAAAAAGACAAGAACGAATATGAACAATTTTGTACATGTCATTGTGTCTTTTGTATAGACATTGTGTCTTTTATACATGTTATTGGTCTTTTGTATAATCATTGTGGTTTTTGTACATGTCATTGTTTCTTTTATGTTTATGCTCAATGTTGTGTTTTTATAAACAATTTAAGACACAATGAAGTTGTAGAATATATAATGTTAAGCAAGGATGACACAACGACAAACATAAATAAAACATTGATATTTAAAAAAAGACACAATTACCGGTAAAATAGACACAATTATCTGTAATAAAAACACAAAAAAATAATTATACACAAAAGTTTAAAAATACACAATAACGATAGACACAATGAGTAGAAAATTTTTAATTTTTTGTAACAACATTATACTCATTTTAAAAATAAAAAAAATGCTCATTTTTATGATATATTTTTTTTGAAAAAGTAATATCGTATGTAAAAGTTATGAATGGTCAATAGTTCTTCTTAAACTTTTTAGGATAAAAAGACTAATTAATTGGATCTTTCATATTTAAGCATCCAAGTTTTTTAAGTCAACAATCTTTTTACCTATATGCCTTTTTCTAGGATAATACACAGAGTAGTTGACAACTTTAAATTCGACAGACATCATGTGCCAGTTTTGTTTGTTGATGGTCTTTATTAGTTACTAGTGATATGCATGCGCGATGCGGCGAAAAACAAAACAATTAGGTTGCTAATTTTGGATCGTAAAAAGTATAAACCACCACATTTTCATAAAATCAACTCTTTTAATTTAATTTAAATTAAAATTAATATTTAATTAAAGAAATTATTATGATAAAAGTCACAATTTAAAGGCCAAATATGGTATGACAAATGTGACTAAATGTTAAGAAGTGATTCATTTGATTTGATATGGTTTTTTTATAGTTATTCTTCAACACTTTATTTCTTTCGTATATTTAGTTTATAGTTTGAGTCGTTTTTCGTTCCCTTTTACATCTTCTCATTTTTGAACAGGTTTATGTCCCGGGGGAGCGGAAATGAAGGAAAACAGGCATCGGAATCAAATACGGTTAATCGAGCGAAGAAAACAAAGAATTTAGCCCTAAGCGGTACGCCTCAGGCCACCACTTGATCCCAGGTGGTGCGCCTGGGAACATTCTCTGATTCCATAGCATCCGCGCGCACCGCCCAGTCAGAGTGCTTGGCCGCAGGCGGTACGCCTGGCATCCTCAATCGCCCGACTAACTTGTTCCGTGCGCACTGCTTGGCTTCATGCAGCCTCGCTAGGCGGTGCGCCCCAGACCATTTTTAGCCCAAAAACCCTAATTTTATGCTCTCTACAAATGGGACTCGACCAGACCGATTTTAGGAGTCTTCTGGCACCTTGGAACCCTAATCAAGCCCCTAGAGCAGCTGGAGCTTAACCTTGGATGTTTTGGGGTTTGATTAGAGCTTGGGAATGAAGATCCATGAAAACTTTTGAGTATTGTTCTTTCTTTCTTAGTTTGTTTAGTTAATCAGTGGTTTAGCATGTTATTAGACTTGATTTACTTCTGTTTTATTTCTATTATGACTGTTGTTGGCTAGATTTGTGATTGTGGATGATTTATGCTTTGTAATCAGTTATAAAGTTATGATCTTTGATGATATTTGCATGTGTTGAATGATGATGGTTGATGATTAACAAATCCACATGTATCTAGGAATGTCTTTCCATATAAAGATTGCATGTTAGGCTTATGGCTTTGTGTTTGGGCTAGTTTGTGGAATGGTAATGCATTCCATAGGATTTGACATCATTAAGTGTTGTTATTCTCATATGTGACCTAGCCTAGAAATCCGGGAGGTGATAGGTTAGACGGTTGGTCTATTTCACTTGGGTTATTTAAGTTAAACGACCCGGGAGGGCGTTGTCTTGGATTACCTTAGTGTTTGTGTCAATTCGTGTCAAAGTAGTCAACTTTACAACTCTCTAGTGTCTTAGGATGCATGCGGGTGGAGAAATCCGGGAGGTGATCCACTCGTTTGAGTGCAATTGCATATCGCGAAAATCCGGAAGGTGACCTGATAGACTAATGCATACATAACATTCGTAGGATTTCCAGTGCTGTTGCCTGGTATCTGATATGGGTCCCATTAGGTTATTCTAAGTGTGTTTCTTAAGATCATAGTCTTCATCCCTCACAAGTCAGTCCAAGTCATTACTTGTCACACTTTTGATTCCCAGCCTAGGTAAACCAGTTTTCCTTATTGCAGTTAGATTCCATTTTACAGTCTCGGTCTTAGTTACTGTTTAGTCTGTCTTTTTAGTGTTTAGTTGTCAGTATAGTTAATTAGTTAAGTGTCAATTAGGCTTTCAGAGTTGCACCAACCCCCCTCCCTTTTACTTTATTTTCACAGTCTAGGTTAGTTTTGTCAAACTAGTATCCGGTCTTGTCAAACTAGTATCCGGTCTTCCACAAGCTATACTGTCACCGATAGGTACACTTGCCTACATAGCGGTCTAGTTTAGGATTTCCAATTTTAACTAGGTTTTTAGGTCGAGTCTAGGTCCAGGATTAGTTAGAGTATCTTTAGCTTAGGTTAGACAACTTTTAATTTGTTCTATTTTTAGAGTACGGACCGCACGCATCAAGTTTTTGGCGCCGTTGCCGAGGACACTAGGCAATAGCGAAACTAGCTCGTATTGTGTTTGTGTTTTTCTTTGTTTGTTTTGTCGTTATTAATGAGTCTTTTGTGGTGTGTCATGTGAGTCTAGGTTGTATTCTTAGGGTTCAGGTCTTGTTTCTGAGTTCAGTACATCATGTATGCATATAGATCTAGAGAGGATCTGAATGCATGAGTGAGAGATGCCAGGGCAGAAAGAGATAGAGAAATCCAAGCTGTGATTAAGTGCATAAATGCATCCCGTGTGCAAAATCAAGGACGATTTACATACGACTGGGATGGTAACTACTTGGGATTTCAAATTCCGCATGATGTTGCATATGATGAAGAAGAGGAGCTGGACATGGCTGATTCCATTGGGTTCTTGGATGAGAAGGAGGAAGTTCGGTCCAAGTGTGAAGATGAAGTCACTGAAGAACACTCTTGGGAAGATGAGTTTGGCGAGGAGCTGCTTGATATACCTTCTATGGTAGAAGAGGATGCGCATTTTGACCCACTTGGTGATCTACAGATCTTAGAGACATTATTAAATGGAGAACTAAGTGTGGGTATGTCGTTGGAAACCCATGAGGATGTTGAGGAGACTGAAGAGAAGGAAGCTGAGCTTCCTATGATCGAAGAAGAAGCATCTGATGAAGAGGTAGAGCACCAAAGCCAGCCCGAAGTGAGAGTAGACGATGCAGAACCCCCGTGATCAACACAACCTCGGGAGAAGGCAAGAAGAAGAAAAAGGAATAGGCTCCAATCGACGAGTAAAAGATGGCATCAACAAACACGAAGAATCAGATTGGTACACAACAATCCTCGTCACTACTTACCTCGAATTCAGTTATATCCAGGGAAGTTTAAATATTGGTGGTCTGACCCGTTCACAAGATTTGAAATGTTCGTTAGTTCAATTAGTTTGATTTTCATAAATAATCAAGAGCGAAAGGAAGTGAACGGGTTGGACAGAGGCTGGATTAAAGAGAAGCCTCCGGATTAAGGTTATGTGAGGAACATGGGCGTTGGCCCACTTGTATATAGTGTACATAGCTTTATGTCTGATAACTCGAGTCTATTGTGATTGGTGATTCATTTATACGATTACATCGGATTTAAGTGTGGGTATTCGTCAAGCACGTTCGATATCGCCAGGCCCGGATACGTTACTGAAGAGGAGATGGCTGTGAACTGGAGGACGATAGCGGTTCCTCCACACACGGACCGGCGGCTAGCCACGCAGATCCGTGATCCATTACTTCGTTATATTCATCGGATACTAGCGTGCACCTTGATTCCTCGTCACTCTGGCAAGGACAAGGTGAGCTATTTTGATTTGTTTTGCCTATACTGCCTTCATGGTTGTCACCCGGCGAACCTCGCTACCATTTTACTCACATCATACGCGAGGCCTCGTCGGGGAGGCCATACGGCACGCTTGGATATGGGTCCGTACATCTGCCGTTTGGCTAGTTGTCTTCGGGTGTTCGACATGTATCCGTGTGGAGCATCTGACAGTCGGCCCCGAGACGACACCATACACACTGCACGACATGCAGACGTCGGGGATGGTTACGTTTGACTTACCACCCTGCTGGACGCCTCTGTTGGGGATCCAGACCCCTCTGTACCCTTGGTCCCTCCGCCATCAATGCATCGCATCCTGCATCGAGGGGAGCGACCGCCCCGTGACGACCCGCCACGACAGCCTGCACCTCCTCATCTCACTATCTGATACATACACTAGAGGATAGACATGCTTGAGGACATGATCAGGCTGATGGCGGACCATATGGGCTGTGTGTTGCCCCCTTGGATGCCTACCCCACGCGTTCCTTCCGACTCTGATTCCAATTACGGAGAGGATGAGGAGTGATTGCTTGTATATAGTTTAGCTAATGTATTTTTCTTTTGTATGTATTCAGACAATACTTTGTATATATTTATATTTGGGTATGTATGTTTCTTTTTATCTATTTATGTGTGGTTGTGTTTAATAAATTTGTGTTGTTGTCGTGGATTGTATATTAATTTTATCATTTGTTGTATTTATTTGAATGACTGTATAAAATTGTTTGTAATATTGTGGTTGATTGTTGTATGTTTGTTTCAATTTGTATATTATTGGTTGTATAATGATGTTATATAAATTGTAATTCATTTATTGTATTAACAATTGTATATATGAGTTGTGATTGTATATTGAAAGGCGCGCGACTCCACTCACGATACGTCTGCAAATTATCAGGGAGTTCGTCGCTTTCCATTTTACTGTATTTTAGTTTTCGTTATTAATCGCCAGTTCTGAGTCCACATTGAGGACAATGTGTTGTTCTAAGTGTGGGTATGTTAGGCTGTCGCCTTTTAGTTTTAATTTTTGTAAATTCAAGTCATTGTATATATTAAGTCAAATTTTAATAAAATTTTTAAATTTTGAATAATGGAATAAAATTTTTGAAATTTTTGTAAAATAAATTA
Source organism: Mikania micrantha (assembly GCA_009363875.1). NCBI lineage: Eukaryota > Viridiplantae > Streptophyta > Magnoliopsida > Asterales > Asteraceae > Mikania > Mikania micrantha. Next base: position 75,990,669 of record CM018680.1, on the reverse strand, counting down.
GAACTTGTAATTAAATAATACAAATTGTAAATATTAAAAGTAAAAACACAAAAAATTTAAAAATTGAAAAATTTACAAAAAGATTTTTCTTTAAATTGAGTCAGTTGTAAATAGTAAATCAAGTCAGTATTTGAGTCTTTTTATAAAGTTGATCTTGTGGGTTGTTTGAGATCTTAATTGCGGTCTTTTTTTAACCACTTGTACTCAATTTCCATTCGGATGGCGACTACTTAGACTATTCCAATTACAAACGGCCGGCTATTGATTGACTTCTTTTCGGATTAGACTCGCGTATGCTGATTCTACGATCAGCTAAGTCATTTCCACTTTTACCTTATGTTTCTCTTTCTGTAAATATTCTTATATTTGAATTTTGCATTTTCTGATTGTGTCTAGAGTCTTAGGTTGTAAATAGCTAGAGTCTGGAAAATGTCCTTGGTTTTAGCTTGCACCTAATGAATGGAAGATGATCGGATTATGACTAGGGCTTTGGCTTTTAGAGGCTAACTTGTGTATTGATTTGAGATTTGTTGGTAGGCCCAGCAGATAGAAGGTTCCTTAGGATCGATAGAATAAACCTAAGTTCATGATTCTTGTGGGTTTAAGACTTGGGAAATTCGGGAAATCTGAAGCCGGGTAATAGTGAATAAAGGAACCTCTGTAAACTAGAAACTTAGAGTTTTTAAAATTTAAACCTGGCACATAGGTCCTCTTTTTATGAAAATATATCCGAGGTTTGTGCAAATAAAAGAAAGAGAGAATAAGAGCTAAAAAGCAGTTGTCATACCCCGGCTAGCAACCAAGTGAAACAGTGTTGTAGTACGCTCAAGTGAGGTAAAAACAAAGAAAATGAGAGAATAAAAAGGCAAAATGCTCACACCTTCATCCATCTCTATCATTAGGTTGAATTTTGATTATCTCTAGGTAGTTTGCATACAAAGGTGGGCTTAAGTCATTAGACTTAAACCTGTGTCTTGAAAGTTTTTGCTTGGGATTAGGATAACTCGTTTTGACCAAGGAATGGGGCCCATAGGAAGAATGATTGCATTTGAACAATAATAATCATGACTAGGGAACTTGAAATTGGTGTTTGAGTTTAGATTGGACCATTATACCAACAATCGCGATTAATACACAAGGATTTAGGATTGTTATATCCTTTGCAAATAAAAGCCAATTCCCTGATATGTGATTCCATTTGGCAAGTTTTTTTTCGAGGAAGAAAAAGGTTTAAGTGTGGGTATTTTTGATGTGTTAGTTTAACACATCCGTTTTTTGTACATAATCAAGTCAGTTTTCGTATATTTAGTTTATAGTTTGATTCGTTTTTTGTTCCTTTTTACATCTTCTTATTTTTGAGCAGGTTTATGTCCCGAGGGAGCGGAAATGAAGGAAAACAGACATTAGAATCAAGTGCGGTTGATCGAGCGAAGAAAACAAAGAATTTAGCCCTAGGCGGTGCGCCTGGGAACATTCTCTGATTCCATAGCATCCGTGCGCGACCGCCTAGTCAGAGTGCTTGGCCGCAGGCTGACCGCCTGGCATCCTCGCCGCCTGACTAACTTGTCCCGCGCACACCGCCTGGATTCATGCAGCCCCGCTAGGTGGTGCGCCCCAGACCATTTTTAGCCCAAAAACCCTAATTTCATTCTCTCTACAAATGGGACTTGACCAGACCGATTTTAGGAGTCTTCTGGCACCTTGGAACCCTAATCAAGCCCCTGGAGCAGCTGCAGCTTAATCTTGGATGTTTTTGGAGCTTGATTAGAGCTTGGGAATGAAGATCCATGAAAACTTTTGAGTATTGTTCTTTCTTTCTTATTTTGTTTAGTTAATCAGTAGTTTAGCATGTTATTAGACTTGATTTACTTCTATTTTACTTCTGCTATAAGTGTTGTTGGCTAGATCTTGGTTTTGCCTAGGTTGGATATGATAAAGTCGTGAACTTTATGATGTTTTGGACTTGATTTGTGATTGTGGATGATGTATTCTTTGTAATCAGTTATAAAGTTATGATCTTTGATGATATTTGCATGTGTTGAATGATGATGGTTTATGATTAACAAATCCACATGTATCTATTTCCATATAAAGATTGCATGTTAGGCTTATGCCTTTGTGTTTGGGCTAGTTTGTGGAATGGTAATGCATTCCATAGGATTTGACATCATTAAGTGTTGTTATTCTCATATGTGACCTAGCCTAGAAATCCGGGAGGTGATAGGTTAGACTGTTGGTCTATTTCACTTGGGTTATTTAAGTTAAAGGGCGTTGTCTTGGATTACCTTAGTGTTTGTGTCAATTCGTGTCAAAGTAGTCAACTTTACAACTCTCTAGTGTCTTAGGATGCATGCGGGTGGAGAAATCCGGGAGGTGATCCGCCCGTTTGTGTAACATCACTGTATTTCGGGTTGTCCGTACATGTTCAATTGTACTGTTAAGACCTGATATGATATTGATAATTACTATGAATTATTTGTTGATATTATCATTGGTATACATATTGAGAACGTATATTGTCACAAAGAGCATGAACCCTGGGAAGTTTAGTTTGAAACACAACTAAACAGAGCCAGAGAGTTTATTGCAGTTACACTTATATGTTATGGATTGTTGAATTGGGATATGGTAGTGGTATAGGATTCTATAACCAAAGATAGGCAAGGATATAATCATGGTCTATCGAAGAGGTGGTGGGACGGTGGCTAAGGCAGTTGCGACTGACCTCTACATATGCCCTATACATAAGCCATCTTCGGTTTATCATGATTATATCAGTGTTGAGGCTTTGGTGAGGAGAATCTGAGTTTTGGTTTGGAATGGAAAGGAATTAGGAGTTGGTTATTGTTTGGTTACTAAACATAGTCAAGGACACATTGTCATGGTTTATCGAAATAGCGATGGGACGGTGGCTGGATAGGTTACGACCTACTCCTACATATGCCCTATACATAAGCATATTTCAGTCTATCATGGATGTGTCAGTGATATGGTTTAACGGGATTCGGATTGGGAATATATATATATATATATATATATATATATATATATATGTATATATATGTATATTTAAAGATAATAGAATAATGAAAACCTTATTGGAAACGATTAAGCGTTGGTGAGGTTACGGACATAACTTAAACGTGAATATTAATTCAGAAATATTAACTTAATAATGTATTTGCGTGGGTGACGATTCACACGAATATAATTATTAGGAATAATATACTGAAACGATATTCCATAAATCGTAAATCGAATCGAAATACGATACGATCGTTGGATTCGGAAAGGTGACGATCTTTGCGAATACGTACGTAAGTAACGCGTTTCAACGAGATAACGGAATAATATCTAACGATATAAAAAAAAAAGAAAAAGGATTGAAAAACGTTTACTAGGAATCATAACTTTAAACGAACCTAAATCAGATCGTGTTATTCAATTAAATAAATAATGTAACGAAAGATAAACGAGATCATTTTACGAAATAACCTAATTAAAAGCATTTTATTAAAACGTAATTTAATTATTTTAAACGTTTTGTGTTTAAAATATATTTACGAGAAGAACCGAGCGGGTTGTAATATTTAATGCAAAATAAACGAGACCGAGCACGTGGGGACGAGACGGGGTATAAGGAAGAAGATTTCTTTCCTTCTTCTTCATTTTCCACAAAATCTCTCTCTCTCTAAACCCTAATCTCGTCACCCTTCTCTCTCTCTACCTTCTCTCTAAGATTTCTCATCCATTTCGCGTGATCTTGGTGCCAAATTGTTCATCTAATCAAGGAGAACAAGAATCCACGAAGGAACTTGAAGTTTGGTCGACATTTAGAGGTAGATCTTGATTTTTATTTGTGTTTCTCACTCTACATAACAACCGGGGTTATATTCTTATGTTTTTAAACGATTTTAATCACTGAAAACCCTAAAACGAAAGTGTGTGAGTATGGGAAAACCATGGATGTGTCAGTATGTTGCAGAAGTTCGACGAAAATGATGATGAACAGTGGACCACGACCCAGCCATTGGCCGAACCCATTGAGCCCCGTACCTGGGTTGGTCGAAGCATCATCACGAACCATTTGATGGTCAAGAACCTGACCTAGCCAAGCCTCCATTGACCGAACCCTAAACAGCCTCACATGTGCAGGGCCGAACCAGTTAGCCGCGAACCAGGGAATCGCCGAACCTATTGAGCTGATGTTAGCCGAACCTGGTGTATGTGAGGGAACCCTTGGGCGAACCATTGCATGGCAGCGACTCTGGAGGGTGAGAACCTGCATTAGACGAACCTGGATAGAGCCGAGCCACCAGGACCACGAACCCTAATTGCTGCCAGCTGCTACCTTGGACGAACCTTTCTCTCTTGGCCGAACCTAGACTAATGAACCTAGGGGCTGTGGGTAACGAACCTAGGGGTTGTGGGTTATGTTGAAGCTGAACCTAGGGTGTAGTTTGATCGAGGTTCGCTGGAATCAAGGACGGCATAAACCTAAATATTTTAACTAACGGTTAAGGGTGATCTAAGAACAATATAATGGAGTATAAGCATGCATGCATGAGGGGTTAGGAGTTGCCATATTCCTTAATAAAATAAGATATAAATGAAAAGATTGTATGTATTGAATATTTTATATGAGTAAGCTAGGTATGGCAATTTACACTCAAAATCAAATTTTACTAACTTGAGTTAAGGTGACCAATGCAACTAAACATTCTTGCATGCAAATATGAATGTGTATGAATGTGTACAAGGTCTACCACCTTTATAACAAGTATGGCCTTATATTCTTCCTAAACTCATTATAAATGGGATTGATCTAAACTAATTAATGTTAAACAAATCTTTTATAATGAGGATAAGGAACACTAATGATTATCACTCTAACTTAGGTAATAAACCTAAGCAACTAGCTCATATAATAACTAAAGGGCAAACGAGTATAAGGAACATAATTGTGGTCAAACATAGATGCTTACGATTATGAAACACGCGATAAATACAGGTTATTGAAGTATCCTTGATCTCTCTTACGTGAGCGAGCAATCTATTGAAACACTGAATTTAAAGCATTCAGGTGAGTTCTCATAGCCTCCTTTTAAACCATTTTGTTTTAAGCTCGGAGGTGGAACATGTATACCAATTTAAAATATTATTTTGATAACACATGGGTGACACCTGTATTATCAATATGATATTCATATTATTGAATTATTATTGATTATGGATTGTTATGGTTGATTACATATTCTGTGAGTCATTTTTGGTTGAGTTGACTTCGGTCCTCCGCAATGATTGAGTTACTGTTGGTGAGTTGACTAACGTCCTCCTCAGTAATTCCACTGTTGGTTGAGTTGACTGCGATCCTCCTCAGTGTATGTATTGACACTTATAGGAATATCGTTGATTGAGTTGACTGAGGTCCTCCGCGATGATTCCGCCGTTGGTTGAGTTGACTGAGGTCCTTCGCGGTAACTTATATTGATATGATTATGGTGATTATTGATTTTTGACTTGATTGTGATTGACTGAGATTGGTTGAATGTATGTGGTTGATTATTTGTGATTATTTGAATTAGGTGATTGTTGGGTTTGTGTTTGCGTGTTGGATTATCTCGCAGGTGCACATGTGGATTTCTCTTGGAAAACTATAAACTTTTATAAACATTTTATAGACATTTTCGAAACATAAAAACTTATGATTACTCACCAACTACTTTGTAGTTGACACTTGATTTTCTACATGTTTCAGGGAACGAGGAGAAGTAGGTAGAGCAGGATAGCTCTACATCTTTTGGACATCATCACGTAGGGTTTTGGACTTAGCTAAAATAACTGAAATTCTGGAGACTAGAGTTTAGTTAGTTTAGCTAAATATTTTGTGTAATTGTTGTAACTATCTCATGATGAACATGATTTTTGTGTAATTAATTCGGTTGATTAATTGATATGTGATGATTTAATTAGATGCCCACGAGCTTATGAACAATCTACACATCCCTCGTGGCATCCCGACGTTTCCGCCATCGGTCGGGGTGTTACAGTTTGAGTGCAATTGCATATCAGGAAAATCCAGAAGGTGACCTGATAGACTAGTGCATACATAACATTCCTAGTATTCATCCCTCACAAGTCAGTCCAAGTCATTACTTGTCACACTTTTGATTCCCAGCCTAGGTAAACCAGTTTTCCTTATTGCAGTTAGATTCCATTTTACAGTCCCGGTCTTAGTTACTGTTTAGTGTGTCTTTTTAGTGTTTAGTTGTCAGTATAGTTAATTAGTTAAGTGTCAATTAGGCTTTCAGAGTTGCAACAACCCCCCGCCCCTCCGGTTTTACTTTATTTTGTTCACAGTCTAGGTTAGTTTTGTCAAACTAGTATCCGGTCTTGTCAAACTAGTATATGGTCTTCCACGTATAAAGTATACCATGTGTATATCACCTATACAACATGTACGTTTAGAGATGTTCATCAGGTTGGATAACGGTTTTTTCGGTTCATTTAGGTCCATATTCAAAATCCAACCCAACAAGACCCGAATAAATAATATGTTTATTTGATCCGAATCTATCCAAATAAGTATAATTTTAATATATGAATAACCAAAATAACATTTTTTATTCGGTTGAATTCAAATATATATGATTCGAATAAGCAATATCTTGCATATCCGATATCGATCTAAGCCAAATAAAAAACAATCATCTGACTGGAATCTATTGTAACACCCCGACCGACGGCGGAATCATCGGGATGCCACGAGGGATGTGTAGATTGTTCAAAAGCTCATGGGCATCTAAATCAAATCATCATATATCATTTAATCAACCACAATAATTACACAAAAATCATGTTCATCATGAATCAAATACATCAAATACACAAAAGATTTAGTTAAACTAACTAAACTCTAATCGCCAGAAATTTAGTTAATTAACTAAGTCCAAGAATCCTATATGATGATGATGTCCAAAATAGAAGAGATCATCCTCTTCATCCTACTTGTCTCCATCACCTGAAACATGTAAGAAAATCAAGTGTCAACTACAAAAGTAGTTGGTGAGTAATCATAAGTTTTTATATTTAAAAATGTTTTAGTAAAATACATTTGAAAGTTTATGTTTAAAATGGTTTTGTAAAATGCTTTGTTTAAAACGGGTATAAAACTTATGATCTTCTTGAAAAATAATCCATATGAATACCTGTATGAGATAATCCAATACACATCCATCAATTCAACAGCCAAACACATACACAATCACATAACCACATAACCAAATCAATCATAGCCAATCACAAATAATCATAATCAAATATAAGCAATCAATCCACAACAAATCAACCAAACTCAATCAATCATATTCTCAATCAATGTTCGTGACTATACATGATTCCTTATGTATTTAACATAAGTTAGATACATGAATCATGGAGTGGTCGCTAACCACGTGACAATACATGAAGTCAAAGCAATTAACCGAAGTCAAGAGCAATACTTCACGGATGTGGAAATCATCCACGTGACAATACATGAAGTCAAAACAATTAACCGAAGTTAAGAGTAATGATTCACGGATGTGGAACTCATCCACGTGACAATACATGTAATCTTTGTTATTGACCTAAGTCAATAACAATGTTTACACGGATATAAGATAATAAAAGAAAATCCATAATAATCAATAAATTTTAAGTTGTAATTATCATATTGATAAACAGGTATAAACCTTATGTTATCAAAATAATAATTAATCTGGTATACATGTTTCACCTCCGAGTTTTAAAACAAAACAGTTTAAAGAAAGGGAGGTTATGAGAACTCACCTGAAGTCCTTAGAATCCGGGTTCTCTTATTATGCGCGCTCGTGTATGTAACTCAAATCAACTCAAAGATCTGTAAATTTAACGTGTGTTCGTTTTTATGAATACAAGTGCTTTATTATTATTAGATGTTCGTCTTAATTCACTTTAAACCCATAGGTACTCTAACGACTTAGTTTCCATTTGTTGCTAAGTTAGGTAGTGACACCTATGGTTCATCAATATTCAACCAACAATAATGCTTTAACCCATTAGTTTAATTGGTTCTATGAAGATCTTTAATTCTTAAGTCAAAAGTTTACAACTTATAAAGGTATCAACCTTATATTCTAAGTACACTTTTGCATACATGCATGATTAGTTATGTCACCATTATAAGAATTCAGTTAATTAAATCTTTATTCAATTTTAAGAACACAAGCTTAGCTTAACTTTATAAAGTGTTCAACATATAAACTTTCATAGTTCAAATTCTATATAAAAAAAAATATATATATATATATAATGGCAACTTAATTATTTTTGCATGCATGCGTGTGTAATCAAGCCCTGGAAATCCTTCATTATCATTACGTTTCTATTTCAATGGACCCAAGTAGTTTGGTTTATGGTTCGTTGTCGTTATTCTAACTCAACCCAGGTTCGGACTCCCCACCACCAGCGAACCTATTTGTTTCATGGACTAGGGTTCGGCTCCCATTGTACAAGGTTCGTGGTGCTAGGGTTCAGCCCTACTAGTTCGTCTAAGAAAAACTTCGGCTGGCCAAGGTTCGGCCAGCCCTGGTTCGTGGATCAGTAGGCCTCATGCTATGGTTCGTTTAAGACCAGAAGGGTTCGGCCATGCTATGGGTGATCCAAGGTTCGTGGCTTTCCAAATGTGTACGTCTAGAGCATTATGGTTCGCCCTAAAAAAAAAACTAGGTTCGGTCGACTCTTGTAGCAGGCAGATAACAGGTTCGTTGCCCCAACACTAGGGTTCGGCTGACCTTAATGGTTCGCTAGGGTTCGTGGGGTGTCGAGGGTTCGGCTGGGGTTGCATCCATGGTTCGCCGACCTGTAAGGGTTCGGCCGACCTTCTTACAGGCTCGCCCGACCATATCTCCGACGAACCAGCTCACCAACATCTCCATTTTCGCATTTCAAGCCTGTTACAACTATCCCAACAATCCTACTAGTTTGTTTTAGTGTTTTTCAAGTGATTTAGATCGATTATAACTACAACCCACTATATATTCATGATTAACACCAAAACCGAATGTAAAAGTACTAGATCTACCTCGAATTGTTGATGAAATGTGAGATGTTCTTGTACTTCCTGGTTCTCCTCGATCTCACGAATGCGTAGACGCCGGAATCTCGTGAATCCGTCAAGAAACGAGTGAAAGAAGCTAGAGAGAAGGTAGAGGATTATGTGTGTGTGTTTTTAGTGAGAGAATGAGAGTTGGGAAAGTGAAAGAAATGGTGGAGTCTTCCACCATTTATGATTATCCCGTCCCCGCGTGTCCGGTCTCGTTTTTATCGCGATAAGATAATTACGTGATCGGTTATGTTCGGTTTTTAAAACATAAACATATTTAAACATAAGATGTTTAAATAACAAGGTTTCATTAATTAAGTTTTATTTTAAATAATATTATTTCTCATAATGATATCGTTTAATACACGCCATTCCTTATAAAAATTCTCAGTTACTTTCGGTGATCCATTTAAAGTCTTTTAAATAAACGTGTTTTCCGTTGCGGTTCGTTAGACTAATTATTCAAACAAAACGATTTAATCGGTCTCGTAAAACAATTCCGTTTTATTTACAATAAACTATTTATTTAATTCAATGTTTATTAAATTTGTTTTATATTGTGATTCCTAATAAATATTTTTAGTTTTAAATTATTAATTTAATATCATTAGATATTATTAAATTATCTCGTCGAAACGCGTTACTCGCGTACGTATTCGTAAAGATCGTCACCTTTGCGAATCCGATGCTCGTATCGCATTTCGATTTGATCTATGATTTATGGAATATCGTTTTAGAATATTATTCCTAATAATTATATTCGCGTGAATCGTCACCCGCGCGAATACATTATTAAGTTAATATTTCTAAATTAATATTCGCGATTAAATAGCGTTCGAAACCTCACTTCGCGTAATTAATTCCCATTATTTATTAACTTTAATATTATATTCCCAAACCACAACCCACTAAACCAAGTCACTGACACATCCATGATAGACCGAAATATGCATATGTATAGGGCATATGCAGAGGTAGATTGCAACCTCCCCTACACCGTCCCACCGCTATTTCGATAAACCATGACCATGTGTCCTTAACTATGTTTAGTAACCAGACCCTAACAAACTCCCAGTTCCATCCCAAAACCATTCTCAAACCAATAATCCATAATCATCAGTAATAACACTGCAATAAACTCTATGGGTCTGTTCAGTTAAATTTCAACTAAACTTCCCAAGGTTTACGCGTATAATATATTATAAAATCATGCATACCAGTAACAGTGACAATATCGGCAAAGTCAAACAATAATATCATAATCAATAATATTCATAAATCTCCGGTCGTACAGTACAATCGTACGGATGTACGGATGTACGGACAACCGAAAGTACAGTGATGTTACAGTCTCCCCTAGTTAAAGGAATTTCGTCCCGAAATTCAACTTGGAGTGACCGTAGTAAATAAATGTGGGTACTTAAGCTTCATCTGATCTTCCCGCTCCCATGTGAATTCTGGACCCCGCTTCGATTCCCAACGTACCTTGACAATTGGAATTCTACTGCGTTTGAGTTGTTTAATCTCCCGATCCATTATCTCCACTGGTTTTTCAACAAAGTGCATGGTATCATCGATGCGGATGTCACCGAGTGGTACCTGAAGATCCTGATCAGCTAAGCACTTTCTTAGATTGGACACGTGAAACGTCGGGTGCACGTTACTAAGTTCATCAGGAAGTTCCAATTTGTAAGCAACCTTCCCAATCCGTTCGAGAATCTTAAAAGGGCCAACATATCGTGGAGCAAGCTTCCCCTTTTTCCCAAATCGGACAACGCCCTTCCAAGGCGACACTTTAAGCAATACCATATCTCCCACTTCAAACTCCAAAGGTTTTCTTCGTTTATCCGCGTAGCTTTTCTGTCGACTGCGAGCAGCTAACAGATTGTCACGGATCTGGCAGATCTTGTCAGTCGTTTCCTGAATAATCTCAGGACCAGTGATCTGCGAATCGCCGACTTCGGTCCAACAAATAGGTGACCGACATTTCCTGCCATAAAGAGCTTCGAACGGCGCCATACCAATGCTCGCGTGATAACTGTTGTTATACGAGAACTCAACCAATGGTAGATGGCTATCCCAATTGCCACCGAAATCGATGACACAAGCTCTCAACATGTCTTCCAATGTCTGAATCGTTCGCTCCGTCTGACCATCCGTTTGAGGATGATAGGCAGTGCTAAGATCCAGTCTTGTTCCAAAGGCTTCATGAAGTGATTCCCAAAATCGTGCCGTGAAGCGAGCATCACGGTCCGATATTATGCTTAAGGGAATACCATGTCGACTAACGATCTCATCAATATAAATACGAGCTAACTTCCGCACAGGGTAAGTTTCGCGTATCGGTAAGAAATGAGCCGACTTGGTTAATCTATCAACTATCACCCAAATGCTATCTTTACCATTTGCGGTTCGTGGGAGTTTAGTAATAAAATCCATGGAGATATTCTCCCACTTCCACATCGGTATTTCTGGTTGTAGTAACAATCCCGAAGGTCGCTGATGTTCTGCCTTGACTTTAGCACAGTTAAGGCACTTAGACACATATTCAGCAATATCCTTCTTCATTCCAGGCCACCAGTACAAGCCCCTAAGGTCTTGATACATCTTATCAGCACCTGGATGGATTGAATAACGAGACTTATGAGCTTCATCCATAATCAGCATCCTAAGATCACCCCTGTTCGGTATCCACAACCGATTCAAGTAATACCTCAAACCGTCATCCTTAGTTTCCAATAAGATTTCAGCCCCGCAAGACATCTCATTTTTCAAATTATCTTGAGCTAATGAGTGTTGTTGGGCTGTGAGAACATCATTACGGAGATTAGTATGCACTCGGACACTATGAATCTGAACTTGACTTTTGCGACTAAGCGCATCTGCTACTACATTCGCTTTACCAGGATGGTAGCGAATTTCACAGTCATAATCGTTCAACAGTTCAACCCATCTCCGTTGTCTCATATTGAGCTCTTTCTGATTTAGAATATGTTGCAAACTTTTATGATCAGTAAAGACTACACACTTGGTGCCATAAAGATAATGTCTCCATATCTTCAAAGCAAACACGACTGCACCAAGTTCCAAGTCGTGCGTAGTGTAGTTCTTCTCATGAATCTTCAATTGTCTTGATGCATAAGCCACAACCTTTCCCCGTTGCATGAGAACACAACCGAGACCTAAGTTGGATGCATCACAATAGACCACAAAATCATCATTTCCATCAGGCAGTGTCAAGACAGGAGCATCACAAAGTTTCTGCTTCAGAGTCTGAAATGCCTCTTCTTGCTTTGGTCCCCATTCATACGGTCTATTCTTCTGAGTCAAAGCAGTGAGAGGGACAGCAATCCTGGAGAAGTTCGATATGAACCGCCGATAATAACCAGCAAGTCCAAGAAACGATCGAATCTCCGTCGGTGTCTTCGGTGTACTCCAATTCTTCACAGCATCGATCTTTGCAGGATCCACGTGAACACCATTTGCATTGACTATGTGTCCCAAGAACTGAACTTCCTTAAGCCAAAATTCACATTTAGAGAATTTGGCATACAGTCGCTCCTCTCTTAGGATCTCCAAAACCAACTTAAGGTGTTTCTCGTGTTCCTCCTTAGTCTTTGAGTAGATCAAAATATCATCAATGAATACTATCACAAATTTATCCAAGTATGGCCTGCAGACACGGTTCATGAGGTCCATGAAAACCGCAGGTGCATTGGTAAGGCCGAAAGGCATTACCAGAAATTCATAGTGGCCATATCTTGTTCTAAAAGCTGTCTTGGGAATATCATCATCATGTACGCGAAGCTGATGATACCCCGACCTAAGATCGATCTTTGAAAACCATGCCGAGCCTTGTAGCTGATCGAAGAGATCATCGATGCGCGGCAGTGGATATCGATTCTTGATTGTGAGTTTGTTCAACTCGCGGTAGTCGATGCACATCCGGAATGACCCGTCCTTTTTCTTGACAAATAGGACCGGTGCACCCCATGGCGAATGGCTCGGGCGAATAAACCCTTTATCGGTAAGTTCTTGCAGCTGACTCGCCAATTCTTGCAACTCCGAAGGCGCAAGTCTATAAGGAGCTTTGGCGACTGGGTTCGCACCAGGAACTAAGTCAATTCGGAACTCAACTTGACGTTCTGGTGGAAGACCCGGTAAATCGTCTGGAAAAACTTCTGGAAAATCTCGTATCACCGGAACATCTTCAATTCTCTTTTCTCTCTCTTTCTTCTCCACAATGTGTGCTAAGAAGGCTATACATTTCTTCCTAAGGTACTTATGTGCTTTAGTGCAAGACATCAGCTTAAGACCTCTACTAGCAGTTTCTCCAATTATTCTCAAAGTTTCACCCGAAGCTAAAGGAATACGAATATATTTCTCATGACAAACAATCTCCGCTCTGTGGGTGGCTAACCAGTCCATGCCTATGATAACATCAAAGCTACCAAGATGCATGGGTATAAGATCAATCGGGAAAACGTGATCATTTAAGTTCACAGTACATCCGATAATAACGGTGTCAATATCAATAGTGTTTCCGTCAGCCACTTCCACGTTAAACGGTTTATCTAAGTATGTACGTGTTCTACCAAGCAAGCATTCAAAATCATATGAAACGAAACTCCTATCGGCACCAGAATCAAACAAGACAGATGCATAAGAGTTGTTGATCAGAAATGTACCGTTGACCACATCCTGGTTGGCTTGAGCAGCTGGAGCATTCAACTGAAAAGCCCGGCCTCTTGCCACCCTTTGATTATTTCCAGTCAACTTTGGGCATTGATTTCTGAAGTGACCCACTTCACCACATTCATAACAGGCTCTTGCCTGTGCTTGAGGTACCTGGCGAACGGGTACAGCTGGTAAAGGTTGTGCAGGAGGAGCTGGCAGTGTAAGCGGTGCATGTTGCATCCTTTGTGCTTGCAGTGCACTCCGACAGACGTTAGCAAAATGACCGAACTTGCCGCACTTATTGCAGACGCGACAAGGCAAGTTCGGTGCGTGATGATATCGGCAGGTATTACACTGAGGAGTGTTCCCAGTAAAATTCCTGGCAGTTGAGTTGTTTGAGGATTGCTGCGCAGATTTGGCAGCAGGAGCAGTGACCATGAAGTTTCTGGTCTTCCTCTTCTTGTTGCTACTTTTGGATGAACTAGCAGCTTCAGACTTGACTTCGGTTTTGACTTCTTTTGCAGTAGTCTTGGTGTCAGTCTTTTTATATCCCTTCCGAGTAAGCGTTCCATTCCTCACGTGATTATCAGTAAGAGTTGCAGATAATCGGATTGCAGCCTCAAGTGTTTTGGGATTGCTCCCGTAGACTGTATCCTGAATCTGCACCGGCAGCCCGCCGATATACTTTTCAATCGCCCTTTCCAAGGGTGTCACCATATGAGGCACTAGCAGACTATACTCATGGAATTGAGTATTGTAGATGACGTTCTCGCCACTATCTTGTTTGAGTTCCCAGAACTCAGTCTCCAGTTTCCTCATCTCGCTTCTAGGACAGAATTCAGTGGTCATCAGGTTCTTGACCTCTGTCCATGTCAGTGCTAAGGCAGCATCCACTCCCCTAGTTCGTTTTTCCCCATTCCACCAAGTCAGTGCTCTCTTTTGGAAAACACTGGTGGCATAGCGAACTTTCAGATTCTCGGGACATTCGCTGTTGATGAAGGTGTTCTCCATACTCTCGAACCACTGCAGCAGACCAGTGGCTGATTCAGCACCCGTAAATTTCAGGGGATTGCAGGAATTGAAGTGTTTGAATGTGCAAGTTGTCTGGTTTGCACCACCTCGGTTCTGGTTGATGTTTTGGTTGGCCTGAGTCAACTGGTTCACCAACCCAGTGATGAGGTTAGCTAACTCTTGCATACCAGGGTTGGCATTACCGTTAGCATCCTCTGCGTTCGTATCATCTCCGTTGTGACGGCGAGGCGGCATGCTTCTGAAGGAATAGAAACTTGTTACTACCGTTTACAACGTAAGTCATACAAACAATGTTTAAATGAGTTCATTAGACAATTAGGATTACATATAGGGACTATATTTCTCTCCCATCAGTCATTAAACTCAAAAAGGTTTATAATTTCCTATTATTATTCTAAGTGTCCTAGTTGGTCATAACTAGTGTTAACTAACTATTCCTAGGTCCTATACATTCCTCACTCTATACTAACACTGACAACCTCCCAATGCAATGCAACAAGCTTATATATAGGGCATATGCAGAGGTAGATCGCAATCTCCCCTACACCGTCCCACCACCGTTCCATTGCACCACGATTATGCCCTTGTTAGTGTGTAGAGTGTGTCATGCAGTTCACCATAAATCTCACTTCACAAACCTTATCCTTGGTAGGATAATTTTGAGCGAAGTGATCTCTAGTTCCCTTGGACAATTAGGTTTGCCTAATGTCTAAGTTCACCTGACATGTAGGCTTGCCTATTTCTAAGTTCACCTAATGTCTAAGTTCACCTGACATTAAATTTCCCCCAATTGTCTAAGTTCACTAAAATCCATATTAATTCCAATGTCAATAATCATCATTAAGGGTTCATATCATCACAAAGTGTTCTTACTGTCACTAAGTGTTTATATCCTCCCTATAGTTTTATTCTAATCAAGTGTCCATACCACCACTAAGTGTTAGTATCATCACTATGCGTTTATATTATCATCAGGTGTCTATATCATCATCCAAATCCTCAATTTATCACTAAGTATTCGTATTGTTCGTTGATCCTATGCACCCTACGTGTCCAATCTGTGTGTTTCATAAGTGAGTTTATAAATATTTATCAAGTATAATCATCCATGAGTCAATCCCAGTCAATCCATCAAACATATCATCAACAGTCCACAATCATATCCTCTCAAACCCTCCTAGTAGGGTCCTAATAGTATCCTAAGTTCCTGACACTGACAGACCCCCGATATACTTCAAATGGTATATGTATAGGGCATATGCAAGAGTAGGTCGCAACCTCCCTTACACCGTCCCACCACCTTTGTAGTATACCACGAGTGTGTCCTTGTCTGGTGATCACAAGATCTAACAGATAATTCCTAAAGCAAATAAATTTCTAAGCAGTTAAGTTCCTAAGCAGATAAGTGTCCCAAACGGGTAGTTCCCTTATTCCTCAATACTGACATCCACCCGATGTATTGTAAATGGTATATGTATAGGGCATATGATAAGGGTAGGTCGCAACCGCCCAAACCACCGTCCCACCACCTTTACAATACACCACGAGTATGTCCTTACCGGGTCATTAGGGCACAAGTAAGCAATTAATTAGTAAAAGCATATATAATCAAATGTATAACAGGAGTTCAGTTAACATGTAATAAACACATAAGCATGAAATCCTGAATATACTAACTAGTGTATGAAATTAATTCATACTAGGGTATCCTATGGTTATAGACTAGGTCAACCATTTCTAGTAACCTAATTCCCTATAACCCAGGCTCTGATACCAATCTGTAACACCCCGACCGACGGCGGAATCATCGGGATGCCACGAGGGATGTGTAGATTGTTCAAAAGCTCATGGGCATCTAAATCTGTAACAACCGGTTTTCAATAATGAAACGTATTTGAAATAATCGTCAATTGAACGATTGTGATTGTTGAAATTTGAAAATATGTGCGAATTACTTCATCAATGGCAAGAGCACATGTGATCGTTCTAGAAATCCATGTTGATTTGATGATTGTAATTATTATAGGTTGATATTATGTGAGAAATCATGAACGTGGGAGAAAACCGTACGCGAAACGGAGTTACGGGTTGTCCGTAATCGCGAAACGAAGAAAATCACAAAGATATTATGTTTTGGGACTCGTCGCGGTACGCGAAGGTGGTTCTGGGGTTCCTTCGCGGTACGCGAAGCACCCAAACTTATCTGATTTCTCCGGATTTCTTCGCGGTACGCGAAGAATTATTTTACCCCGCTTCGTGGTACGCGACGGGTGTGGCGGTTTGGCAGATCGATATTTTTATCAGATTGCTTCAAGAAATTTTAAAATTTTTATCCTCTCGACCTCAAACACACCCAGGGACGAACAGAGCAACTTTTTGGGGCTAGATGAGTGTTTTGAAGGTGCCAGAACGTCCGGATCGAGCTAGGATTCGATTCTACAAATCCTGATCGTCGTTTTCATCCGAGAACTTCGTTCAAAGGGGTAACGATTCGATCTCTCTTACTAGTTTAATATTGTGTGGATTAAATTTAGTTTTGAATGTATTACTATGAATATGAGTATTGATTATTGCCTAGTTGATAACTAGGGGTGGTTAGAAACGAAGAACTTGATATTTTGATGGTGAAATCTTCGTTTTGAAGCCGTGATAATGTCCGGTTGTTATGAAACCCATATCATAGTGTGATAACTAGTAGGATGGATAAATTGTGGTTTTAAAATGAAACATTGATTATGATCCATGGGTTAAATGATGATTTTGATGAATTGATGTTAAAGATTATTAACAGTTATGATCATAAATGAATTTTGAATAATAGAAGCGACTAAAGATCATAACTAATATAATTGAACATCAATTATTTGATGAAATGCCTAAGGGAGGCATGGGATATGATTGATTGCAATAATTGACTAAAACTTGCTAAATATAGTAAGACAGTCAATTTTGTGATAAATTGACTTTGAGAAAGTCAAACCAGTCAAGTGCGTTAAACTTGATTGTATGTGTTATATGTATTGAATATAGTTGTATATGTGTGAATATGCAACTAGGTGTTGGTGGTGAAAGGCAAGTGACAATTCACAGAAGTGGAAAAGAGGTTGTAGGAAGTGAACAACCGCTTGAACCAGGTAAGTTACCCAACTTACTGTAACATTACATATAAGTAGTAGAAAAAGTCTACTTGATTGTGATGTATATATATTGGTTGATTTGAATGAATGGGCATAACTAGATTGGAACTAATTGAGTTAATAGACTCTAATGTATATATGTTAAGTTCCAATGTGTTTATGTCACGATTGAATTGATTATGCAACATAGATTGCATAAGAATAGCCGGATGAGCCGGTGTTTGAGTATGATATCACAAATGTGTGAATAGTCAGAGGTGCTGACAAATAGCTATGGTGGAAGCACAGGAATGTGAACACCATAGTATTATATTGGTTAAACTATTGTGATTAATAGTTGATGATTGGTAATATGATATTATTACATTGTGAGAGCCAATTCGGATAGAATTGACTCAGTTGAATGCTTATTGTGAAAAATGTATTTTACATTTTGTTGTTATGACTCCACATTGGTGGATAGCCAGAGGTGCTGGCAATTGTCTAGATGGAAGTACCGGTGGGTGAACATCTTAGACTTGATATATTTGACTCCACATTGGTGGATAGCCAGAGGTGCTGGCTATTGTCTAGATGGAAGTACCGGTGGGTGAACATCTTAGACTTGATATATTTGACTCCACATTGGTGGATAACTAGAGGTGCTAGCAATTGTCTTAGATGGAAGGACCGGTGGGTGAACATCTTAAGACTTAATATATATATATATGATATCACAAATGTGTGGATAACCGGTTAATCCGGAAATTAAATTATTGAAACCACAGATGTGTGGGTAATTGGTTAAGCCAATAAAATATATATATATATTTGGTGTTTTAAATTTAGCCAGAGGTGCTGGTGGTAGAGTTGAATTAGATAATATATTCATATTATGAAAATGTCCCACTAAGGGAAATAAATGCACCATATGTGTTGGGTGCAAGTTGATGTTTGAATATGATATAGTATTATCTAAACATGATTAAAATCTATATGATATGTATGTGGATGGGTTTAAATAAGTTTTTGGGAATTTTGGGAGGGGTTACTTACTTAGTTCATATGAACTAATTGTGACCTTATATGTGATGTTACAGGTCAAAGATAGATATGCATCAGGCGATCAGATCGGGCATGTTGTGAAGCAGAACCAAACGTTATGTAAAGTCTATGGTGGTATTAAACTTAAACACACTAGTTTTTATTAATCATAAATGTAAATGATTGAAATTAAGTGTGTTTAACTTATGAAATGTCAATTTCACGCTTCCGAACATAATTTTACAATAAAGTTTAATTTGGGACCTAAAAATGGGACACGTGTAATCGTGTGTAAAGTTTGGGTGTTACTGACTTGGTATCAGAGCAATGGTTTGAGTGAATCAAGTGCGTCATGAACACTTGATCTCAAACTTTTATGCTCTTGGTATGAAAACCTAACGTTTGATTCGAAGACCCGATCATGATGCCGAATGTATGAGGTTAGCATATCTATGTCCTGTATTATAATTGTTAAATGTAATGTGAATCATTACATGTTAAATGTAATTTGATTGATTATGTGAAACCGAAATCAATGTCTTGAGTATGTAATGAAGGAAGTAAGGAATTGGGCATATAATGAATGAACTATTACGTCTGGCCAACTTACTAGTGCAAACATGATATGAACAAGCTCTTATGGGAATCATTTTATACTTAAGCTATTGAGATTAGGTAAGGTGTTTGGAGCTTAATGTGTCTATTAATTGTAAGTAATAGTGTTACCAATTCAAGAGAAATGAATTGGAAAATTAATGTGAAAAACCTACATGAGTGTAGGCAATAACACTTTATGTGTTGGGGAAATTAATCTATTTGAACATGGAAAATGTTTTAGTGTGTATACACGAATCAAAAATGTGAAATTTGACCCGTTTAAGGTAAAATGGGGAAAAAAGGACACATAATTATGTTTATGTGTTCATACATGTTTAAGTTTGAGATGTAATGATTTAAACATGTTAATAATTTATGTAATGTGCATATAATCTATATGCGTGATATATAGAGTTGTAAGTATACAATGTGTATACGTATGGTGAATGTTATGATATGATTTCATAACTAGTGATGATGTCATTACATGTTGATAGTAATTGACATATTGAAATGGAAACTATTTATAATAGTGTTAAAGCAAATTTAAGACCATAATGTATGGCATTTTGTGTGAATTAACATGTAAGACCACTGGTGGGTGGCATTGGATTTAACATGTAAGACCACTGGTAGGTGGCATTGGATTTAACATGTAAGACCACTGGTGGGTGGCATTGGTTTTAACATGTAAGACCACTGGTGGGTGGCATTGGTTTTAACATGTAAGACCACTGGTGGGTGGCATTGGATTTAACATATAAGACCACTGGTGGGTGACATTGGATTTAACATGTAAGACCACTGGTGGGTGGCATTGGTTTTAACATGTAAGACCACTGGTGGGTAGCATTGGATTTAACATGTAAGACCACTGGTGGGTGGCATTGGATTTAACATGTAAGACCACTGGTGGGTGGCATTGGATTTAACATGTAAGACCATTGGTGGGTGGCATTGAACTTGTTTGTATGACCACTAGTGAGTGGCCTTGTGTTGGATATGTAAAACTATCTTGGAATGACATTGAATTTGTCATACTAATCCTCCTTAGTGAGGTATTGGGATAATCCACATATGTGTGGATTAGTCAATATGTGAGTATGTGTCGAATGATGTTGACTTTTAAAAAGTCAAAGTTATGGTTAATGTGAATAGGTGAGTTACTTACTCACTAATATGCAACCATAAGACATATTAATGCTTATGTGTTATATAATTATGTTTGTTGTTACTACTTGTAATTGACTTGTAGTAATTGTAATAAAGTGAATGGTAAATTGATCATACGTGTCATGAATTGTTGAAGATATGAAACCACATGGTGGTGGTATTTAACTACTTGACAAATGTCTTGTAGTATTAGATGAATGTTATGTGCTAAATGCTTAAATTGAAAGGTGTTACTAAATGATAATTTATAGTTGACACTATAAATTGATGATAATCCACATTGTGTGAAAGTATATGAATATGAAACCACATGGGGTGGTATTCGGATTGTTGAAATTGATTTATGTTATGATAAATTGCATAAACTAATAAAAGTGTCGTTATATGTTTAGAATAACTGACACAGATAATGGGTGACGCTTCACATTCGTGTGAAACTGATGTAAGACCACTGGTGAGTGGCATTAATGTTTGTCATGTGAGTCCACATTTTTGTGGCATTGGGGGTAAACCATGTACATGTCCATGATAGTAAGTCACCTGTTACCATTGAGTTGTTTAAACTTGTGATGATGAATCACAAGTGTTGTGTGTAAAACTCAATTGGTGATTAAAATAAATGTAAACACAAGTGAATGTGTTCAAATGGTGTGTAAATTACCCATTTGATTGTCTTGTAGTTGTAGGATTGGGTGAGTCCACACTACAATTGTATGTGCATGTAGCATATATGTGATTTGTTGTTTTAATTGAGTTGAGGTAAATGGTTAGGGTTAGTGTGGTTATTGTAGTTGAATGATTTACAGGGTAGGTGAACATTCAACTAATGATAATGATTGAGTTGATTTACAAGAGTGTAAACAACCATCATACTGTGAATATTATGATTTACAAAAGTGTAGACATTAAATTTGTTATGTGCGTGCTTCAATTCACAAGGGGTGTGAACATGAAACCTGCAAATCCAATGTAAAAGATTCACAAGGTATGTGAAAAAAAGATGATCTACAAAAGTGTAGACATCCAATTTCAAGAGTCAAATTGTTTAAGTTGACTTTTGGGAAATATGATGCACAACTGAAGTTTTGTGTGCACATATGTTCTGTGTTAAATACATTATACATGATGTTTGACTTTAAAAAGTCAAGGTTATGCCTATTTGTAAAGAAATAGGATATTTATTGTATGTATAAATTGTATTTATACGTATGATGGGATGAATATTTATGTGAATATTCAAAAGAAAGGTAAGACGTATGTGGAAATACACTTGAGTGTATTAGTTGGTTTGAATGAAGAAAGTCAAACTAAATAATCGATTATAGATTGATTATATAGAATCATGTATAATGATCAAGTTTATTTAAGGGTAAATGTTCAATTATGCTTGAAATATATGCTAGAGAAGTGGTGTCTAGGCATGGTGTGCCGGTGACGATTATTTCTGATTGAGACAATTGATTTACCTCTCATTTTTGGAGAAATTTTCAGGAAGAATTAGGGACGTTGATAAGCACGGCGTATCATCCTCCGACTGATGGTCAAAGTGAAAGGATCATTTAAACGTTGGAGGATATGTTACGAGCATGTATAATAGATTTTGAGGGTAGTTGGGATAATTATCTACCTTTGGCTGAGTTCTCATAAAATAATAGTTATCATTCCAGTATTGAAATGCCTCCATATGAAATGTCGTATGGGAGGAAATGTTATACTCTTGTGTGTTGGGGAGAAACTGGGTAATGAGAACTGGCAAATAAAAAGGTAGTTAAAGTAACAAATGAACAAATATATTAGATTCTAGTTCATTTAAAAGTGGTACAAGAACGTCAGAATTCCTATGCTGATAAACATAGGAGGACTATGGAGTTCCAGGTTGGAGGTTTTGTATTATTAAAGCTCTCTACTTGGAAAGGTGTTGTATGCTTTAAAAAGCAAGGGAAGTTAAGCTGCGTTTCATTTGACCATTCAATATTATAGCTCGAATTGGCAATGTTGCTTATCGTCTTGAGCTACCGAAGGAATTGAATGGCATACAGGACACTTTTCATATGTCATATCTGAGAAAATGTTTGGCGGATGAATCGGCTTTTGTGCCGCTAGAAGACTTGGAAATTGATGACAAGTTGAATTATGTGGAAAAGCCGGTAGCTATATTAGACCGAAAGGTCAAACATTTGAGAAACAAGTCCTTGAACCAGGTAAAGGTTCAAGGGAAGGAAATCTGATGCCACGTGGGAGTCAGAAGATGACAGGAAGGAATTTTATCCTTTCTTTTAAGGTATAAGCGGTTTCGGGGACGAAACCTTTGTAAGGAGGGGATATTTGTAACAACCGGTTTTCAATAATGAAACGTATTTGAAATAATCGTCAATTGAACGATTGTGATTGTTGAAATTTGAAAATATGTGCGAATTACTTCATCAATGGCAAGAGCACATGTGATCGTTCTAGAAATCCATGTTGATTTGATGATTGTAATTATTATAGGTTGATATTATGTGAGAAATCATGAACGTGGGAGAAAACCGTACGCGAAACGGAGTTACGGGTTGTCCGTAATCGCGAAACGAAGAAAATCACAAAGATATTATGTTTTGGGACTCGTCGCGGTACGCGAAGGTGGTTCTGGGGTTCCTTCGCGGTACGCGAAGCACCCAAACTTATCTGATTTCTCCGGATTTCTTCGCGGTACGCGAAGAATTATTTTACCCCGCTTCGTGGTACGCGACGGGTGTGGCGGTTTGGCAGATCGATATTTTTATCAGATTGCTTCAAGAAATTTTAAAATTTTTATCCTCTCGACCTCAAACACACCCAGGGACGAACAGAGCAACTTTTTGGGGCTAGATGAGTGTTTTGAAGGTGCCAGAACGTCCGGATCGAGCTAGGATTCGATTCTACAAATCCTGATCGTCGTTTTCATCCGAGAACTTCGTTCAAAGGGGTAACGATTCGATCTCTCTTACTAGTTTAATATTGTGTGGATTAAATTTAGTTTTGAATGTATTACTATGAATATGAGTATTGATTATTGCCTAGTTGATAACTAGGGGTGGTTAGAAACGAAGAACTTGATATTTTGATGGTGAAATCTTCGTTTTGAAGCCGTGATAATGTCCGGTTGTTATGAAACCCATATCATAGTGTGATAACTAGTAGGATGGATAAATTGTGGTTTTAAAATGAAACATTGATTATGATCCATGGGTTAAATGATGATTTTGATGAATTGATGTTAAAGATTATTAACAGTTATGATCATAAATGAATTTTGAATAATAGAAGCGACTAAAGATCATAACTAATATAATTGAACATCAATTATTTGATGAAATGCCTAAGGGAGGCATGGGATATGATTGATTGCAATAATTGACTAAAACTTGCTAAATATAGTAAGACAGTCAATTTTGTGATAAATTGACTTTGAGAAAGTCAAACCAGTCAAGTGCGTTAAACTTGATTGTATGTGTTATATGTATTGAATATAGTTGTATATGTGTGAATATGCAACTAGGTGTTGGTGGTGAAAGGCAAGTGACAATTCACAGAAGTGGAAAAGAGGTTGTAGGAAGTGAACAACCGCTTGAACCAGGTAAGTTACCCAACTTACTGTAACATTACATATAAGTAGTAGAAAAAGTCTACTTGATTGTGATGTATATATATTGGTTGATTTGAATGAATGGGCATAACTAGATTGGAACTAATTGAGTTAATAGACTCTAATGTATATATGTTAAGTTCCAATGTGTTTATGTCACGATTGAATTGATTATGCAACATAGATTGCATAAGAATAGCCGGATGAGCCGGTGTTTGAGTATGATATCACAAATGTGTGAATAGTCAGAGGTGCTGACAAATAGCTATGGTGGAAGCACAGGAATGTGAACACCATAGTATTATATTGGTTAAACTATTGTGATTAATAGTTGATGATTGGTAATATGATATTATTACATTGTGAGAGCCAATTCGGATAGAATTGACTCAGTTGAATGCTTATTGTGAAAAATGTATTTTACATTTTGTTGTTATGACTCCACATTGGTGGATAGCCAGAGGTGCTGGCAATTGTCTAGATGGAAGTACCGGTGGGTGAACATCTTAGACTTGATATATTTGACTCCACATTGGTGGATAGCCAGAGGTGCTGGCTATTGTCTAGATGGAAGTACCGGTGGGTGAACATCTTAGACTTGATATATTTGACTCCACATTGGTGGATAACTAGAGGTGCTAGCAATTGTCTTAGATGGAAGGACCGGTGGGTGAACATCTTAAGACTTAATATATATATATGATATCACAAATGTGTGGATAACCGGTTAATCCGGAAATTAAATTATTGAAACCACAGATGTGTGGGTAATTGGTTAAGCCAATAAAATATATATATATATTTGGTGTTTTAAATTTAGCCAGAGGTGCTGGTGGTAGAGTTGAATTAGATAATATATTCATATTATGAAAATGTCCCACTAAGGGAAATAAATGCACCATATGTGTTGGGTGCAAGTTGATGTTTGAATATGATATAGTATTATCTAAACATGATTAAAATCTATATGATATGTATGTGGATGGGTTTAAATAAGTTTTTGGGAATTTTGGGAGGGGTTACTTACTTAGTTCATATGAACTAATTGTGACCTTATATGTGATGTTACAGGTCAAAGATAGATATGCATCAGGCGATCAGATCGGGCATGTTGTGAAGCAGAACCAAACGTTATGTAAAGTCTATGGTGGTATTAAACTTAAACACACTAGTTTTTATTAATCATAAATGTAAATGATTGAAATTAAGTGTGTTTAACTTATGAAATGTCAATTTCACGCTTCCGAACATAATTTTACAATAAAGTTTAATTTGGGACCTAAAAATGGGACACGTGTAATCGTGTGTAAAGTTTGGGTGTTACTGACTTAGCTACCCATTGTGGAAAGCTACCCTGAGAGAGGGGGATTTTGTCCCACATCGGTTGTGAAGGGGAACAAAGCCTTCTATATAAGAAGGTGGATACCTTCACTACCATGACGCGTTTTCACCCTGCGGGGAGAGAAAAGCAAAACCGTGTGCCTGCGGGCAAAGCGGACAATATCGTGGTACGGTGAACTTGGGCTGTTACAAATGGTATCAGAGCCGGTTACCGGATCGGTGTCCAGCGGGGACGCTGGACTCTCAAGGGGGGGTGAGCTACCCATTGTGGAAAGCTACCCTGAGAGAGGGGGATTTTGTCCCACATCGGTTGTGAAGGGGAACAAAGCCTTCTATATAAGAAGGTGGATACCTTCACTACCATGACGCGTTTTCACCCTGCGGGGAGAGAAAAGCAAAACCGTGAGCCTGCGGGCAAAGCGGACAATATCGTGGTACGGTGAACTTGGGCTGTTACAAAATCAAATCATCATATATCATTTAATCAACCACAATAATTACACAAAAATCATGTTCATCATGAATCAAATACATCAAATACACAAAAGATTTAGTTAAACTAACTAAACTCTAATCGCCAGAAATTTAGTTAATTAACTAAGTCCAAGAATCCTATATGATGATGATGTCCAAAATAGAAGAGATCATCCTCTTCATCCTACTTGTCTCCATCACCTGAAACATGTAAGAAAATCAAGTGTCAACTACAAAAGTAGTTGGTGAGTAATCATAAGTTTTTATATTTAAAAATGTTTTAGTAAAATACATTTGAAAGTTTATGTTTAAAATGGTTTTGTAAAATGCTTTGTTTAAAACGGGTATAAAACTTATGATCTTCTTGAAAAATAATCCATATGAATACCTGTATGAGATAATCCAATACACATCCATCAATTCAACAGCCAAACACATACACAATCACATAACCACATAACCAAATCAATCATAGCCAATCACAAATAATCATAATCAAATATAAGCAATCAATCCACAACAAATCAACCAAACTCAATCAATCATATTCTCAATCAATGTTCGTGACTATACATGATTCCTTATGTATTTAACATAAGTTAGATACATGAATCATGGAGTGGTCGCTAACCACGTGACAATACATGAAGTCAAAGCAATTAACCGAAGTCAAGAGCAATACTTCACGGATGTGGAAATCATCCACGTGACAATACATGAAGTCAAAACAATTAACCGAAGTTAAGAGTAATGATTCACGGATGTGGAACTCATCCACGTGACAATACATGTAATCTTTGTTATTGACCTAAGTCAATAACAATGTTTACACGGATATAAGATAATAAAAGAAAATCCATAATAATCAATAAATTTTAAGTTGTAATTATCATATTGATAAACAGGTATAAACCTTATGTTATCAAAATAATAATTAATCTGGTATACATGTTTCACCTCCGAGTTTTAAAACAAAACAGTTTAAAGAAAGGGAGGTTATGAGAACTCACCTGAAGTCCTTAGAATCCGGGTTCTCTTATTATGCGCGCTCGTGTATGTAACTCAAATCAACTCAAAGATCTGTAAATTTAACGTGTGTTCGTTTTTATGAATACAAGTGCTTTATTATTATTAGATGTTCGTCTTAATTCACTTTAAACCCATAGGTACTCTAACGACTTAGTTTCCATTTGTTGCTAAGTTAGGTAGTGACACCTATGGTTCATCAATATTCAACCAACAATAATGCTTTAACCCATTAGTTTAATTGGTTCTATGAAGATCTTTAATTCTTAAGTCAAAAGTTTACAACTTATAAAGGTATCAACCTTATATTCTAAGTACACTTTTGCATACATGCATGATTAGTTATGTCACCATTATAAGAATTCAGTTAATTAAATCTTTATTCAATTTTAAGAACACAAGCTTAGCTTAACTTTATAAAGTGTTCAACATATAAACTTTCATAGTTCAAATTCTATATAAAAAAATATATATATATATATAATGGCAACTTAATTATTTTTGCATGCATGCGTGTGTAATCAAGCCCTGGAAATCCTTCATTATCATTACGTTTCTATTTCAATGGACCCAAGTAGTTTGGTTTATGGTTCGTTGTCGTTATTCTAACTCAACCCAGGTTCGGACTCCCCACCACCAGCGAACCTATTTGTTTCATGGACTAGGGTTCGGCTCCCATTGTACAAGGTTCGTGGTGCTAGGGTTCAGCCCTACTAGTTCGTCTAAGAAAAACTTCGGCTGGCCAAGGTTCGGCCAGCCCTGGTTCGTGGATCAGTAGGCCTCATGCTATGGTTCGTTTAAGACCAGAAGGGTTCGGCCATGCTATGGGTGATCCAAGGTTCGTGGCTTTCCAAATGTGTACGTCTAGAGCATTATGGTTCGCCCTAAAAAAAAAACTAGGTTCGGTCGACTCTTGTAGCAGGCAGATAACAGGTTCGTTGCCCCAACACTAGGGTTCGGCTGACCTTAATGGTTCGCTAGGGTTCGTGGGGTGTCGAGGGTTCGGCTGGGGTTGCATCCATGGTTCGCCGACCTGTAAGGGTTCGGCCGACCTTCTTACAGGCTCGCCCGACCATATCTCCGACGAACCAGCTCACCAACATCTCCATTTTCGCATTTCAAGCCTGTTACAACTATCCCAACAATCCTACTAGTTTGTTTTAGTGTTTTTCAAGTGATTTAGATCGATTATAACTACAACCCACTATATATTCGTGATTAACACCAAACCGAATGTAAAAGTACTAGATCTACCTCGAATTGTTGATGAAATGTGAGATGTTCTTGTACTTCCTGGTTCTCCTCGATCTCACGAATGCGTAGACGCCGGAATCTCGTGAATCCGTCAAGAAACGAGTGAAAGAAGCTAGAGAGAAGGTAGAGGATTATGTGTGTGTGTTTTTAGTGAGAGAATGAGAGTTGGGAAAGTGAAAGAAATGGTGGAGTCTTCCACCATTTATGATTATCCCGTCCCCGCGTGTCCGGTCTCGTTTTTATCGCGATAAGATAATTACGTGATCGGTTATGTTCGGTTTTTAAAACATAAACATATTTAAACATAAGATGTTTAAATAACAAGGTTTCATTAATTAAGTTTTATTTTAAATAATATTATTTCTCATAATGATATCGTTTAATACACGCCATTCCTTATAAAAATTCTCAGTTACTTTCGGTGATCCATTTAAAGTCTTTTAAATAAACGTGTTTTCCGTTGCGGTTCGTTAGACTAATTATTCAAACAAAACGATTTAATCGGTCTCGTAAAACAATTCCGTTTTATTTACAATAAACTATTTATTTAATTCAATGTTTATTAAATTTGTTTTATATTGTGATTCCTAATAAATATTTTTAGTTTTAAATTATTAATTTAATATCATTAGATATTATTAAATTATCTCGTCGAAACGCGTTACTCGCGTACGTATTCGTAAAGATCGTCACCTTTGCGAATCCGATGCTCGTATCGCATTTCGATTTGATCTATGATTTATGGAATATCGTTTTAGAATATTATTCCTAATAATTATATTCGCGTGAATCGTCACCCGCGCGAATACATTATTAAGTTAATATTTCTAAATTAATATTCGCGATTAAATAGCGTTCGAAACCTCACTTCGCGTAATTAATTCCCATTATTTATTAACTTTAATATTATATTCCCAAACCACAACCCACTAAACCAAGTCACTGACACATCCATGATAGACCGAAATATGCATATGTATAGGGCATATGCAGAGGTAGATTGCAACCTCCCCTACACCGTCCCACCGCTATTTCGATAAACCATGACCATGTGTCCTTAACTATGTTTAGTAACCAGACCCTAACAAACTCCCAGTTCCATCCCAAAACCATTCTCAAACCAATAATCCATAATCATCAGTAATAACACTGCAATAAACTCTATGGGTCTGTTCAGTTAAATTTCAACTAAACTTCCCAAGGTTTACGCGTATAATATATTATAAAATCATGCATACCAGTAACAGTGACAATATCGGCAAAGTCAAACAATAATATCATAATCAATAATATTCATAAATCTCCGGTCGTACAGTACAATCGTACGGATGTACGGATGTACGGACAACCGAAAGTACAGTGATGTTACATCTATCATAATATTTAAATAAAATTTTGGATCGAGCTTTTTAGTTTTGAATACGATTCGGATTCAATTTTTTCGGATTTTGATTTTTTAATACCATATGTACGTTGTTATATGTGGTATATTAGTTTTGATGTGACAATCAACAACTTATGATGTTTTATAGGTGATGTCTATATGTGACATATGAGTGCCACCTATATGACATACACAAACAAATTGTTAGATTGTCCTATTTAAAAATAATTCTTGTATAAAACCTTACTAGATGTATAAATGTAACAAAATATTCAAGTTGATTGCCTTTATGTTTGGACCCTAAAAAAGTTGTAATATGTGATTTATTTAATCAATATAACAATTATTTTCGGTTTATAAACGTGTTAAATAAGTTGAAATGTGCAGTGATGTTGGTAGGGTTGGTTGCAGACTTGCAGTGGCTGCAGAATGAGTAATGGTGATAGTCGGTAGCATCTAAAGCCATGTTAAGTCATCACTCCCTTATCACTCTACGTGGACGTCAAATATGAGATCACTTTCATCACTCACTTGTCAACCTATATGTGTTGCCATCATCCTTGGTCACTCCCCTTCAAAAGCTTGGTTACCTTTGTTGCTTCCTATGACCACGATCACATGCAATCTGTCACGCCCGGTCACACGGGCTGTGTAATGATCATCGAGCGTGAGGAGGGCGTTACCAAAAACACTCACGCCCTAGTCTTCCCACATTACACGTAGCCTAACGATAGCAACAGTAAAGGTGATGGTGATAAGACTGATAGGCGATCAGTGGGAGAAATTATACTTTTTATTAGTTTATTTTAGGGTCTGATTATGTATATATCTAACTTTTTTTTTATTTTAACATCCTGCTAACATTATAAGTCTCGTATAGATCAATACAAGGCGTATAGCCTCCTCTGACACTCAATGATTTGACAATGATTGGTCTTGTATATGTCTCGTATTGTATACGTCTCGTATAGGACCTATACGAGGCGTACAGGCTTATAAGAGGTGTATATTAGTCCATTCATTGACACTAAAAATTCTGACAAACAATGATTGCCTTTCTATATGTCTGATATAGGCAAGGCCCGCTCCCTATATTAGGGCCCCAAAAATTTAAGGACCTCAAATTTTCTGTATAGTTCGATTTTTTGTTGTAACAGATTCTAATTGTATGATAATTTTGGTTCTTTTAATATTTGTAATTAATAAGCCTTACAACATAGTTGGGTCGGGTTGGGTAACAAGTCATAATGAGTTCTGTTTGTAACGAGTGTGCGCCAGGATGAGTTTTAAGCAAAAATTATTTTGGGTATAAATGAATCATTTTTAAAAAGCTTCAATTCATTTCAACTTAAAATAGTCTATTTTAATAATTTTAGTGATTTTTTCATCAAACATACTATCAATAACTTTTACCGTTTAAATTCGTTATATTAGCATTGTTTTACTTTTTAGGTTACTCATCTTAATTCATATTATGCTAAGTTTTACCTTCTCAACTCGTTCTATACTATGATGTTAACCATTTCGACACAAAATACAATAATTTTTCCTTTAAATCAATCAATTTATGATAGCTTTGTGTCAAGATTCTTAGGCTACTAAATAATGTATATATTTTGTTTGCGATTTATACCTTTTCTAGTTTCTTTTTCATAATAATTTTTACTTTTTGTGTCTCCAACGTGGAGAGAATTTTTATATTAAGTCGAAAGAGGCCATGATTTTAACCTGCTTTAGGTCACCAAAAAGGTTAAGACAGACCTGGATATAGAGCTATACGCAGACGTATAAAGAATGTGAATGGTGTTCAAGTAAGTGTAAGAATAACCGGACACTTATTTTATCACTAAACAAATGAGTATCATTGACCCATTTTTTCATTAGTAATTAGTGGCAAATCATGGTTGTTTAACATCAAAAATATATATACTTCAAAAAGAATAAAGTAAGTCATGACTGATAACCGACGAGTCTCATATGTCTAATTAAACTGAAATTTCCAATGGTCATATCATTGATGGAGTATCATCAATAGATTCTTGTCGCTAAAACATCTGCAGACGAATGTACTGACAGGATCATCGTCGGTGATAATTACTTGTTTTGTAATGCTTATTATATGACATTAATGTTGTATCAATTTAGTTTTTTTAGAACGCTTAACTCATACGACGTGTAAACTTACTTTTAAAACCACATCAATACTATAAACAGGAACAACTTGGGATGTAGCACCTTTATCACACCATGCTCTTGCTAGAGCTAGACTACAAATTCTTTGATAAATATCTTTACTTAAAAGAATTTTAACTTGATTCTTTATAATTTGGGTTCATTTAACGAAATATATGAAAGGTCTTGGGTTGTAGTCTAATTTAGAGTAGATATTGCTCTGAATTGAGTCAACAGATTTTTCTAGTTATAGGTTTTCTCCTAAGCATGCGTATTAGGTCATCACGCTTTGTTTATCGGGCAGACTGGTGATCTATTTGCCAGGTGATCCCTGTTGTTTGCTAGTCAAAAATAAGATAGGTAAACCAATTCTAAACAATATAATAAGAATTAGAGTAAATTGAATTTTGTGTCCTTTATGTTTACATAAAATTTCAGATATAGTCCTTTATGTTTCAAAATGGCAAAATCAGTCTTTTAAGTTTTCAAATATTGCAAACTCGTTCCTTTCTCCGTTAATTCCGTTAAGTATTAACATAATAAAGGATCATATCTGAAAATTTATGTAAAAATAAATGACCAAAAGTGAAATTACTCAATTACTTACATGCCCCTATTCTGTTAGTATTTAACGGAGTTAACGGAGAAATTAAAGGACCGAGTTTACAATATTTAAAATTTTCAAGGACTGATTTTGCCATTTTAAAACATAAAGGACTATATCTGAAATTTTGTGTAAACATAAATGACCATAAGTGCAATTTACAAATATACCTTTTATAGGATGAAAATTATCAAAAAATAAATATATAAAACCTGTGCTTTACTTTATTTTCATGGATTTTTTTAACAACTTATAAGTTTTTAGTATAAATTTATTTGAAGGTGTGAACCAACAACTACAAGAGTACGCTCTTAACACTTGGCCTCAAGTCCATGTCGCTTGTTTTTCATATATTTTCACTGTTTTTAAAATTCCATTTTAGAGAAAGCAAATTTTAGAAATTAAAATAGAAAAAGGAAACGGTGGGGTACTTTAATTTCAGTTACAAAATTAGATGATATTAGGAGTAAAACATATTTATTAAAAAATAATTTCAAATAATATTTTATACTATTTTCAAAACTATAAAGTTATTTTGGCATTCATAATTTCATATCCAATCTCTATCTATATCTCAATAATTTAGTTAAATATCATAATTATATAAATTTATCTTTAAAATTCATTTAACTTTGCACATTTTATTCTATATATCTATTTTACTTACAAATACTTATTTCATTATTTTTCTTTCTCTTAAAAATCTTAAATAGGTGTTGAATAATAATCTTTCTATAGAAATCTCAAATTCCAAAAAAAAAACTATAAATCTTAAAGATACAGAATCATATTTTTTTAGAACAACAGTTGGTGCAATAATGATTGGGATGAAAAACAGATCAAATCTTTAAATTTTATAGATAAGATAAAAAAAAATGTGACTGCTATTATTTTCTTTTATCTTTATGAATTAACAGATTTAAATAAGGCTAAAAAAATACGATTTTTCTCATGTTCTAATGCTAAGTGGGTAACCACTCCACCACGTTATGGAAGAATCAATCAAGAGACGTTATCATATTATTTAACTATAAATTACAAGGGAAACAGTCAGAAAGCCTAACTAAATTTAGACACTAAAACCCAGGTAACACGGAGACGTTTTTATTTATATTTATATTTATATATATATGTAATATAATAAATCAAGGTTTATGAGTGTCATGTGACACTTAATGAGGCACCTTTTGGACTCCATTTCCCGCTCAAATTGTTCTCACATTATTAAATTATTCAAAACATAATTTTAATGAATTGAAGCATTTAATGGCAATAGTGAACTTATTGCAAACCTTAAGAATTAATTTATATACATAATGACGTTAATAAATTATTCTCACCGTTGTTGTTTTTCTTGTGAGTCATTTTTGTTTTTTTATATGAAAATTGTAACTGGTATTAATAAGGGCGTGTAATGAGATAATTTGATGTATATACGAAAAGCTCATTTTAATGAAAAAAAAGAACAGCCAAGTTTTTATTATTATTTGTTTATTTTTTAGTGGAAATCTAACGATATTAGAAGTAAAAATGTTGGAAATTTTTGCGAAAATTATGGTTTTCACTAACGAAGCTAAGATGAATGTGAAATATGTGATATCGATAATTTAATTAGTGTAGATTGGTTGTGCGCGTAGTTATAGTGCGCATCTGTATGACATGGTTTGGGTCAAATCGTGAATCAAGTGTCTATTTAAAAATTTAGATTAGTAACTCTCTTATTAATCTATAAATTGAATCAACAGTATTTACATTACATGTTCTATTCAAATTGTAAATTAGTAACTCTCATGTTAATCTATTAATTGAATAAGGACTCTTTATTTTACATGTTTTGATTACATGTATTTAATCATGACTTTTGGCATCACTTTCATGTAGTAAAAACATTCAAGTTTTAGCTTTCATTTTAAATAGGTCAAAATCGCTCAAACCCACATTAACAAAATTAAAATATTTAAGTTTAGATAAATGACCCGCGTGTAAAATGATTTTTACACCAATTTATACTATTTACTAATTTACCCCTTGAAAATTTGAATTGTTTTTGTTATATATTGTCATTTGTATTAAAAATATGAACACAAGCAACCCCAAGGAGCAAGGAACTGATACTATTAGTATTTAGGTTTAAAGGAAGATTTTGATGTAATTTAGCATTTGATGTTTAAGAAAAAGAAGATGTGGATTTATGTGTGTTTGTTTCATATCAAATGCAAATGGTGATGCTTTGTTTTCCATTTAATTAATTTATGATGCATTTTGTGATTTAAAAAAGATGTGTTACACGGGTAATCATTTAAGCATGTTTTGGACTATATTTCTCGCTCTACCACATTTCCTATTTTCATTAATTAATTTGATCCAACAATTTTATTTAATATAAAATTACCATTATTATAATATTTTAATTTTATTCAAATTATGTAATTGATTCAATTTATTATATATATGTTGAATCACATCATTTAAATTTAATTAAAACAATAAATCATTTTTGATAATTTATTTTTCCGTAACTTATGTTTTTAACATACAATATAGTATAATTTAATAATTCTTTTTATTTAAATATATTACTAATCAAAATTATGCCACTTACATTCATATCTATTATTTCAAGAAATCTTTAAAATGCTTTCAATTTTATGTCTTTATATCCCTGATAATTTACATTTTTTAAAAATATATTTTAATATCTTTTGTATTTTAATAAAATATTAATTTACAACAGATATGCATAATGTATGTATTTAAATTATTTAATATAACAAAACTCTTTCATCAACTAATTTGGTACATCAACTTAATTTAGCATAACATTATCATGGTTAATTTTAGTCAACTTATAAGATTGATTTAATTTACCATGTATAAATTTAATCAAGTATTTACAATTTTCCTAAAATAACAAACTGTTTACAATGAATTTATTTTTCTATAAATATATGTGCTTAACATATTACATAGATATAATAATTTTTATTTATTTAAATATAATGATAATCAAATTTATGACAATTACATTTGTAACGATTATTTCCAAACGTGTTTAAAATGCCTTTAAATTTTAACTATTTATTCAACTGAATAAGCCAGTACAAGAAAACTTACCCTCGCCTAATGTACCAAATGGTCTTAAAATATCTGGTTTGTCAAATCATAAATTAATACTCAAGGTTGGAGTTCCTGTCATGTTGCTAAAAAAAACATTGATAAAAAAATGGTTTATGTAATGATATTAGACTTCAAATAGTATCACTTGGTAAGCATGTAATCGAAGCATATATCATATGTGGTGGCAATGTTGGTACCAGAACATTCATTCGATGAATCAATTTGATACCATCTGATAACAAAGTACCATTCAAGTTTCAAAGAAAACAATTTCCAATTTCAGTTTGCTTTGCAATGACAAATAATAAAAGTTACAAATAATCTCTTTCACGAGTTGGATTATATTTGAATGAACCGGTCTTCACACATGGGCAATTATCATGCACTTATTAGAATAAAAAGCAAAGATGGAATGAAAATATTAATATTAGATAGAGATGGTGAACGTACAAATAAGACGTCAAATAGTGTATATAAGGAAATTTTTAGAAACTTGTAATATATTTAAATCTTTGTATGCAATATATATTTTTAAAGTATGTAATATTCATCATCTTTTTTTATATGATATGTAACAATTTTTTTATACCATATGATTAATTACATCTTTTCTTTTATTCCAACCGTGTAACACATAGGTTATAACCTAGTTATATAATAAACAAAAGTTTACAAAGACTGTTGATATTTTAAAGCATATAAAATTTGTTTTCCTTGTATCTCTCTCATATCAATTATTTATATATTATATTTTTATTAAACTTTTATTTCTTCATCCTTTTATCTCTTATTATATATTATTTATTTTATTAAACTTAGTAAATAATATGATTAAATTATAAATTAATTCTTTCATTTTTCATAAAAAAGTTTTTATATAATACATATCATGTTATTTAAAACAAATAATTTTAAAAGTTAAATATTTAATCTGTATAATATATAGGTTTGAACCTAATATATTATAATAAATAAATTATTATACCGACACATGTTATATTCATAAAACATCTTAATTTTGATTTTTAAATATTCATATCTATATAATATGTTATTTTTATAAAAATTAAACCATTAAACATGCCTCATTTTTCCCTTTAGTTCCGTTATATTATCTACTAATTCTTTTAGTTTTCTTTTTTTTTTTTGCGGATGACTCGTATCCACATCAATGCAATGAATATCAACATTACATATTTTTTAAGGCCTGTTTTATTTGGACACCCCACTTTTATATTTTTACACCCCTACGGGCCAATACGGGCCGTAATGGCCATTACGGCCCGGTATTGAGTACAGACAAACATTCCACAGAATTCCTTGGAATCAGTGAAACATTCTGTGGGACGGGCCGTAATGGCCATTACGGCCCGTTTTGGCCCCAAGCTTATTTTTCCAAGCCATTTTGGGTGTCAACCAGTTTTTTTATGTTGGTACGGCCCGTACTGGCCATTACGGGCCGTCTTGAGTTAATTTATTTTATTTACACATAATTAACGTATTTAAATATTTTTTAAGATTGTACGTTTAATACGTGAATTATTTGAACGATATGTGTTATTTATTTTATTTAAACTTAATTTACGTATTTAAATTTAATTTTAACGATATACATTTATTATGTAAGTTATTTGAACGATACACGGCTATTACGTTAATTAAACGTCATAATATCGTTTTAACTAAATATTTCATTTTCTAGTTTGAATTGAAAAATAATTAAAATAATTTAAACAATATAAAGTTTTTCGCGCAAATATTAAACAACACAAACAGAAACAATACAAATGCAGAAAGAAATATACGTATATACACTGTACGGTTTTATATACAAGGAAACAAAATACAAAAATACAAAATGAACTACGATCCGGATGGTCCAGCGTGTGATCCGTCGTCTGCGTAGACGCGTGGCTCCGGGAACGGTGGAAGCTGTGTCCCGTCCCGTCGCGCATGCTCTGACGCGACTGTCCACTGGACCAAATCCTCATACCGATCGAGCCGTCGGTCGATGCGTGCCATCCGCTGGGCCATCTCGTCGCACCGGGCGGCAATCTGGTGCAACAACGCCTCGAGTGGCTCGGTCAGGCGTACCACACTGTAAACGTGCGGTGGATGCTGCGGAGGCTCCTCCTCGCGCGGCGGTGACAGAACCGGCTCCTCCCGAATCGGCTCGGGCTCCGGCATCGGGCCACCGCCCTGCTGCTGCTGGTCTGGCAATACAATGACCTGGGCCGGCTGAAACGGGCGGCCGTCCAGCCCAATAAACCGCAATCCCAGACCCGGGATCTCGGCGGCAAGTTTCATGCTGAGGACCGTCCGCCGATCGAGCTTACGAGGCTCGATCGCCGGCAGATCCTCAAGCATGTCAACCATGCCTCTGCTGCGGGCTAAGTGGGTGATAAAGGCGCCACCCCACAATGTACCGCGCTCCTGTCGATGGTAGAAGGAGGCGTAGTACAACGCAAAACACCGTGCCAGGTTGCACGGCCTGCCAGCAATGAGTGAGTGCAGATAAAACAGATATGTCGTCGTCACCCACTTCTGGCTCTAACCGCGACCTGAGATGGTCGTCACGATGCAGCGGTGGATGTAACGGATCAGTGGATCTCTGATCGCCGAGGCCCGTACCCGGGGGCCGGTGAAGGGCGTATCAGATACCTGGGACCACCAGGCCCTCATAACTCCCTCCTCCCCCTGCGTGGGGGCCTGTGCGAAGTCGTCACGAACGGTCTCCGGCTCGTAATAGATGCCTAAGTACACGGCGAACCGCTCGATCGACATCTCGAAGTGCTGGCCGCATAAAGAGAACTCGATATCCGGAGGAAGCTCCTCGTCATCCGCCTCTCGAACTGCGGCCTGGTGAGCTCGGTATCTAAATGTGGATAGAAACTCCACAGTGATCAACCGGTAGGTGGGCAGGTCCGCGAGATCGAACAAGCGAGTCCACGGCGTGTCCTCGCCGAGGATGGCTCTCGCACGAACCGCCTCCCCGGCATCAGCCAGAAGACCCCAATCTATACAACGGGGCGTCGGCACGCTCATCCGTAGGATCCGACGGCACCTCATAAACATCGATGAATGCTCCTCGAACTGGAGCCACGCGTGCTGCGATAGCGCAAGCGACTCGGGATCTAACGGCGGCCCCTGCTGGGCAACCTGCTCCTGCTGTAGCATCTCGGCGTCCATCTCAGTAATAAATGTATAAGCTGAAAAAACCGAAAAACGAGGTAACGTTAAAAAAAATTTCTGGCCAAGACGGGCCGTAATGGTCATGACGGCCCGTCTTGGCCATACCAGGCCAAAACTAGGCTGGTATGGCCAAGACGGCCCGTAGTGGGCATGACGGCCCGTCTTGGCCATACCAGGCCAAAACTAGGCTGGTATGGCCAAGACGGCCCGTAGTGGTCATGACGGCCCGTCTTGGCCATACCAGGCCAAAACTAGGCTGGTATGGCCAAGACGGCCCGTAGTGGTCATGACGGCCCGTCTTGGCCATACCAGGCCAAAACTAGGCTGGTATGGCCAAGACGGCCCGTAATGGGCATGACGGCCCGTCTTGGCCAAGACGGCCCGTAATGGGCATGACGACCCGTAATTGGCATGACGGGCCGTACTGTTCTAAATTTTTTTTTTTTAAATTCAAAAAAAATTCACTTTTATTATATTTCATTAAAGAATTTGTTTATTACATTTAAACGTCTATGTAGTCGACCAACTTATTTTCATCTAAAAATCTTTGGTATTCTTGCAGCCTGTCATGATATACGAACTCCCAGTCGGATGCGGCATCATTTCGGTAACGTTTCCAGATAGGATTTACCGTTGGCATTGGATAACATCCTTGTAAGGTAACATTAACGAAATGTTGGCCAAGATGAATTACTGATACGACGTTATGTCGCGGCAAACTATTAGCAGATGTCCACAAAGGAAAAATGGTTTGAGGACCTCCTCTGCTGAAAAGTTGAACGATTACGCCAAATCTTTAAGCAATTACTAAACCTGTGTGAGGCATAAACATCCAATGTTCGGCGGGAGCAGGTTTAATCTGTTGCCAATTTATTGTGTTGCGTAGTACATCATAAGAATCTGGGTCGTAGGAGTTAAACACATATCTGTACAGATCTGCGTTGAAATTCAATTCATGCAAGAGTTGTTGTCGAATAAATGCCCAATGACTTTCATCGAATCCTAAGCACACGGCTACAGAACGAAAACCACAGTTACCATCTGGCAGGACATCTTGTATGTTTATCACGTAAGGTTGAATGAGAGGAAGGATGTGATGACCGAAGCGATAAACATTGTTTAATACTTCTGGTTTCATGTTACGTGGAAAACGAAATTCGTTTTGACTTATCGAGTCCGATGGTGGCATTGCTTTTGATACCGATGTGGAACGGCTGCGCCGAAATACGGGTTTCTGACTTATCTCGGTCATAGCTGTAAACGAACTATGCCTCGAAGGTTCAAATGTACTTTCTTGAGACGCTAAATTATCTTTAACAACGTCTTCCTCTTGCTCTTTTTGTTTCTGTGCCTTTAAAGTTGGACGACCACGTGTATCTTTTTGAACTGAAGGCGCCTTTTTGTCGCTTTTGTTTGGAAATACCTGCGCCAAGACCTTCTTCATTAGACTCTTTTTTATTTCAGGAGGTTTGGAATTTATTTCTTTTGTAACCAAACCCATTTGTCCTATAACATCTATTTCTTCTTCTTCTAACAGTGTTGGGTTAGCTGTGTTAAGTTTTGTCCAAAAAATATCTATATCTGAGAGCGGTATCTTTTTATCTGCACAATTTATAATTAGAATATAACAGTAAGTACGTGCGAAACAGCTAAGATTTACATTTAATATTACGAACTTGTGTTGTAATATTTTGATATATTACAAGCGCACGGCAACCCATAACTCGTCCAAAGCTGGTGGCCACACGTCATATTTTTGTCACGCATGACTCTTATTTTGTGTTTTTCCTCGACCAACAAATCAAGAGCTTTATGGGACACCTTTCCTCGAAGGTTATCAAATATTGGTAGTTTATGATGACCCATAGTTTTAATCAAGCTCGTTTCAAAATCGTGTTTCATTTTTACCTCCTGTGCTTGCACGATTTCATTTACGAAACCTACAAGCGAGGCAAGCGTGCTGTTTGGTGATCTGAGGAATCGTTTTAGGTTCGAGTGCTGACTTTCCACCCGGTTTGTTGTACGTTGACCAAAGTTGCGCGTTCTATTGGTCCATGCTGTTACAAACATATCTCTGTAACTGTTTAACCAGGTGTGCGTCAGATACTCCAGAACCCCTGAAATGAAACAAAAAACCAATGATGATATGATGATAATAATTATGGTATGTGATGCTTACTTTTTTTGTCGTCTTTGATAAGTCTTTCGTACAGACGGTTGTAGTTGTAGTCGTATAACTCTGTTGTCGGAGAGTTACACAAATTCGCCCATCGACCTTTGAATTTCTTCCAGTCTGCGTCAGAAAAGCTTGCCTTGCAGTGTTTGGCAATATTTTCGTCTATGTGCCATCTGCAGAGATATTTTGCAGCTTCTGGAAACACTTTACGGCACGCATTCATAACAGCAAGGTCTCGATCTGTTATGATCACACGTGGCTCCATACACTTATTCAACATACTCTTAGCCATTTCCAAGACCCAGACGTAGTTCTCCTCACGCTCTTTGCTTACGAACGCGTGAGCAATACTAAACGTCTGGTGTGTGGAAGTCACGCCAACAATTTGAATAAATGGAAGCCTGTACTGGTTCGTTTTGTACGTCGCGTCCATCATCAGTACGTGCGGAAATGCACGCCACCAACAATACGATTTTGGATGACAGAAGAAAATGTCTTCCACGACGTTTGTTTCAGGATCCTCACGGGTATAGTAAACGTACCGCTGACTGTGAAGCACGTTTTCCAGGACCTGCATCGGAGTATCACCGAATTTCTTCTTGTTTTTTAGCTTCTGCTGTAAATTGTATACATCCCTAGGGATGGATACATTTGCAGGGTTATGTTTCTTTATGCTCGAAAGTATGTTACGAGGATCCATGTGTCGCTCGGTCAGATTCTCAACCAGATCTTCTTCCTCCTGCGTGAATCTTCTAACATATGGATGACCCTCTAGATTCTGAGCAGGTTCGTGATTGTGATTGTCGTTAATCACCTGTAATTTCCAGGATTCACGAACTTCGTTGTATAACCCTACCAGTTGAAACGGACAACCGATTTTCTTGCTGCCTGACCGTCTAAGGATTGCGATGCTATTGTGCTCGCCACCACGGTCACACATGAGCCAAACTTTGATTACACTGCCTGTTGTCTTTGATTTCTTCGTTCTTCTTTTGACTACAATGTAACCATTGTCTACTGCTCTACTTTTCACCCACCCTACCAGCGCTTCCTCAGTCATAAACTCCTGACATATAAAAACAATAATAAATACCTTAAATGGATAGCGATAATATACAATTATTAACATTTATGTTTCATTTAAGTTACCTCTTTGGTTTCCCAGTTAACGTTTGAAGCCCCCGGCTTTTCTTCATAACCCTCCTCCGTGTAACTTTGTTTACAGTCGTCATACACGAACCCATACGATGCTTGACTGTCAAAACCGACATCAGCGTTAGGTTCAGCATTCAGATCTATCGTGCCGTATGAATACACGACAGGAGGCTCTTCGTTCAAATCTGGCACGGAATAGTTGAAAAAACTCCCGTCCCAAAACGACATCGTTACAGATATGAATTATCGTGAAATATATTTGAATTCGAAAGTTACGCGTTCGTTTGAAACGATTCATGCTTATATACAAATTTGAAAATGTTCAAGACGGCACGTAATGGCCTTTACGGCCCGTACTGGGTCAAATCAATGTCCTTCTGTCAGAATTGAAAAAGCAAGACGGGCCGTAATGGCCACTACGGGTCGTCTTGCTGTCAAATCATTGTACTAGGTTGCAGTGAATGTCTGTACGATGAATGAGACGGGCCGTCTTGGCCATTACGGCCCGTCTTGATCCCAATCATTGACACAGGTTGTCAGGAGCGAATGTTTGACCGAGGGCTGAGACGGGCCGTAATGGGCATTACGGGCCGTCTCAGGGGTGTATTTTTAAAAAAAGTGGGTGTGAGAATAACAACACCCTTTTTTAATCTTTTAACAAATTTAAATTACATTATTATAATTAAATAAAATATATAAGATGACATTTTAAAACAACGAAAACAAATCAATGTAACGGACCTTGAAAAAACATCATTTATATCATGCAAAATACATTTGCGATAATGTAAAAAAAAATAAGTATTGCGTAGGATATTTACAGGTTTTCTCAACTCAACTAGGTTTTAAGATATATTCTTATACACACATATAGTGAAAGTTTAAAATACATAGGGTCTTTTGCGTGTCGAATTGCACGTTAATCTTGTGTGATAAAATCACTTTAACACGAAACTAGCTAGTGTCTATATGATTTATCATGCAAAACAATTAAGACTTGTGTGATAAAATCAAGTTGGTACGTGTCGGTATAAATTTGAGATGCTGATTTTCAACACAACTTTTATGCAGAATCGAATCGGGTCAAATATAAAATCTTTCCGTGCTTCTTTTTATGTGTGTTTCGAAGTTGTCTACATGATGACACAAATTTTGTTCGGAAAATAGTTGTGTCATATATAATGCGTCTTGGTTTAAAGATATAAATTCATTTTTTTAAACGAGTTCAATCGATAATAATCTACTATTAGTCGTACCGCATACACGCGAGTATACATAACCGAGTTGATGTTTCATGACAGTTGCTTTTACAACCATAAAGCTTATGCTTCTCTTTTGCTACATGTACACATTGATTTTGTCGTCGAAACAGGGTTCACAACAATGTTTAGAGATCGGTTACGAAGTTTGCGAACAC
Source organism: Mikania micrantha (assembly GCA_009363875.1). Taxonomy (NCBI): domain Eukaryota; kingdom Viridiplantae; phylum Streptophyta; class Magnoliopsida; order Asterales; family Asteraceae; genus Mikania; species Mikania micrantha. The sequence goes on along the minus strand of CM018680.1, from coordinate 75,946,987 downwards.
ACTTTGTCACATTAATGTCATCATATGATATGCCGTAACATACAGACTAAACAAACTCATTACATTTATTAGATAGTATATCTCCCCTTTTAAGATTGCCATTTAAAAATATATATATAAAATATTACTCATACTAAAAAATAAATAAGAATTCTAATTTTATGATATAATTTTAAAAATGTGTGAAGTGTGTAAAAGTGATTTGAGTTTAAAAAGCTATGCATCTTTTTTTAGGTCCACCCAAGATTAACTGATATGTTATCGGATTAATCTTAACTATTAAATTAGTTTGATCAAATCTTTATATTGGTTACTATGTTTCCTACAAAAAAAAAAAAATTCAGTTATGCACTCTTTATATATAAGCTAGGAAGAAATTATTCAATAAAGTGGTTGATTGGTTTAAAACGTATAAATTGTGTTTATAGTGTCATATATTTAGTGGTAGGTTGGGCTAAAAGTATATTGACACCATGTGATAAACATTTATTCTTATTGTAATCAATGACTCATTTAGATCTGTATATAGTGGTTGAGATGGTAAACATTTTCTTTCTTATAATTGATTTAAGTTTCTTGTTTGCAGCAGCGTTTTACATGTTTCTTTTGGTTAGTCGGGTATTACGAGATCCTGAGTTTTACCACGTAAGTGGGGTTTCCACAGTTATAAAAAAAATTGTTTTAGCTCTAATTAATTCTAATTATGTTTAATTATTTCTAATTTGGAGTTTCTTCTTTTATCTCGTATTGTATTGTATTGTATTGTATTGTATTGTATTGTATTGTATTGTATTGTATTGTAGACATACTAAAAACGACTTCACTAAAGGAGGGAAATCAGAAGAGTCAAGTCTAAGCTTGTTAAGTCTCAAGTTTGAATCGTTTAATTTATGGAAATCTCACTCAAATTTGGCTCGACTCTAATCGTTCATTATTATTAATTATCTAATTAATTTATTTATATATGTTTGCTAATATTTTTATATATTGATGATTATATAAAAATATCTACTCTTAGTTGAAGAAACGCTAGGTAGGAGTACTCAGATATGTTAAATTATAAAAAAAAATTTAGAAATTATGTATATGTAAAATATCATAAGTTTATTAGTATTTGTAACAAATAAAGTGAATATAATTCCAGATAATAAAAGATGCATGTTAATATAATAATATATTTCATAATTTTATATATTTTTTTATAATATTATAGATATAGTAAATCATTTAATTCCTTTTTACCAAGATTTTTTCCACGAAAACATTTAAAATCACACAATATTCGGCGAAAAATAAGACAACCAGTGAAAATCGGTCAAAAACAACGAAAATCCTATTTGGTCGAGTTAGTTCGAGTTTGATCGACTCCGAGTAATGAGAGGCCCCGATTCCCGGGAGTCCCCTTGGTTGGCAAAGCATCAAACCCATAATACTTAAACCATAATCACATTATCCTGGCAGCGGAATGTAGAGTGACAACATAAAATATTACATAGATCTAAACAAACTTTTACACATAACCCACTTCACTATAGTTCTATACACAACCAGTTTATGCCAGGGTAGTCTTCAATGTATGCCTCGAGCCTTCCTGTTATTTCTCTTCAATACCATTCAACTTGACAAGCATGCTAAAACAAGTCAGCTTTCGTTGGTGAGTTCTAAGTTAATCTTTCTATAAACATAAAATCTTTATTATTCATAAAAACGTTAGCATTCACTGTTGACCGAAGTCAACAGTCTCAAAACTTTATAGAACATAATATAATTCACATGTATAACATACATGTCACCATAACATAAATACATTTCATACTGTACATAAAACCTTAGCCTTTGCCGCCGCCCGAAGTCAGCAGGCTTGTGCAGCACAAGACGCTTTAACTCATACATGTATAAGATTTATTTAACACCATCAACGCGCAGATGATAACTCAAGCATGCCTAAGATTTCTTTAACTGAACTGGCGACACACAGTCGACAGGCCTGTTCTTTCACAGGACTTCTTAAACCATCAACCGAAATTGACGGCTCATACTGGTACTGTAACAGCCCAAGCCAACCGTATCAAGATATTGTCCGCTTTGCTCCCGATGGGTTGCCCATCCAGGAACTCACGGTTTTGTTTTCACCCGACGAGTTGTTCGCCCAGGCAAAACGCGTCTTGATAGGAAATGTATCCACCTCCTTATAAAGAAGGTTTTGTTCCCCTTCCCAACCGATGTGGGATATTACAATCCACCCCCCTTACGGAGCCCAGCGTCCTCGCTGTCACATCGGTCCGGCCCCTGGCTCTGATACCATCTGTAACAGCCCAAGCCAACCGTATCAAGATATTGTCCGCTTTGCTCCCGATGGGTTGCCCATCCAGGAACTCACGGTTTTGTTTTCACCCGACGAGTTGTTCGCCCAGGCAAAACGCGTCTTGATAGGAAAGGTATCCACCTCCTTATAAAGAAGGTTTTGTTCCCCTTCCCAACCGATGTGGGATATTACAGGTACAAGACTTCTTAACATACATCATTCATACATAACATGGTTTAAATCATTTAAACCATCATATCATACATGATCCTTCGCACCGCAGTGCTCAGGTCTTGCCCAACCGCAGCCGAGACTTCAATATCACATTTCCTTCTCGACCTCGGTCGATATCTTTAAAAAAAATCATTTCCTTCTCAACCACAGTTGAGACTTAAAACATTATTTACTTTAAAACATTCCTTGCCTGAAAACATTCCTTATCTAATCACAATCAGGTTGAAATCACTTTAATACAATAACTTTATAATAGGCATAAAACGTTCTTTACTGTAACATATTCTTTTATCCGACCGTAGTCAGTTAAAACAATCATTTTCATAAAATAACTTTTATAACATGCATATCAGCCCAAAATGATAAAACATTTAAAATAGGGCAACAAAGAACTCACCTGCTCTATGCTTCTATCGTTCAATTTTTAGCTCCTCAATTCTTATCTTACGTAACCGCCAATTTCCTAATAATATCAGTACCCTAATGGGATTACTTAGCGTATCTTTATATTGACAGGTATTGACTCAAGTCTTTAATTGGACAGCATAACAGCTTATGCTTTTCGGTTTTCTTAAAAATACTTGGGCAGAATTTCGGCTTATAAAACTTTATTTTAGAGTTTTAAATTGGACAGAACCTCGTCTTATAAATATATATTTTTATAAAATATTTGGGCAGCATCTCGGCATACACCGTGTTTTACAAAAATATTGAAAATAGCCTCCACGCATAATATTAGTGAGGTTTTTAAACAAACAATATCTCGACCATACTAATTAAATAATTATTTTAAAATAAGAGTATAATAGGCGGTTACCTCAAAGTAGCTCGTACCAATGCTCGCTTAACAATCTTTGAACGAAATTCTAGTAACTACCGTACCCGCTCAAGGGTTTTAGGAGGGTATTTTGACAGAGTTTTGTTACTTAAGAAAAATGAAAATTTGATCATCGACATTCATCTATTTATAGACGAAGGTTTCTTCGTTATTAAGAAAGAAAAATATATATATGGTTCAAATTGTTCGACGTATTACTTTCGAATTTTGACACATGTTGAATTGATTATTTTATTATTTTTTATTATTTTATTATTATTATTATTATTATTATTATAATATTATTATTATTATTATTAATTTAGCTTAAATCTTGTTTTTCTCTTATAACTTTTGCATCTAATGTTTTAAAAACTTTCGAATATACCGTTGAAATCTACTAATTATTCTCTACATTTCTACCAAAGTTTCGTTGAAAACGGAACATGGTCAAAAATAATATATTTTAATATTCACGAGCTTATATCTTGTTCATATTTTATCGTATAGCGGTCCGGCTTATATTAATGTGATCGTAATTACTTCAGGATTGTACATAAAAATTTCGAACCCAAACGGTCACAGAAATTCTGCACGTTATTAATAGGTTTTATAACGTGTCCATACATTATTCAATACTTTTAACGTTTATATCCTTTGGATCGTAATTACTTTACGACCGTTTATATAAATTTTGAACATAAACGGTTACTGAAATTTTTGCTCGTTTATTATTAGGTTGCCAAATTTCTGGTTGTTACAAGTAATGTTGACCAAATTTGGAGAATATTGTCTCGGCCTTGTACTTGGGCCCTTAGGCCGAGTTTTACAACATAACCTCTACTTAATTGAGCTATAATAAAAGACTAGAGCTTGAGCTCGGGCTTGGGCTTGGGTTCATTTAAGCCTAGCTGGCTAGATTGCTTTAAGCTTCTAGTGAACTGGTCTCAAACAACCTACGAGACCGTTTGACTGATGTACACCCTAGTCACCTTAGTTCGTCCGCTTGATCTCATAGAATCTGGACTTTGGATAAAAGAAAGCTACTAACTGAATCTGCTAATAGAATGCAAGTCCAAGTACCAAATATGCCGTACTTTTCTAACCCACGTTGGTCTTTTCCCCCTTTTCCTTTTCATTTATGTCCGGTTTGTTTTTTTTTTTTTTTTATGTTTTTTTTTTGAACGGCAATTTGGAACACTTCCACACTCAATAGGAGGAAACCCACCATAGGTAAGAGAAAATCTCCTAACCCAGCATGAAACCCCTATTTTGTCAATGCCAGAAATTGAACATGTGACATCTCCAATATTGAAGCCACAAGGTACTTGCTCTCAACCACTTGAGTTGAGGATCATTGGTTTATGTCCGGTTTGTTAGACCAACATTTTTGTGTGCTTGGCACGAAGACCATCCCAAAAAAAAAGACAAAAAAAGAAAAGGCTAACCTTCAGAGATTGCATAAATAAATAAAAAATTTACAATCAAGAAAATATTAGAATCAAGGGTGTAACTTATATTGCAACTTAGATTAAACTGGGGTCGGTGTTGTTTTTTTCTTTTCTTTTTTTTTTAACATCATCATAGCATTTGAAATTTATGTCATTTTTTAAATACATTTATCATGATAGATTCAATAGTAATTCTGGTTTTCATAGCAAATCTTATAACCATTAGTTTATTTAATCTTTAATTATATTACTAGCACCATTTTTGTCTGTTTATTTAATTTTATTCTAATCGAAGTACCCACTTGTAAAAGAAATCCCAAACCAGCCTTTCTTAATCACGAATCCAATGTCTAAACAGGATAAATAAATTCCGAAAACACTTATTTTTATTTCTTTTTTAAATAGAAACTAGATGGTGTTGGGGATGATGCATGTAGTAAAAACAATAACATGCTAACACATATACTAATAGTTATTGCGTTGGTTATGCGCCAATAATTGTTAATTTTAGCTAACCATTAAACCGATTAAACTATAAACATGCATTCAAAAGTTGCTAAATACTAGAGGTGACAATTTTTACCTATGTTAAAGAAAATGGGTTGGTTTGTGTAAACAATTGTAGTATAATAGGTTGAAATGAGTAACATCATAATATTTAATGGGTTGGGATGTGTATCACTTAAACACAATGTGGGTCAAGACGGGTAACCAAAAAAGTATGTAAATGCAATGGATTCAAACATTTAAGAATGATTAATAACGTGTTTGATGAGAAAATCATTAAAAATTATCAAAATGGACTATTTGTTTACTTATTACACATCTTAAGTTAAACTAAATTGATGTTTTTAAGAACAATCCATTTAGACCCGGATTGTTTTTGTTTTAAACCCGTTCTGACCCGCATCCATCCTGACTTGAGCCTGTTCTGACCTGTTACCCAACCCGACCCAACCCGCCCATGTTTTTTGTTTTAAACTGATGATAACAATTTTTTGTGTCTCCATTTTATAAAACCAATGGACATGGAATGTTATTTAACTTGGTGACATGGATAGATCTCATGAATAGGACTATAATCAAGTTAAGCGGCTTGGCTTGAATTTTTTATTGAGTTGAAAAGTAAAACTCGAGCTTAGCTCGTAAACAAACTTATACATAATGCACAATTTGTAAGATAAATAAACTATAAATCAAATTATATAAGTTACCAAATTGTTTAGTTATAAAAAAACATATTGTTTAATACATGAAATTGAGATTTACCGTTAAGTTAAACTAAATAAGGTTCTTAACCTAATAAGCCTAAGAAAGTTCTTGAGACATTAGATTATTAATCAATGACTATGATTAAATCAAGTTGTTTGAGGGTATTTTAGTAATGCCTACTTTTGTAGACTTTTTATCTAGTTCCCCACCTTTAAACGTTCCTAACTTTCAAATACAAAATTATTTTTTGAAAAAAAACATAACATAAAAATGAGCATTTTTTTATCTTTAAAATTAGTATAATGTTGTAATAAAAAATTTTGTTTTTTAGTTCATTTTATCTTTTGTATAGGACATTGTGTCTTTTATGTTTCGGTTAAATGTTGTGTTTCGTGAATAATTTAATACACAATGATGTTGCAGAATACATAATGTCAAGGAAAGATAATACAATAACAAGTATGAATAACACAATGATCTTTAAAAAAAGACGCAATTCTTTGTAAAAAAAGAAGTGTTGTAAAAATCGCTAGGCGCTAGTCGGGCGGTGAGGTAGGGACTAGCGATTAATCGGGATTAATCGGATTAGAATTTTATATGTATTTTTTCAAAATTATATACATATATACAAAATTTTATACATAAATTTTCAAATATTTAAAGATTTTAACCATTTAATTGATAATTTATATGATAATAATATCTATTTTATTTATTTTTATCTTTTAAAAAACCTATTTATATGATAATAATATCTATTTTATTTATTTTTATCTTTTAAAAAACCTATTTGTTAAAACCCAGCCCATTAAACCCAGCCCATTTGTTAAAACTTAAAACCCAGTAAAGGATGGTCGAAGAACAGGGAAGGCCGACATCGGCTTTCAAGACGGGATGGTCGAACTCTCAATCGCAATTCGCAAAGGCTGAAGGGAATGATCGGAAGTCAGATCAAGAGGGGATCGGAAGTTGAAGGTCGAAGGGAATGGTCGAACTCCGACTCCGACATCGGCTTTCAAGAGGCGAAGGCCGAAGGGAATGGTCGAACCTGTCGATCGATCAGAATTCCTACATCGGCTTCCACTGCCTATTTCACGATTTCCATAGATAACGACCACAAATTTCTTCAATCAGGTACATAAATCATCAAAACACAAGACGAATTAGACCTAATTTTGGTTGATCGATTAGTCCGATTATCCCGACTAGAGGCCGATTTTGACCGATTAGGTCCGATTTTGACCGACTTTGACCGCCTAGCGATTTTTCGACCGACTAGGCTAAAATTAATCAGTTAAGGGGCGATTACCGATTAATCCCGATTAATCGGCTTCCTAATCGCGATTTTTACAACACTGAAAAAAAGACACAATGACAAGTATGAATAATTTTGTACATGCCATTGTGTCTTTTGTATAGTCATTGTGTATTTAATATAGACATTGTGTCTTTTATACATGTCATTGTTTTTTTGTGTTTCAACTCAATATTGTGTTTTCCTAAACAATTTAAGACACAAAAATGTTACAAAATACATATGTTAAGCAAGAATCACACAATGATCTTTAAAAAAGACACATTTACCTATAAGAAAAACGCAAAAAAGATAATTTTATACAAACGTTTAAGAAGACACAATGACGATACTTAGACACAACGAGCTGAAAAAAATTCATTTTTTATAACAACATTATACTTATTTTAAATACAAAAAATGGTCGTTTTTATGATATATATTTTTTAAAAACAACAATATCATGTGTAAAAGTTATGAATGTTTAAAAAGTGTGGAGGAAAGTGGTTACGACTAAATTACCCTTTAACAACATTTCCCTTTAAAATTTAAAATTTTTCCCTTTTAAATTTGATCTCATGATCTAATGGTAATGGTTAATAATCCTTCTTATACTTTTTTAAGATAAAAAGACTATTTGGTTGAACCTAATCTTTGAGAATTGAGATTCAATACAAACCAGCTAATAAAACATATATTATTAAGCCAGTTTGATGATTTAAATTTTTATAATTTTGTATCTTCTGCATGCTTTAATATATATAAAAATAACCATATTTTCTTGTAAGAAAAGAAAGATACTTATGAATTCTTTTGAATGAGAGCAAAAAAAACAAACAAAAAAACATTACAAGTTTTGATTATGCCGTCTTTCTAGTTTTATATGATTTTTTTATTTCTTTCATTTTTTATGCTTCATCAAAGTGATATAACCGTATACATGATGTGATTTTGAGATAGATATGCTAAGTAATTTTAACGAGAAAGTTGTTCGCATGTTAGTTTCTTGGGGTGATATGGTAAAAATTCTTGTGTTACGGCGTAACAGTTAAAACGTATATTATAAAACATTATTATGTTGCTCATGTTACTGTATAAAAACCTTATAAAAATAATATAATTGGAAATGTTTACCAAAAAACTTAAAAGCAGTATCACACATGCACTATGTTTACGAACTTTATTAAGTATTTATGTGTTACATTGATAACATTAAAGTCACTATGCACATAAAAGAAACGTATAAGTTGAAAAGTTCGTTTTAAAAATTGAAACATACATAAAAAATAACATTTATTTTTCGTATGTTATAACATAATAATTAAAAAAATAGAAATATATAAGAAAAGAAAAGAACAAGTAGCAAGAATAGAACTTAAATTGTTACTATAATTTTTTTTAACGGAAGATGATCCTGTCATGTTAACTTCAGTTATCCTGACAGTTGGTAACTAATATCGATTTCTCGATCGCCAACTGTGAGACCATACCCTCTGATGTGTGGAACAAGGGCGGATCTATATGCATGCATGTGGGTTCACCGGAATCCACCGTGGTTCGGATCGTTAGTAGGAAAACATTTTTCGAAAGACTTAAACAATAGGGTGAACCCACTAATATTTTATTGGTGAATTTTGAGTATATGATTTTACAAGTAGTCTAGTGGTAAAGAATCTGGATTTCAACCCATAGGTCACGAGTTCAAATCTCGTATACGGTTTTTTTTCCAGACTTTTTGTTAAGTTGCTTAAAATGCAAAACCTAGACTTAGGGTTTTAAGTCTTCACAATCATGTTCATGCAGTCGCCCACATCCCGCCTTCTCCCGCTCGGCGCCTACCGCATCCCACCTTCTCACGTTCTCCTGCTGGTGATGACACCCCGCTACCACAGCTTCCGGCCTTTCGGCGACGACACCCCCTGCATGGCTCATTCCTTTGGAAATCGTCCATTTGCAGCTGATTTAGCCTCCTGGACCATCTGGTAATCATCTTCAGCCCCTTTATGGCTTTATTAGATTAGTTATTTACCAATTTTGTGAAATTAGTGTTGATTTATTTAGGTATTATGTGAAATTAATATTAAATTGTTTAGGTATTTTGTGAAATTAGTATTGATTTGTTTATGTATTTTGAGAAATTAGCATTGGTTTATTTAGCTATTTTGTGGAACATGATTATGTATTATGAATATTGATAGATTTTTAAAAGAACCTCAACAAATGTTGAATCATTTTCTTCAAGTAGCAAAGACATAAAAATTAATTTGAATGATCTTCCGTGGAATCTTTACGAAAGGAAACCAATTTCATCTTATCACCCAGTCAAAAGGATGAGATTAGAGGAACTTATTTGCTTAAAGGTCCATGTCAACCAATACATGAGTGTTTATCCACAAATATTATACACAAACAAATTTAGAAAATTTAATCCAGAATGGTACACACAACAACACGAAAATTGGCATGAATATAGTGCTATAGCTAATAAAGTGGATTGCTTAGTTTTATAAATTCGTAACTACAATCTCATTCATATTATCCGACCCGGATATTTTTTGTCTGGTTTTATCTAATTTAACTGTCTTAAAATAGTGAACTCACTGAAAAAAATTTTTAGATCCGCCACTGGCATGGAAACCCCGTGAAATCGGTAAACCCTTGCACCACATTGGTTCAGAACCTGAGATTAAGTTCAAGATCCCTCCTAGGCTCCTATCATATGATATATATTAAAGTGCCACTAACGAGACTTGAACGAAGGTCCCCTCAAATGGTTGCTCTAATAGAAAGAGAGTTTTCTTCACTGTTATCTCTAGTATTAATATTTGAAAGAAAGATGCTTTGAGTAGGAAAAAAGGTGGTTGTTTTGTATCGGTCCATCAACATTGGTTTTTGATATGTGTGTATATATAATATTAAGTTCAAGATCCCTCCTAGGCTCCTATCATATGATATATATTAAAGTGCCACTAACGAGACTTGAACGAAGGTCCCCTCAAATGGTTGCTCTAATAGAAAAAGAGTTTTCTTCACTGTTATCTCTAGTATTAATATTTGAAAGAAAGATGCTTTAAGTAGGAAAAAATGTGGTTGTTTTGTATCGGTCCATCAACATTGGTTTTTGATATGTGTGTGTATATATAATATAGTATCTTAAAAATCATGGAGTTATCTTTTTTTCCAAAGAAGTGTTAATACTTAATACAAAACTTATTTACCTCATCAAAATAGTGGTTTAGAGAAAGAAAATTTTCTCACTTCTAATCTTATTGGTTTAAATCTAAATCAAAAATGTTTAAATTAATAAAAAAATTATATTGCTTGTCTAATAATTAATATGTCATTATTATTAAGTTTTATTTGAAACTCGACTTGAGGTTCACTAAAATTAAAATTTCAAAAACTTCAATTTATAAATATAAGAACTCGGCTATATTTCGTTTAAGCTAGGTATTAATATATAAACATTTAATTTAAACTATTGTTTATTATAAAAATTACTTCAAAAGAAAACGTAAAAACGTTATTTTGATAAAACAAATAATATTAAAAGGTTTTTTAAACAATATTGCATTTCTTTATATAACTTAATTTAATTTAATTTAATTTATTCAACGGATAAAAGCCTAACTAATTTTGAACGGCGATAAAAGCCTAACTAAACAGAGTTTAATATACTTGTTAATATTGAATTTATATTGAAATATCTTTTTGATTTAATTTAATTTGTTTAACGTATGAAAACCTAATTAAATACATTAAATTTACTAATAAATATTAACTAAATAAACATTTTAAACCTAATAAAAGGACCCGTTAATAGTTAGATAAACAATATAATTTTTTTTATTAATTTAGACATTCTTGAATTATATTTAAGTCCTTGAAACTTGGAGCGAGAGAATTTTTTTTTTTCGTAAAACGCTATTTTGTTAAATATATTTTCAACAACACCAATTTGGTAAATAAGTTTTGCATTAACATCTATTTGGAAAAAAAACTCAAAAATCATGTATTATATTTTTTGAATAGACATAAAATATAATTTATTACTATCAAATAATAATAGATATTCAGCAATTATAAAATTACTTTTAGATAAGATTATAATTAAAATCTTTTATAGCTTATCAAATTTTAATAAATTAGTAAATTTACCTATCAATCTATTCTAATATATAAATGTTTTAAATGGCACATATTATACATAATTGGTTATTTTGTCTTCCTCTTCTATTAAATATTTACATGACACTTTTTTTTTAATTTTTTTCTATTTCTTATATTAAATACTAATAATTTTATTAAATTTGGTAAATAAAATCAGGGTCGTCTCAAGCCTTCTGGTGGCGCAAAACGAAGATCAAAATCGGGGCCCTTTTTTTAACTACAAATAAAAGCTCTTTTCAAGTTTTAGTCACAAAAAATAAAAAATTATCATGAACTATAAAACTACAAAATATATAAATTACAAATAAAATGTGCATATTAATTATTAGACCTAACAATCTTAACCTAAAACAAGATAAATGGGTTAATTTGAGTAAACAATTATTATATTTTGTGTTAAATCGGTAACGCCAAAACATATAACGAGTTGAGATGAGTAACCCCTTATCACGATGTGGGTCAAGATGGATAACCTAAAAACTATGCTAATAAAATGAATTTAAACGGGTAAGAAACATCAATAATATGTTTAAAATCACTAAAATTATTAAAATAGACTATTTGTTTAGTTACAACTTATTTTAAGTTGAAATAAATTGAAGCATTTTAAAAAAAATTCATTCAGACTCGAACCGATTTTGCACGATGCGGGTCAAGATGGATAACCTGAAAACTATGCTAATAGAATGAATTTAAACGGGTAAAAATTATCAATAATATGTTTGATGAGAAAATCATTAAAATTATCAAAATAGACTATTTGTTTAGTTACAACTTATTTTAAGTTGAAATAAATTGAAGCTTTTTAAAAGAATTATTTAGACTCAAACCGATTTTGCTTAAAACTTATCGTGATCCCCACTCATCCCGACTCGAACCGATTATGACATGTTAGTTGTTACTCACCCTGACTCAGACAACATATTTTGCCAAGCTTATTAATTACAAATATAAAAACAAATAGAAATTTTACTACGATCAGAATTTATTACAACTAAAAAGTCGATTAACCCAAAATATTTGGGACCCTTGATTTAGGAGGCCCTAAGATATGTTTTTTTAATATTGTCAGCCGGCCTTGAATAAAATAATTGTTTTATAAGTCATTTTTTTATATTTTTTATAAAACATATTTAAGAAATATATGATGTAATATTTAAAACAACCCATTTTAAAGAGTTAAATGCCAAAATAGTCTCTGTGTTTATATCAAAAATGTCATTTTAGTCCCTAAATAAAATTTGTTGCCATTTTAATCCTTGTTTTTTAATTTAGTTGCCGATATAATCCTTCATTTAAATTTAAGTTGTCATTTTAATCATTGTGTTTAAAATTTAATTGCCAATATAGTCCCTAAAATGGCAACTAGAAGAACTATATTGGCAACTAAATTAAAACACAAGGATTAAAATGGCAGCAAATTTTATTTAGTGATTAAAATGACATTTTCGATTTAAACACAGAGACTATTTTGGCATTTAACTCCATTTTAAAATTTATTTATTTAACATGTTTAATACATAGGTTTTGAACCTATTTATCAAAATCAAAAAAATTATATTTTTAATTATTATATAATTTAATTACCAAAAACTATTAGTGTTTCTTAGGAGATAAGGCTACCCACAATGGGCATGTAAGGAGGCATTTGATGACATGGAAGATGCATGTGGAAAGTGCTCAATAGAGAGGGAGAGAAAGAGATGGTGCATTTGGCTCTTGCACTTGAGGAAGTGCATCAACATGCAACCTAAATGTGGGCCCAAATAATAGATTTCAATTTTTTTTTTTAAAAAAAAGAAAGAAGTCGTTTTTTTAAAAAAAAATTTTCACACCATGTATTTTAAGAAAAATTATATTTGTTTAAAAGAAAAATAGAAAAAGAAATGATGATGTAAAAGAGAGAGGATGTATGTGGGAAGGATGTGTTGGTGTTAAAAAGATAAGAGAGAATGCATGTGAAAATAATGGTTAAAAAGCTGATGTGTCGATGATGATCAGGATGCATGTGTTAAATACATCCGCTTGCATTGCAGGTGGTCTAAAGAAGAAAACAATCTAGATTTCATCACGATACTCTACTAAAATATTATTTTATTTGAATAAATACTAAAAATTATTATTTGAATAGGTAGAGCAAAAGCTTAAAAAATTGTAAATTTTTAAATTTTTAAAATTAGATGAAAAATACTTTTTAAACTTTTAATATTAGATGATTTTTTTTTTCTTTCGTAACTAAATGGATTATCTGTTTTCTTCTTATATGTTTACATTCTCACCATAACTGGTAACTGAACAACAATGGCACATGAAGATGCCAACCACCACCGCCGTCTCCTACTCCGTTTCACCTTCTTCCTCCTTCTCCATATCTCCGGCGCAGACGATGCTTCCGTCATGTCGGAGCTCCGTACCTCCCTATCTCCGGCGCCGTCCAACTGGAAAGATTCCGACTTCTGTTTATGGACTGGAATCAACTGCGACAACTCAAAACGCGTCACTGCCATTAATCTCGCTTCAAAATCCCTCGCCGGAACCCTGCCGTCCAGTTTAAATCAGCTCAACGGACTCAAAACCCTATCTCTCCAACGCAACTCCATCTCCGGCGACTTACCCTCCTTAGCAAATCTTACCAGTCTCGAAGAAGTATACCTCGATGGCAACAATTTCACGTCAATCCCACCGGGTTTCTTTGTGGGTCTTACCAATCTTCAAAGTTTCAGCATCTCCGATAACGAAGATCTTGCCCCATGGGAGTTACCAACTGACCTCACTCAAAGCAGCAATTTGAAGTTGTTTCAGGCGAGTAACGCTCAGATCAAAGGCTCAATTCCGGATATATTCGATAGTTTCCCCAATTTGCAGTCTCTCCGGCTGTCATACAACGATCTCACCGGAAGTTTACCGAGAAGTTTTGGTGGGTCCGAGATTCAGAATCTGTGGCTAAACAATCAGAAATCTGGGCTTTCGGGTAACATTAATGTGCTTTCTTCCATGACCCAATTGTATCAAGTTTGGTTGCAGGCTAATACTTTCACCGGAGCTATCCCGGATCTATCAGGATGCACAAATTTGTTCGATTTGCAGCTCCGGGATAATCAATTCACCGGATTAGTCCCTCCATCTTTGATGTCTCTCCCTAGTTTAGCAAACATTACCTTACGAAACAACCAATTACAGGGTCCATTGCCTGTGTTTAGTAGTAGTGTTAATGCTGATGTTAGTCTTAATGGTTTCTGTTTACCGACCGCCGGACCTTGCGATCCTCAGGTGACGGCACTGCTTGAGGTCGCCGGAGCAATTGGGTTTCCGATGTCATTAGCGGAATCTTGGAAGGGTAATGATGCTTGTCAAGGATGGAGCTTTGTTACCTGTGATTCTTCCGGGAAAAATGTTGTAACTTTGAGCCTCGGTAAACAAAAAGTTTCCGGCACTATTTCGCCGGCGCTGGCGAATTTGACTTCATTAAGAAGTTTATCATTGAATGATAACAATCTTACTGGCTCAATCCCCAAAATCTTGACATCTATACCCAATCTTCAGCTGTTTGATGTGTCAAACAATAATCTGTCTGGTCCTATACCTGAATTCCCACAAACTGTTAGGTTTTCACATGGGGGTAATCCACTTTTGGGTCAAACTATCCCTGGTGGACCTGGTAGTCCGCCTGGGTCCGAGCCCAGTCCGGGTGGTTCGGGTGGAAGCACATCTGGTTCATCCAAAGGTTCATCTGTTTCTGCTGGTATGATTGCTGGGATTGTCATTGGTGTCATTGTTTTCTTGGGGATCATTTTCTTTGTGTTTTACAAATGTTGTGCCAAAAAGAAACACCAAAAGTTTGATCGTGTGGAGAATCTGGAAGTTGGTAAAGAATTGATGAAAACAAGCGTTGTGGGAAGTAGTTCTAATGGCTATAATGGTGGTTTTAGTGAGTTGCAGAGTCAAAGCAGTGGTGATCATAGTGAAATGCATGTTTTTGAAGGTGGCAATGTTATAATTTCTGCTCAAGTTCTTAGACAAGTAACCAATAACTTCAGTGAAAACAATGTTTTGGGAAGAGGTGGATTCGGGGTTGTTTATAAAGGCGAGCTACATGATGGAACCAAGATCGCGGTCAAAAAGATGGAGTCCGGTGTCATGGGGACCAAAGGTTTGAATGAGTTTCAAGCCGAGATTGCAGTTCTAACAAAAGTTAGACACCGACACTTAGTGGCTCTTTTGGGCTATTGTATTGATGGCAATGAGCGGCTTTTGGTCTATGAATACATGCCACAAGGAACTTTGAGTCAGCATTTGTTTGAATGGAATGAACATAAGATCCCTCCACTTAGCTGGAAACAGAGGGTTGCGATAGCTTTGGATGTGGCACGCGGAGTTGAGTATTTGCATAGTTTGGCACAATCGAGTTTTATTCACCGGGACTTGAAACCGTCAAACATCCTTCTTGGTGATGACATGAGGGCTAAAGTTGCTGATTTTGGATTGGTTAAAAACGCTCCGGATGGAAAATACTCGGTGGAGACTCGACTTGCTGGAACTTTTGGCTATCTTGCGCCGGAGTATGCTGGTCAGTGCTTTCTTGTTTCTAGATTTCCTTTCAAGTTTCAGTTTTTACTCATTTGGTTTCAAGATTTAGGATCTTTTTTAGAGAGTAAAAAAGCCGAAATTGGATATAACTTTTACTTATCAAATTACTAAAAACATGAAATTTTGAATACTTGCTTTCAAGATTGTGATCTTTGGGATTAAAGTAACCAAAAAATCCAAATCTGATCATTTTGGGACCTTTTTTTTATCATGAAACTAGAAAGGCAGGGCCTTGCACATGGTTTCAAGTTTTTTTAATCTCTGGCAATCAAGAGAATCTAAAAATCCATATAGTTTGTTCAGTTTGGCAATTTTTTTGGTCAGATTTCTAAAATATACAAAGTGTTAATAGGCTTTTACACATTTAGTTTCAAAATTTGGGATCTTTGATGTTGAAACGATAGTAAAAAGCTGATATCTGATCATTTTGGTGTCTTTCTTGATCAAGCTACTAATAAAACAGATCTTGCACATTTGGTTTCAAAATTTGTGAAATTTGGCTTTAAGCAACCTTCAAAAACCAAAACTTGATCATTTTGTATATTTTCTTGACCAACCTAATATGAATTCACGTCTTCTAAACGTTGGTTTCTAGATGATAATTGAACCCAAAATCTGAAAAATTTGTGTATTTTTCTTGATCAAAACAGCTACCGGTAGAGTGACAACAAAAGTGGACGTATTTGCATTCGGGGTTGTGTTAATGGAGTTGATAACAGGCCGAAAAGCACTAGACGAGACCTTGCCCGATGAAAGGTGCCATTTAGTGACATGGTTTAGGAGGGTCCTTATCTCAAAGGAAAACATGCTAAAGGCTATTGACCAAACTCTTGAAACTGAAAACGAGGAAACACTCGATAGCATATCAAAGGTAGCCGAGCTAGCAGGCCATTGCACAGCCCGTGAGCCATTTCAGAGACCTGACATGGGCCACGCGGTTAACGTGTTGGGCCCACTTGTGGAGCAATGGAAACCTTCTCGGGCCGAAGAAGAAGATGGGTATGGCATTGATCTCCATATGAGCCTTCCTCAAGCCCTTCAAAGATGGCAAGCCGACGAGGGTACTTCTAGAACATTTGACTTGTCGTTCAGTCATACACAGTCGAGCATTCCCTCTAAACCGTCGGGTTTTGCTGACTCGTTTGACTCGATGGATTGTCGATAGATATACTGAATTTTCTTGATATTTATTCATTTTTTTCCTGAGAGGTTAAACCTAAGTACGTTGTTCTTGTTTGTATGTTGATCATTTCTGGTGTTGGGAATATGGTTAATTTTAATCTTTAGGTTACTCAAATGCTGCATTAGATAGTTGTACCATATGCATTAAGGGCATTACATTCTATAATTGCTTAAACTGTATCATGACTTGTACAAAGGTTGCTTTCCGAGTCATAAAGAACATGTAATATTTACTTTAAGCATATTTAAATTGTAACTAAGTTTCTCTTTTTCAAGTTTTATCACTTTTTTAAATTTTATGTAATTTTCAGGTTTTTATGTTACTTTGATGACATGTCGGGTTAACTTTTTTTTATATTTTAAAAATACTTCACTTAGTTATCGTTTGCTTAGAGTCTGAAAAGGGACTAGATTGTTTTACGATCTGATGTATGCAGTTTTACAAAACATATTTGTAGCATCAGTAAATCTTTAAACAACTTGCCAGTTTAAGCTGGTAATTTGGATTTTGGAGGTTGCTATGCGGAATCCAATGTTCACATAATGTTTTAGCTAATTGATAGTATAAAATGATCAACATACAAACAAGATTACTGTCATTTGTTTTCTTTTTGATTTAGTATAAAATTTGATAAAATTTAAAACTAAAAGTTAACATATTTTTTGACTATAAATAAATAATAACTATTTTATAGACTTTAAAACATAAAAAACTGACGATTTTCTATTTTTTTAAAATCATTTAAAAAAATCTATTAATAAAACCATAGTCACTATAAATTAATCCACATAAACATTTAAAATTAAAAAAAAAATAACTTGCATATCATCAAATTGTAACATTTTTTTTGAACGACAGAGGTTTTCATCGTGTTACCTTCAGTTATTCTGGCGGTTGGTAAGTAAGATCGATTCCTCGATCGCCGACCGTGAGACAAGACCCCTCTGATGTGGTTGAACCCCGTGGAATATGTAAACCCTCGCCCTCCATTGGTTTAAAATCCGAGATTAAGCTCAAGATTCCTCTCTTCACCTGGTATCCATCAAATTGTAACATTTTACTTGGGTAATTACGAAAAATTGAAACATCAAACTACCATTACATGACTTTAAAAAAAGGGTCATAATATTCATACATCACCCATTCTTTTATACACCATACTTAAATCAAATCAATCACATCATACTCACATAATTTTTATCCATACATATTTTTTAATATTAAAAAATATAAAATTTTTTGTTATTCATACACCAGTGTACCAATATCGATAGCCTAAAAAATAAGCAATTTAAATAAAACAAACTCAATTTTGGTTACTCTTTTACAACCCCATCCATTTGTATGTATTGCATTTATCTCAAATACAAAGTCAATTTTTTATACGGTTTTTACTTATTTAAAATTAAAAATTAATTGAACATCTATGTTCATCGACACCGAAGAACGCTAACTTTGTTTTCAGTAGGATCGGATTTGCCATTCAAAAGGGGGTGGCGGCGCAGCTTGTTGCTCGCTTACCTGCCTTTCTATTGTAATTGGATCCATATTGGCTTATGTAAATAAAGAATGTTTATTCAAAAAAAAAAAAAAAAAAATCTATGTTCTTGACACAGTCAAATATAATGAGTTATGTTACTTTGAGTTGTAGATTGTGCATTGAAAGTTGCAAGTTCCTTCAGATTTGGTATTTTGCAATAATAATGGTCCAGAGTGACAAGTAGGTTGGGACTTAAGATTATGTTCCAGGCTGTGAAAGTGGGATCCTGCAATAGCCAGCTATTTTTGTAAATGAAATCTGCCTACGCGTTTTCATATCCTATTAAATTCAAATAAAATTTGTATAACATTAGTTAGGCTACATATAATTGTTTAACATTATTTAATAAAAATATAATAATAACATTTTTGACTGTTTTTACAAGAATGTTTTTATGACTGTTTTTACAAGAATCGTCCAAAACAATTAAGGGATGGGATTATTAGCCCTTGGTTTCCAAACCTTGGTTTGAGACTGCTGTTTTGTATTGACGGGGTTATGGTTTATATTTTTTGAGTTAAATGTTATTTTAGTCCTTGTGGTTTGACAACTTTTGTCATTTTAGTCCATGTGGTTTGAATTTTGCTATTTTGGTCACTATGGTTTCATTTTATTGTCATTTCCATCCCTATGGTTTCCATTTTATTATCATTTTAGTCCAATTAAATTTAAAATTTTGGACTAAAATAGCAAAATTTATCAAACTATAGGAATGAAAATGACAATAAAATGAAACCATAGTGATCAAAATGGCAAAATTCAAACCACAGGGACTAAAATGGCAAAATTCAAACCACAGGGACTAAAATGACATTTAACTCATATTTTTTTTGGGTAAAGTCCTTTATATAATTATTAGCCCTTGATTTTATTTTCAAAATTTGGTATAAATAAGAGGCAATTTCATGTATCATCTCTAAACTTTCATAATTACATATTTTTTAAAACATCCTTTAAAAGTATTGTATATTTGGATTAAAAACTTTTATTTTGAAAAAATATGTGAATTTTTAAATTTAGAGGGACAATAATTCTTTCCTGTAAATAAATAGCATATTAATCCATACACAATCAGAACATCGAGTACACATTGTTTTTAAATTTACGAAAATAAGGACCATGTGTGGTTACGTGTTATATTTCCCTGGCCAATGGGCACATGTAAAAGAAATAACTAACACGACTAACTTCCGTTGGAATCCAATGTGCATCCATATAGTTGTCATAAAGAATTCACTATTGTTTTTATATAATTTAAAATATTAGAAAAATATAGGGAAAATAGTAATTATGTTATATGTATATTATATATATAGGAAATTAATAAAATAAAAACCCTCTTTTGCTATGAAAACTATGAAAAACATGGTAAAAACCAGGTAAAAAAGTTTTTTTTTTAAAATTTTTTTACAGTTTTGTAACATTATTTGACGTATTTTTATACAAAAATAAAATAAAAAGAGCCGAGTGGTTTTTAAAAAATATATTTTGTAAAACCATGTAAAGATATTTCTTAATATCTGAGTGCAAAGTTACATACTTTTTACATAATTTTACAAAATATTTTTTAAGAAAAACCTCTTGGTACTTTTTTAATTTTTTTGTAAAAAAGAGCAAATAATGTTTCAAACCCTGTAAAAAATTAAAAAAAAAAATTTTACATGATTTTTACCATGGTTTTCACAACAAAAGAGAGTTTTTACTTTATTAATTCCCTATATATATAACATAGGGTTGTCTAGTAAATTATTAGTTAATTATATGCATGAATGTATAAATCGCTAGACACTGTTAGATCCGTCGACTCAAGAGTTGCGAATATTCGGATTAAGTGGCGAGTACTCGGATATGGTAATAATAAAGAAAATATTTATCAAAAATTTTATGTATGTCACATATCATAAGTTTACTAATATTTATAACCGTTAAAGTGAAGAGTAATACAAATAAAAAATGTACATGTTAGAATAATAAAATATTTCAAAAATTGATATTTTTTGTATAATATCACATATATGGTATTTAGTTATCTACATGAAAAACGTTGAAAACAAAACAATAATTGGTGGAAAACAATGAAAATTAGTCATAAATAAGAAAAATCCAACTTAACCGAGTTGGACCGACTTGACCGAGTTACTATGAACATTAAAACTATTACTTATGTAAAGAAAAGGTAATTTAACAACCCACCCATGCAACTTCCAATTCGTCATCATATCCTTTAACTTGTAAGAATATGAAACAAAGCCGGCAAAAAACTATCATAATGTATAAAACACTATTTATAATTCCATTTGTTTAGATAAGCAATTGAACATACTGATACTTGACATTGATTGTATTAAAACTTTAATTATTTAATATTCACTTTTTTATGTAATTATGAAGTACGCAATATTAAGTGAATAATTTCCTCGTAGTTACTTTCATTTAACATTGAATAACTTATTAATTTCATATATGGCTTTGCTTATAATTAGGGCTGTAAACGAACCGAACGTTCAGCAAACAGTTCGTGAACCGTTCGACGGGAAGTTCGTTTATATTCGTTCGTTTATGTTCGGTTAGGTTCATTTATTATATTTTTTTCATTAAATGTGTTGTTTATTTTTAATTTTTAGTTTAATACCATAATACTTAAGTTATTTTTAGTTTAATACTAAAATATCTTAATTTATATATATATAAATGATTATCTCCATTGCTTGAAATTAAAAATGTTGATTTTTATTATTTAAATAATATGTGTTCGTTAGTGTTCGTGAACAAGCTATATTCCTTAATGAACGAACAAGAACAAAAATTTTCGTTCGGTAATTGTTCGTGAACAAGTTAAAAGTTAAACGAGCGAACATGAACAATAGCTCGTTCGTGTTCGTTTGGTTCGTTTACACCCCGACTTATAATAGATACATAAAACATAAACTTTTTTTTTAAATAATTTACACTAGGAATAAGATCTTTTGGTTCCGGGCCTAAAAAGATCGGTGTGTGTACTCTAGGATTAAGAAAGAAACAAACACCACTAAATATTAAAGGCTGTTGACTTTTGGTTTAGGTGCAAGTGTAGCCTAGCCCATGATGATTGATGGATTTAACTTGTCAATAGACAATAAGGCATGGCATTTCATTCTAATCGACGAACTTTGCTCTCCCATCAACCCAACATCAAGGGTCCATGACCCATGATTGGTTAAAGCATCTCCTTGTATTATTGTAGCCAAAATACGGGTCGGGTTAGTTTGATCTCTTTGTTATTTCTTGTATTTTTATTTTATAAACAATTAGCATATAAAAAAATGGTGGACGCCACCAGTGCACCTCACCGACCGATTTCACGGCTAATATGAGGGAGACAAATTGTGTAGCGTAGGGAAAATGTGGTGGTAATGGGCTTTAAAACGTAAAACTTTATTACAGATTCTCACCATTTACCACTAGGCCAGCATCGCAAGGACGTACAAGAAATAACATACAAAGCATAATTATGTAATGTTATAAAGTCATCTTCACTAACATCACATGAGATCCACATATATTGAGGGGTTATTTGAGAACATTTTAATAGTCTTTAAAAAAACATCTAGATACTACATTTTAATCATTCATACTTAATAAATTAAGAGGCTATAATCCAATAAATGATAGTATCTTAATGATCATAAAAAACCATCAAACAAACTCTAACATTTTATCCCATGTTGGAGTGACTCTAACCGTCAATTTATGATTAAAACAAACTATGTTTTAAACTTGTCCTCTATGTGTTTATGTATAATTTCAATCTTTAACATCTTTAACAACCACAAGTGCGTCCTAGGAAACAAAAATAAATAATTACAGAAAAGTTAATATCACAATACACACACACATATGTATATATATAGGGGATGATTTCATTGTTAACCCTCCCTTATTGCGAGAACCCGTGTTAACCCGGCAGTTTTTGCTCGAATCTTTGTTTTTTTTTCTTGGTTTTTGTTATACATAAATAAAGGGGTTTCTTTTTTGTGTTTTTGCTAATTCATCACCGTTTAGAAATTATTTACAAGTGTAAGTAGGTGTAAGTTACTTACCCCCTATTTATGTATAACAAAAACCACGAAAAAAAACAAAGATTCGGGCAAAAAATGCCGGGTTAACACGGGTTCTCGCTATAAGGGAGGGTTAACATTTGATCATTCCCCTATATATATATATATATATATATGGGGTTTTTTTGTCATGTTTTTTTTTGTTTTTGCTAATTATACATATACATATATATATATATATATATAGGGTAAGGAGTGAATAATAACTCACCTTAATTGCGGTAACCCATTAACCCTGGCAAAAAACGCTCAAATCGCAAAATTTTTTTTTCATGGTTTTTTTTATGCAAAAATAGGGGGGGCTCCTTTTTTAACCGTTCGCTAATTCACAAGCGTTAAAAAGTTAAACGAAATGTAAGTTTGCGTTACACTGCGAACATTTATTTAAGTGTCGCAGTGTAACGCAAACTTACATTTCGTTTAACTTTTTAACGCTTGTGAATTAGCGAACGGTTAAAAAAGGAGCCCCCCTATTTTTGCATAAAAAAACCATAAAAAAAAAATTTTGCGATTTGAGCGTTTTTTGCCAGGGTTAATGGGTTACCGCAATTAATGAGGGTTATTATATGATCCCTTTCCTATATATATATATGGGGATGGTTCCATTTGTTTTTTTTTGTCATGGTTTTTACTAAGTGCAAAAAACTTACACTTACTTACATTTTGATTTAATTTCTAAACGGTGATGAATTAGCAAAAACACAAAAAAAGAAACCCCCTATTTATGTATAATAAAAACCATGAAAAAAAACAAAGATTCGGGCAAAAAACGTCAGGGTTAACGGGTTAACGCTATAAGGGAGGGTGGGGGAGGTTCCATTAAAAACCCTCATTTTTAAGAAAACCAAAAAAATCTTTAATCCACCATTGATTAATCTAATCAATGGTTGAGATCAATAGTGGCAAGATTGTAATTAAATAACAATCAAGGGATTTAATTATACGACTATAAGGGTATATTAGTCCAAATAAATATATTATCTCTCCTATATTAAATAAAATTCCTAAAATCTCTCATCTCTCTCCTCTCTCATCAATTATATACAAAAATTAATTTAAAAAAAATATTTTTTTCACTCAAAAAATTGAATTCAAACAAGATGGATATTTTGATTCAAAAATCTGAAATTTTCAACCAAAATATATGATTACATGTATGTAATAAAATACTAGGTGTTATATACATGATTACATATATGTAATCATATACCTGGTCACATATATATTTAGGTGTTACATACATGATTCAAAAAATCTAAATTTTTCAAACAAATTATATGATTACATATATGTAATCATATACTAGGTGTTACATATATGATTATACCTGATAACATATATATCTAGGTGTTACATACATGATTACATATATAATTATACATGATTACATATATAATTATATAGCAAGTTACATATGTGTAATCATATACTAAGTGTTACATACATGATATACTTGATTGCATATATGTAATCATCTATGTAGTTACATATATATCGCATTAAAATTTTGATTTTTTCTGTCAAATCTAAATTTATGATTACATATATGTAATCATATACGTGGTTACATTCATATACTTGATTACATATATGTAATCATCTATATGGTTACTTATATATCTCATTAAATATATGTAAGTAATCAAAAAAAAAGTGTATTTCATCTATGTAATTATACCTAATATTATGATTACGTATATGTAATCATATACATGGTTTCATATATACGTGATTACATATAAGTATTCATATATCTGGTTCATATATACATGATTACATATATGTAATCATCTATATGGTTGCATACATATCTGATTACATATATGTAATCAATGAAATAAAAGTAAACATGAATAAAAATCAAACTGTTGGAGCTATATATGCTAGATTCACAAATCTCTAAATTCAAATAAGTTCAAACTCTAATACACAAACTCATGATTTTTGTTTGTAGTCAGAAAACAAAATATACTCAAATACATAAGAAAATAATTAAACAGTTCAAATAAAATCTAGAATCATCGTTCATTTGGTTCTACCTTATCAACTTTGATTCCAGGTACAATGTTCTGTTCACGCAAGCAGTCAACCATTTTCTTTCCATCTGTGGTTGACTGAAACAAGGTTTCCTCAAATAGGATGGAACCAGATATGTACTGACCCAACCCGGGTGTGGTCAAAAGAAGCTGTATATAAGCTTGCCTATTGGCCTCGATGTTGTCTAACCCGATAGATGCTAATCTCTTCCCACAAGTTGCGTTTGACTCATCAATTGCAAGGATACCACATTCAACAAAGATATAGTCAGAAAACACAGATGGGTTTGTTGGATTAGATCTTGTGGTCTAGGGTTTCCAAGATTTTTGTTTGTAGCTTGCACATTAATAACCTACCTAGGAAATTAAGCATATATGATAGCTTCCCGGCTCCGTAAACCGTCGGTAAACCATCCTCACCTGTATGTTCTAATTCGACAAGTGATGAAGTTGGTGGCTCAAATCCTTGTAACCTAATCGTATTATCTCTCTGGATCTAATCTTAAGATGATGTTGATGATCTTTTGAACCCATGTGAGTAATTGAATATTTAATCTTGTGACAACGAATTCCAAAGGTAGTAGTTTTCCCATTGCTCCTGAATTTACATTGCTTCCCATTTGTAGGGTTTACGAGAAGGCGGTGATGAAAAATGACGGTGATGATAATGAGTTTAGGTTTGTTTAAAAATGAGTAAATTCAAATATTTAAGTTATAAACATAAATTCCTAAAATAATAGATATTAGTTTTACTAAAATACCCTTTAAAAAAGAAAAATAAATAAAATATATAGAATTATGTGATTGGTTGAAAAGAGTTTTCTTAGTTTTCTTATAAAACAGGTAGTTTTCATTTAAACCCTCTCCCAAGGGAGGGTTACATTTGAACCTCTCCCTATATATATATATATATATATATATATATATATATATATATATATATATATATATATATATATATATATTATAATATATATATATATATATATATATGGACTTATTCTATTGAGAACCACTAAATATGAAAGAAACAAAGGAACTAATTTTGAGCCATATGTTATTAAGGGTATAAAAGTAATTTAACTTTAAAGTATGAGAAGTTATATATATATATAACAAATTAATAATAAATATCACAAACTCATATTTGATTTTCTTAACAACAAACAATCACATAACAATTACTATACACATATGAACTAATGAATCGATTCTGTGAACATAAGAACCAATGACACATGTGCAAAATAAGGATGCGTACATCAAGGAATAAAATAGAAACCAAATAATGGAAAGGTGAACGATAAGTATTCGATTTGGCCCTAATCGGTAACTCAAGTGCTCTCTATTAGCTATGTGGCGTTAGATGTGGATTTTCTACGTATTTGTTCGTAGTAGATGCCTATTTTTGTAGTATGGGTTTAAAACGTTTGAACGGATTAAGAAATTGGTTGGGTCAAGCCGCCCGTCAAGGGCTCAAGGCTTGGTAGTTTATTAGAAAGGCATAATGTTATGTGTTTCAGATTTTAAATCTTTCTATATGTAACAAAACATGCACAACATCATACATGTTTCTCTTTGCTACACAACACCTTGAAATTGGCTTTATATTAGCTTCATGGTTCAATAAAAGCTCGATAATCACACATTTGATTACATTATGCAACGACCATTTCCTTCATGGCCAGTCCCTTATCCTCCCAATTAGAGGTGGGCAAAAAAACCGGTTTCGGAACCGAAATAGGGAACCAAACCGGAACCTGTTTGTACCTAAACCGGTGGGTACGGGCGGTTCTGAGTTCTCAGAGAAATCGGAACCAGAATGGAAAAAAGCGGAACCGGTTCCACATTTACCCCGCTAAACCCAAACCGGAACCGGAACCGGCCAAAAAACGGTTGGAACCGGCCAAAAACGGAACCGAAACCGGAACCGGTTTGCCCATCTCTACTCCCACTATAACCGTTGAAAATATGAAATATTTAATATTCAATTTTATAATCCTTCGGAGTTTTGAGCCGAGCGACTTCTACGAAACAACCTCTCTATTCTACTTGTAGATAGGGAGAGGTAAGATGTGCCTTTATCTTTTCCCCAGATCTTACTTTAAGTGTGATTTTTACTGGGTATTATTGTTGTTGTTATAATTTTAGAATCCTTACTCCACAGTTTATAATTTCTAATTATTGGGTTTATTATTGTTTATCAGTTTATGTATCATGTTGGGCTGCTGTTGGAGTTTAAAAGCTGGTGTGCTGGCCCAAAATTGTTGAAGAAGTCTACGAACAATGCTTTCATAAGTCATAACTGACTGTTTTCATAACCGGGCTGGATATTAAACAAATCATCAAACCAGAAAGTTAATAAAATACAAAAGAAAAATCATTAGAATTTGTTTGGTTTACATGAGCTTTTTGTAAAGAATTAACATTAGAAATGAAATTAGAATTCAAATAAAATAGAATTAATTCTTTGCAAAGTTCGTATATTGTTTGGTTGGGATGAATGTGAAATTAATTTATTTTTGATTGAAAGTGAAATTACACAAATAAGAGAATTTTCAAGTTAATCATGTCATGTGCAAGGAGTGTTCAACGAATCAAATTACGAATGAATAAAATTTTGAATAACTCGAAGAATTTTATATCAAAGCATTTTTAAATTTTAAGCACCTGTTTGAGATTCCTTATTTAATTTCAAAAGAACTTTTTATTAACGGTGTTTATTAACTTATTACTTTTATTAATGAAATTTTTAAATTTTGTTTGAATTTTCTTTTCCAAAATGACTTTTTCAAAATAGCCAAAAAGAACATTCTTATATTTGCAATCATTTTAAGGTTATGTGATGTGGTGGGTTGTAAAAATGGTGGTGGGTAGCAGTGTGGGTGATACGGTGGTGGGTGGCGGCGATGGTGGAGGGTGGCGACATTCGCGGTGGGATGGTGGCGTTAGCGATAGGCGGCATCGTTAGTGGCGGTGGCGAGTGGGTGGTAGATTGGGTAACGGGTAAAGAGTGACAATATATATTTGTAATTTTTTGTCAAAAAACCATAAATTATTTTGAAAAGTCAGAATTTTTAGCTTTTTAAATACAACTTATAATCTATTTGCGAAAAGTTATTTTCGAAAGTCCTTTATGTTTGATAAACAACTTTTTAACTTATTTGCTTTTTGTAAAAGCCTCTCTATCTCGACTGGGATAGGGGTAAGGTTTGTCTCTATCCTTTCCCCAGACCTTACTCTAAGTGGAATTTTTACTGGGTATGTTTGTTGTTGTTGCTGCTACTTTTTGTAAAAGCTAATAAATTGATTCGAATCTTTAAATTTTTAAGTTTGATTCGAATCAAATTGAATAAATCAATTCGAATTCGAATTAAATATCAAATTCCAAATTCGATTATATTTGAATTCAAGTTGATTAGATTTAAATTTTGCTAAAAATATATGTTTAAACTTTATTTACAAAGTTAATGTTAACTTTGAACATTATAACATCAAATAATAAACTAAACAGCCCAATTTTAATGTTCGATTCATATGTATTAAACAACTATAACATGCATGTATGTATGTATGTATGTGGGATGGAAGTATACATAACCCACTAAATATGCAATAACCGAAAATAACCCATCAAGATCAAGCCAAATCTTTGAATTTTTTTAACATCATTGTAAACACATTTAGAACACTTTCTTATTTTATTAGTTTGCGTAAATTCATCATCGTTTGAGATTTAACATCGTTGTAAGAAACTGTTCTAAATGTGTTTACAATGACGTTAAAAAAATTCAAAGATTTGCTTGATCTTGACGGGTTACTTTGTGTTATTGCATATTTAGGCATAATTTTTTTAATCATTTCCCTATATATATATATAGAGTAAGATTATTGTACAAAATGATAGTTTTGTAAAAACAATGAAAAATGATTTGGACCTTTAATGTGTTATCATTGATGGTTATAAAAGAACATGTGGCAAGATTGTTATATTACATATACCTCGTACCAATCTTTTTTGGTTTTGCTTAGTTCTATTATGAGCTATTACTGATAATTATAAAAAAAATAATATGCTATTATGTGATAATTAAAAAAACAATATGCTATTATGTGCTAATTATAATTCAAAAAAACATAGACACATGTAAAAACAGTTTACATAATTATATAAAACGAATTAAATCAACAAATCAATAATTAAAATTTTGAAATTAAATTTGCATGATTTTAGGAGTTGCAATTAACCGTTTTAGTTACGAAAATACTATATGACCCCTCATCTATTTATTAAAGAGTTGTCATGTGTTAACACTTAATTGATTCCTACACTTTTTACAAAAAAATCTATTTGTGTATAATATTGCACACACACACACAAGATAAGCCAAATTATTTTTTTAACATCATTGAAAACACATTTAGAACACTTTCTTATTTTATGAGTTTGAGTAAATTCATCACCATTTGAGTGTTAACACCATTGTAAGTTTTGGGTAAAAAACACTTCCAGTGCTGTAAGTTAAAAATTTACAACGATGTTAACCATCAAACGATGATGAATTTACACAAATTCATAAAATAATAAAGTGTTTTAAATGTGTTTACAATGATGCTAAAAGAATCAAAGATTTGGCTTGATCTTGATGGGTTATTGCATATTTAGTGCATTATATTTTTCTCCTTTCCTTATATAAATATTTCTTATTTGAATTTCGAATACAATCAAATTGGTGATTTTCGAATAAAATCTAATCGAATTTTGATTTTTTCGAATTCAATTCAAAAACTAAAGACCATGGTCCATTTAATGCATGAATGAGTAAACGGCTGTTTGGTTGAGTATGAACCATTAAGTGTTGAATTGATAAGATGCCTGAATGATTAAGAGGGTATGAACCATTACGTGCTGAACGCGCTAATATTGTTTGTTTTAAAAGTCTGAATAAAAAATAAAAAAAAATCAACTTTTTTATTAGAAACCCTAAAAATATCAACCACCCCGTCGCTCATCACACTCGCAGCCCCAAGCCGGAGGCTCCCGTCGCCGCACCAGCCGGAGGCTTCTGTCTTCGCCCCACCCGCTGGAGGTTCCCGTCGTCGCCGCACCATCGCATACCCATCGCAGACGCCCCATCGCGCGAGGGTGGTGGAGACTCCTCTAGTTGCTCTGATCGAGATAATAGCGAAGGAAGTATCAGTCAATCTCCGTGGCACCCTCCGCCTTCACCTCCGTCACAGCCTCCGTCGATTGTTCGAGCATCGGTCGGTCGTCGAGCTTTGGTCGAGCATCTGAACCAACGAACCATCCCGTTGGTTGAGCATCAAACCATCTGAACCATCGAACCATCTAAACCATCAAGCGTCGGCCGGTGGTGGGGTCGCGCGGCTGGAGGTGCGGTGCGGTCGACGGTGGGGGAGGAGGAAGCCGACGGTGAGTGAGGGAGGCGACAAGAAGGAAGACATGAACCCTTCCTTTTTCTCCATTCAGACTTGTTTACTGATTCAGATGTTTTTTTTTTGTTCAGATATCCCAAACAAACGGTCTGAATCTAAATGGTTCAGATTCAGACACATTCAGACCCATTCAGATACTACCAAACAGCCCTAAGCCGTATTTAGTCTTGTATATCTACACAATTTTTAAGCCCATATCGAGTTTAATCCATGAACTTAATCTGTTAGCACCTCTAACTTTTAACGCAAACAAACCATTTTTTTCCGACCCACCACATGCTTTCGTATATTTATTCTACATCTAATATTATCAAACATGAAAAGTTCAACTACACATATCAACCACCGAACAAATTGTCAAAACTTCCATCAATATTTTCAATAAATTTACTACCAAAAATGCAATCTACACCCATTTCTACGATTCCCAAACTTTAAGATTGAAAACTTTACATATCAATCACAATCTTTGCATTCTTCACCTTATCTCTATTGCATGTCTTTAAACTATGAAAATTTTAAGTCTTCACTCCTTTGGGAATCAAAGATTTGCAGTTAATATTCACTATCATGAACAATATGCATATACACACATATATATGCATATGTATATATGTATACATGTATATATATGTGTCATTTTAGATCACCATCTCCATCAAAATGAGATTTACAGTCTATGAAATGGAAAAGCACACTGTTACCAAAATGACTATTTTGTCCTTATCATTCTTGTATCTCCTTGCTTCCTCAAGGGCATTAACAAACAAGATTGGCATAAATTTCGGACGGGTAGGTAACAACCTTCCATTGCCATCTCGATCTATCGAGCTCCTTCAAATCATGAAGGCGGGTCGGGTCAAACTCTATGATGCTGACCACGAGATACTCCGACTCTTATCGACCACAAATATAGAGGTCACAATCATGGTCACTAATGATGAAATCTCCGGAATTGCTTACAATCAACAAGTTGCGGATCAATGGATACATGAACATATTCTTGAGCATTATCCCGACACCATGATCCGGTACGTGCTAGTTGGGAACGAGGTTTTGAGTTACACAAGCACGGATCAAGATGTGCAGATAATGAATGATCTGGTACCTGCAATGGGCCGAATTCGGGCCACGCTTAAAACGTTAGGCATTAACAACATCAAAGTTGGTACTCCTCTTGCTATGGACATAATGGGCTCAACTTTCCCGCCTTCAAGTGGAGTGTTTAGGCCCGAGATAGTTCATGAGATCATACCGTTGCTAAATTTCTTACGTGGGACGAACTCGTTTTTCTATCTTGATGTTTACCCGTTTCTTGCATGGGCCGATAACCCATCGAGAATAAACCTTGATTATGCTTTACTTGAAGGAAATGAGACTTATACTGATCCGGGTAGTGGGCTAACCTACACGAACCTACTGGACCAGATGATTGACTCGGTTTACTTCGCCATGGCTAAACTGGGTTACAACACTGTGAAGATTGCAATAGCAGAAACGGGCTGGCCACATGTAGGTGACTTTAACCATCCGGGTGCTAGTAAAGAAAATGCAGCCAAGTATAACCGAAATGTCATCAGAAAGATGACCGCGGTGCCACCGAAGGGAACCCCGGCTCAACCAGGGTTTATAATTCCAACATTTATTTTTTCATTGTATGATGAGAATCAAAAAACCGGTCCAGAGTCTGAGAGACATTGGGGGTTGCTGTATCCTGATGGAAGCCCGGTTTATGAGGTGGACTTAAGTGGGAAGGCATATAAGTCATGACATAGATATTCATATTTCACTTTATGTTTATGAATAAACCACTAATGAATAAACCATCTCATGTTAAATATAATTTATGGCCTCGTTTGTGTGCACGTATATAATGTATATATGTGTTATTTCTTAAGAGGCAAAAGTAAAATTGCACGAATTTTAACATAATTTTACTTTATTTTTGTGAAAATAATGTTAAAACCATTGGGAGGGTCGGTTAATTAGGCATCATGAGCCGGGGTCTCATTGGAAGCATCATCTCTATTCCTACGGATAGAGGTAAGACTGTTTATATCTTATTCTCCTCAGACCCTACCTTAGCCTCGCTAATAGTGTGATATACCGAGTATGATTGATTATGATGATGACTTTAATATAATTTATTTAAACTAAAAAAAATTATGAAAAACGATTTGCACAGTGTATGAACTCTAAGTTAGGTGAAGTGCTGCTAACTTTATCATGTGGCATCCACTTGAAAACTCTAATATAATGGTGAGCATTCAAAGTGGAACTAAACAATAGCATCAAAAACATACCAATGGAATCAAAGTTTTGCATCAAGATTCCTCTCCCCCACTTGTGTATCTTCTTTCTGACGGTTTCCTCCCTCCACCGTCACGGGGCCGCCAGTTATGGGGCGGCAAACGGGTCAGGATCGCCCTATAATGACTTGTTGGAGGAACTACTAGGATCAGAGATTACAAGAAGGTACCTGGAAGAAAAAAAGTACATCTCTTATGGGTCTTTGAAACGAGATCAACCCGCTTGTGATGGTGGCGGTAGAGGCGACGCTTATACAAAATCGGGTGGTTGTAAACCACCTGAATCTAATCCTTATAATAGAGGTTGCTCAAAGTATTATCGTTGCGAGCGTTGAGTGAAAGCTATGATCTTTTTGATAAAACAGAATGATTTAAAGTTGCTCATGAATGTTTCATGTTTGTTGCTTGTGTCAGTTGAAGCCTTGTCATGTTTGACAGAGTGATTCAAACTTGATCATGAATCTTGTCTACTTATAATTAACTAATGAATTATGCATATCTTTGTCTCTTGACCAAACGCCCTGTTTGTGATGCGTGCATATAATGTGTATATGTGTCGGCCCTTGATGGGCAAAAGTAAAATTGCACTAATTTTAATGTTATTTTAACGTTAAAATTGCACTAGTTGGTTAATCAGAAATCATGAGCTGATGGTCTCATAAAAAGCAGCCTCTCTATTCCTCTATTCCTATAAGATAAAGGTAAGGTTGTATATATCTTACCTTTCTCAGACCCTACCTTAACTTTGATAATGATGGGATATACCGAGTACGATGATGATTTATCTCTTGACCACAGCCTCAGGGCTATTGTTAACTTGTTTAACCAAGTGTTCCAATTCAACCTGACCCAACTTATTTTGACTTGTACACCATTAACCAGATTTTACCCTTTTTTATGAGTTGATAAAAGGCAGAAATTTCTCAGCCATAAGAATGATGTCTTAACCAATCAACCCAGATCTACAATTTGAGTACAGGTCATCAGTTTGTAAATTTGAAAGAAGAATTTGATGTACACTTCACTCCAATCACCCAGCAAAGAAACCAACTTCTGTATTTGAATCTATTGATTGAGACTTCACAGGGAGATTAGCAACAATGTTGGGAATCTTAAGAAATTCTAGGCCCTCAATTGAAATCTTAGAATTATAGAGCACACGTGTGTCTTTATGTAATTATGTCTAGTTTGGTTGTGGTCACAGTGTTACCACAACCAAGCTGGATAGGATTAAATGTGGTTGAGAAACATCAAAGTGACCCAAAAACAACATACTTGTTAAGTTCCACTTTACCGAATCCATAAGTTGAAATCCTCTAATCAACAAATTAATACACAATAACACAAATTGCTAACATGCTTAATTGACCATCAAAATACTTGGGATAAGTGAAGAAGCAGAATACATATTTTCCTAGTAATAAATCAGAATTTGACAATGTAAAAATATCATCACAAACTCATCCCTGCAAGAACATGGAATCTGATATGACAAAAAAGCAGGAATATTGTTGAACTTTGAAACAATTACAACCATTTACACCAATTAAAAATTTTGCTGTAAATAGTCAATAAACACCAAGCAATTTGAAGCATTGAATGCTGAATTTTGAGAGGTGGAACCTAAGTTTTACCCAACAGATTCACCTAAAATATCAAACAAATAAACAAACATACCCGAATTCTACTTTTGAGGAGAGATGAATGAAACACCTGTTCTAAAACAGGACAGAGAGGCTGCTTCGAACGGACTTGGCTCATACTTCCGCAATTTTATCCAAATCTGACAAAATTGAGATTTTTTTAGCTGGAGCAGAGTAATTCCATCCAAGTTCTGGTGGATTTTAAAATTTTTTAGCGTTCATAAAAGCTGGTAACTGCTGGTACGGAGGGGTCTTCTATGTTTTCAAGCCTGGTTTCAGGGGGTTGTTTGAAAGAAGAAAAAGGTTCAAGGGTAGAATTTGAAACTTGTCGAGAAATGATTTGAGTGGGTTATACCCTGAATTTGAGTTGAGAACGTGTAAATTTAAAAACTAGATAATGGGTTGACTTGGGTAGGCTTAGCAATTGGGTGAAAAAAGTTTTCAATTATTTTTTTTAATTTTTTATAATAACTTCTAAATACTTTTATTAACTATTGATACCTACATCTTATAATGTTATTCCCTAAACTCTTTAGACAGAGAGGAGACACTATTATCAAAATGTCAGCTTCTAGATATAGATTGGCAAAAAAATCATATTTCAAATCCAGAATGGATTACCTGAATCAGAACCGGAACCGGAACCAATCCTACTCGTATTGGGACTTCCCCTTGATAGGATATAGGGATGAGCTTAGGTCTAAAGGGCGGCACTCTTTATGAGGGTCAAGTCGAGATCAATGCAAGTTGTTTTAGATTCACATCATTAACTATTTTGACGTGTTTTTTTATACATCTTAAGCTGAATTGCTTGAAACTGAGACTAGTTGCAACTTAACCAAAAGTTGCAAGTTGCAACTAAGCATCAGCGGTTACTTCTTAATAGTAGCAACTTTATTAGCAATGACAACTTAATCTACAATAGTACCTACTTAGTTGTTATTGATTACGCTCCAATTGATGATTACAAGTGATATACTAACCCGATTGTTGACATATTTAACAACTAGTTAACATTAATTAGCAAAAGCTTACAACGATTCTTAGTGTAAGTTCCCCTGCCATACAAAGATAATCTATTATCAAAATCAGGTACATTGAAAATTTGGCACGCTGCCCTTACCAGGCTGTAGGGGTGTTCAAAATAACCATAAACTGTTTAAAACAAAAAACTGAACTGTATTCATATCCCAAAAAAATCGAACCGAATTTTGAATTGGATTTTCGATTCGGTTCCTATCGTATCTGAATTCGATTTTTGGTTTGGTTATCAATTCCATATATTTTTTGAATTCGGTTTGTTCGGTTTATTTGGTTAACTGATAATTTTTAGTTATAAATTTATTGTTCTTACTAATAGCATGTACGACTGAAGTTGGCTTATTTGGTTAGATTTAATTGGTTAATTCAGTTTTTAGCGGATTTATTTGGTTTTTAATTGGTTTATTTGGTTCGGCTAGATTTTACGAATTTGGTTTGGTTGGGTTTTCAGTTACGGATAAATACGTTTCAAAACTAAATAACCACACAAACCGTTTAACCGAACCGATGAATGCCCCTAGCAAGCCGTGACTTTTATTTTGAACGACTAATTTTTGGATCACTAAGTATCATTAGGTCACCAACCGTACCACCCGATCATATTCACTACCAAGTCACAAGTTTTAAAGGAAACTCAATACTTTGATTAAACCCCAATGTGAGATTCAAACACATGGTCATTTGGTTTCCGAACCTTATCTCACCACCAAAATACCGTCATACTATAATGTTTTTGGTAGAGAGAATTAATTAATAATATAAAGAAGTGACATGTGCCAATAATAGTATACGAGTTGAAGATATGGCAATAATAATCTAAAAAGTTGACATGTGCCAAAAATTATGTTTATTTATTATAATGGTAAGTTACACACACACACACACTAGTAAGATGCTCGCGCGATGCAGCGGAAAACAAAACAATTAGGCTGATGATTTTGGCTTGTAAAAAGTTTAAACCACCTAATTTTTGTCAAATCAACTCTTTTAACTAAAAAAATTATTATGATAACATTCATAATTTAAAATGCCAAATATGATATGACAAAAGTGTGAAGAAGTAATTTATTTGATTTCAGAGGGTTTTTTATATAGGTATTACATGACACTTTATTTTGTAAATGTATTAATGTGAGACAAACTAAAAAGTAAAAGAAACCATTTAGTTTATGTCTCTTAAAGCTTTGTTTCCTGTACTTTATGTTATAAGAGTTGTAAAACTCTTAATTTTAAGAGTTTTTGGTAAAAGACCATTGTGTCATTCCTATATGTATTATATAGTAGTATAGATATATATATATATTTGTGTGTGTGTGTGTGTGTGTTTTAAAGTGTCATGAATAAGTGTTTGAGTAGTTGGCATGTGAACGAACCTTGGAATCAGTCCTCTGTCGGTAACGTGAGCACATCGTTGCCACCGCACGTATTTTTGGTCCCTTTGACACAACATCAATTGTAAGGATTTACCCTAATTCAATTAACTCGTATCATCTTATGTTTATCCAAAAACTAGTACCGGCTTTTGCAATGCAATTCTTTCAACCCTCCACCAAACAAAATTAAGTCCCAAACCCAAACCCTAATCTCATCTGGTTTGTTTTGCATGATTTGAGAGTGATATATGCTGCATTGCTTACCCGAATGACCGCCCCAAACCAATTGCGGCCATAGAACTGATAATCTACGAGAACTAGTTTGGAACAGAGACCGACTCAACTATTTTGAAGGTCAAAATGAAGGAGAAATCTAAAGCTCTTTTTCCAATTTGATAACTTACATTCATCAAGTAAAAAATATTAGTTATCTTTGTTTTTATTTTTAATTATGAGTAACAAGTTAATCATTTTTCCCACGACCGGATACACATGCAATTTTAACCTTTTAGAGAATAAATCAATGTTTTCATAACCGGACCGGACGTCGAACCGGTCTCCTTACTGGTCAGAGGTCGGACCGGTCGAACCGGATTTAAGAACCGGATGATTTTATATACATTTTATAAATATATTTATATAAAAAATAAAAAATATAAAAAAAACGGTTCAACCACCGGTTCGCCGGTGCGACCGGCCGATTCACCCTAAAACAGCCCAGAACCCCTAACCGGACCGGTCCGACCGGCCGGTCCGGTTTTCAAAACATTGGAATAAATTTAAAATTCCTCAAAATATCAAATTACATAGTAGTTGCTACGGTGAATGCTACAAATCTATTACTCCAAGTGTTTCTTTCAAAGTCATCATAATCAGACAACGGATTTCCAGAGGGTTAAGAACATAGTTTCAGAACCTGACCGGAAAATGGAGGATCGGCAGGCCCAAAACCAACATATAAACCGTCTTTAAAAGAATTGCTTAGTTAAGCCGGTTCTCTGGTTGGACTATATTTCAGGTTCTTTCTATTTTTAATTAAAATCCAAAAAATAAAATATTAAAACCAAACCCTATATTTTTTTTTTAACATGATTATGTTTGTTTAAAGGAAAAACTCCAGAGAAATGTAACCAACTTTTGAAATTGTTCTAATCAAGTCACTCTATCTTTTTTTTGTCCTAATTAAGCAATGTTTTCAGAACCGGACATGACGTCGAACCGGTCTCTTAACCGGTCGGACCGGATTTAAGAACCGGATGAATATATAGTTGACGTACAACCATTTATAAGAACAAACAAAAAAAAACATATATTACCTTGTAACCTGCTGTTTAGGTAAATAAATTTAGGATTAGAACACCAAAACTAAGTTAAGTGACTTAATTGAGACAAAAAAGAGATAGAGTGATTTGATTGGAACAAATTAAAAAGTTGGTTAAATTTATGTAAAGTTTCCCTTGTTAAAATATGTTTATAATTACATAATTATTTTAGAATATTATATATATTTATTATGTCAGTTGGAATCAATTTGGGGTCTTGGGGAAATCATCCATTCATATGAATACTCTATGTTTCTACATTACTAGTATAATACCTTAGATCTTATTGAGTTGTATTATAGTAATAAACTAGATGGTAGTGCGACGGTAGACTTGACGTGATTAAATATGTAAGAAGAAGTGAATAAACGTTAAAATACTTGAAAGTGAATTTACTTAAGCTTTACTATCAAAATATTAAAACAATATCGAAATGTAAAAAAAAGGTATGTCGTTAAGATTTTCATCATGTCATTCGAATAAACGTTAAAAGATATGAAAATGAATTTTACATAGGTCGCATTAGTAAAATATTATATTGTGGAAAGCAATATTAATAAAATTTAACTTGAAACGTATACCGTCTTTGTTTTTACTTGAATTTTTACCGATATAATTAAATATTTAAATTATTAAAAAATAAAAAAGAGTTATGCCAGACGTCATCGAAAAAAATGAAAAGAAGGGTTGAAGATTAAATGATGGTTTTTATGTTATAAACGTTGTCGTGAACCAGGGTAAGGAGAAATATAAGCTTTATAGTTGTAAAGCGATTGTTGTGAATCACGAATTTGATTTTTTTTATCCGTGCATATACAACGTGGTTAATATACAACGTGGTTAAGTATAGATTTTTATAAACCGAACACGTTTTCGAACAAACTAGATTTTTACCGTCAACGAATATGTATTACATTGGACATGTATTGTTTCCAAACAAAGTTTACATAGTCAAGTAAACCAACTCAAAATACACATAAAAAAGTATAAAAATATTATATCATTACGCCACATTTTGGAGCAAAATTTCCATTGAAACATTGACCAAATCGAAATTATACGAATAGTTGCATGAAAATAAGCAAGTAGAAAACTATTTTTTTAAGTTAGCAAACGAATGTTATTAAAAAAATAATATTATATATACGGCTTGAAGTAAACTTGAACCAGATTACATGTGACGTATATTGAACATTATTATTATTATGCCTCGTGGGTGAAGTTGAAGTATAAAAAACTAATTGGGTTAAAGTTCGAAAAGAAAAAGAAAAAGCATAAAAAACTAAATGGGTTAAAGTGGGAAGACACAAAAGGTAAAAGAAAATTTAATCTGTTTCAGATCGATTGTGAAAGAAATCAGAGGGTGAAAAAAAAAGAAACTGAGTGCATAAGCAAAGTTGAGGAGAAGCAAAATTAAAGAATTAGATGGAAAAGTGAGGAAAATAAAATAGCATTTGGGGAGAAGAACATATTGCGTAACACTTGTGAGGACAAGAAGGAAAGAAAAAAAAAACTGTCCAGAGAAGGAGTCGAACTCCCAACCTGCGTATGAAAAGTAAAAGACCTTACCAGCAAACCAGAGTAACATTTGAATCAAAAATCAGACATAAAATATATAAAGTATAACTCAAGAATAATAAACGCGACACTTCTAAATAAGGTTATATAAATGGTTTAAGTGGATATTTTTTTAGTTTTTTTTAATTAACAACTTATTTATCATTTTGATATGTATATATTTATGTCCGTCTTCTATGACATATGGTTATGACACGGTGATTGTTATTCACTTATTTAGAAATAGTCAGTCATGATTGGTTAATTTTCATAATATGTTTTATAAGTTTGTGTAAATTATTCACCGTTTATTAGTTAATACTGTTGTAAATTTTGGGTATAAAACATTTACAGTGATTTAAGTCAAAAGTTTTCAAAAAAACTAAATGACGAAGCTCTTTTCATCATTCTTATATCAATATTATAGTTGGGGCGAGAAAGAAGGACCACCCTCTAAGCCTAAGTACAAATGAGTTGAATATAGTAAGACTAAGGTACAAAGTTACTCGACTTTGTCAATGTGATTTTTTTTTTTATAGATTTTTATGTAGTTTTATAGATCTTTAGATGGTAAAAACTATGGATCATTATAATAAATTAAGGTAAGTCATAAATGATCTTAGTATATTTAAGTTTCATGTCAAGTGACAAAACGGGAATATTCAATATTGTATTCTTTATTTTGAGTAGAGTTGTTGAGTGGCATAATTGGAAATTATGCCAATGAATTAAAAAAATAAATAAATATTGACTGTAGTTTCTTCAATATCCTAGAGCCAAACACAAGCAGCAACAAGACAGTTAATGAACGTAAAAAGACGATTATACCCTTTTCACCAACCCACCCACCAAACTTTGAGAATGTGTCTCAACTTACATTTATCAAAACTAACTTATATAAATTAACATAATTAGTCCCTATTTCGATTTCCCGTGCTTTATAATTACATTGCTGGCATGCCGTCGTTTATATGCTTATCTTTTGTTTGTAAATTTGCAATGCTAACAAAATATAAAGCCTTATAAACAAAATACGATGTATGCAGGACCCAATGTTTTAAAAACCGGTTCGAACCGGTCGGTTCAACCGGC
This sequence comes from Mikania micrantha, assembly GCA_009363875.1. Classification (NCBI taxonomy): domain Eukaryota; kingdom Viridiplantae; phylum Streptophyta; class Magnoliopsida; order Asterales; family Asteraceae; genus Mikania; species Mikania micrantha. The sequence goes on along the minus strand of CM018680.1, from coordinate 75,906,267 downwards.
TGCCGATTACTAATCCTGTACGAAACACTCCGGCATTATGCATGTTCCTTCGATCGATTATGTTGGCAGTTTAATCCGGTTTTACCGGTAAAACCGGTATTTCCGGTTTCAAAAAAACACAAAATTTCGGTTTTTAAGCGATTTTCGGCTTTTAAGGGATATTGAACTTGATGCGTTTAACACGCCAATGTCATAATCCTATTATGCACTTTTATTTAAAAAAAATTATTAGAATTTGAGTACTTTTATATTGATTTTAATGAATTTGAGTACGTTTTGAATTGTTTTTGGATGAATTTGTATACCTTTTGTAAACTTATTTGAGTATAAGTTATATTTTTATAGAATTCTATGGTTAATTAGTGTGTCTGGTTGAACCATTTTAAGCCAAATCCGATGCACCTAAAATGCCGGTTTTTAAAACATCGGCAGGACTGTCTTCGAGATTTTGAGTATCTTGTTCGAGTACTAAAATGGGCCTCTATATATATTGAAAAAAATCATAAATCAATGATAGTTGATATAAAATATAAGTTAATATATATAAAAAAAAATTACTGTAACAAAATTATGTTTTTACATCCTTATGTGTAACAAAAATATATTTTGTTTAATAATAATTTTATATATAAAAAAATTCATAATTCATGGCCTCTTAAAAAGTTGGGCCTGATGCGGTCGCACATCTGGCATCCCCTCAAAGCCAGCCCTGGATGTATGAACTATTAAATGAATCAATTAATGAAATATTGAAAAAATAAAGAAAAAGACGATATGTTAATCAGGTACAACCGTCTCACATGACTGAAACAGTTCAAACAAAAGAGCTAACCTAAATTTAGCCATCAACGTTGCCTTGTCTAGACCTATGACATTAGACAAACAAAAAAAAGAAGAAGATAACTTTAAGATATAAAACCTTAAATATACTAAATTAGTTTAACCATAATCTATTAAAGTTTAAAATATATATGAAATGACTTGATTCATAAGTTCCTTAACATTCAAGATAACACAACAAAGCACTTTAGAGTCCTTTTAACCAATAACCAAAATTTTGTGTCTTCCCTTACCAAACCAACTCTACTCAATTACAAATAACAAAAAAAACAAAAAATATAAAAACTTGAAGGACCTAAAATGTAGTTTTCCAAACTTCCATTTGCCTATTAAAGCCCTCCCCTCACTTCCCAAAAAACTCGAACCATCTCTTCCAACAATCTCTTAATCCCCCCTCTATCTACCATCTCCGCCATGGATCCCGTCAATGTTTGGGGCAACACCGCCCTCGACGCCGCCGACCCAGAAATCTTTGATCTTATCGAAAAAGAAAAACGCCGGCAGTGTCGCGGAATCGAACTCATAGCATCGGAAAACTTCACCTCGTTCGCCGTCATCCAAGCCCTCGGAAGTCCGTTAACCAACAAGTATTCCGAAGGTATGCCCGGAAACCGTTACTACGGAGGCAACGAATTCATCGACGAAATTGAAAACCTCTGCCGGAGTCGTGCTCTACAAGCCTACCGTCTAGATCCCACCAAATGGGGCGTCAATGTGCAACCATACTCCGGTTCGCCAGCCAATTTCGCGGCGTACACTGCTCTATTGAACCCACATGACCGGATCATGGGGCTTGATTTGCCTTCCGGTGGGCATTTGACACATGGGTATTATACTTCCGGCGGGAAGAAAATATCAGCGACTTCGATTTACTTCGAGAGCTTGCCGTATAAGGTAAATTCGACTACTGGGTATATTGATTATGAGAAGATGGAGGAGAAAGCTTTGGACTTTAGACCCAAATTGATCATTTGTGGTGGAAGTGCTTACCCTAGAGATTGGGATTATAAGAGGATCAGATCTATTGCTGATAAGTGTGGTGCATTGATGCTTTGTGATATGGCTCATATCAGTGGTCTTGTAGCTGCTCAGGTATGCATGTTTGCAGTTTCTGGATTGTGTTATGCATGGAATTGTGCTGTTGATTTGATATGGGTTTGATTTCTTGATCCGAATTTGACAATTTTGTTGATATGATCTTCTAAATTAGTAATTAGATCCCCAAATTTATATGCACATTACAATTTAACAGTAGGGTGCTGCATTTTGGTTTTGCATTAGAGCATGTAGTTTTACAATCTTATAATTCAGATTGACATGATCCACATTAGGGTTTTAGAATTTGATTCAGATCTATAGTCGAGAGTGTAAGGATTGAATTTTAAGAAAGTTACTAACCATGATTCAAGATTAGAAATGGCCTGCTGGAATAAGGTTTTGATGTGGGTTTGATCCCTGGATCTTTATGTGGCAATTTTGTTGGTCTGATCATCTGAAATGGTAATTAGATCCCCAAATTTAGATATACATTACAATATAACAGTAGAGTACTGAATTATAGTACAATTTAGATTGACATGATCCACATTAGGGTTTTGAATTTGATACAGATCTATAGATCTAAAGGATATAAAGTTGAATTTTTATCAAGTTATTTATTGCTGATTCAAGATTGGAAATTGGTCTGCTGGGTCTTTAATAAAGATTTGTTGTTTTATAGGAAGCTGCAGACCCATTTGAGTACTGTGATGTAGTCACAACCACCACGCACAAGAGTCTTAGAGGCCCGAGAGCGGGTATGATCTTCTACCGCAAAGGTCCAAAACCACCAAAGAAGGGTCAACCTGAAGATGCAGTTTATGATTTTGAAGACAAAATCAATTTTGCTGTTTTCCCAGCCCTTCAAGGTGGTCCCCACAACCACCAGATTGGTGCACTAGCCGTTGCCTTGAAACAAGCCATGTCACCCGGGTTCAAGGCTTATGCCAAGCAAGTTAGAGCCAATGCAGTTGCACTTGGTAACTACTTGATGAGCAAAGACTACAAACTTGTAACTGGTGGAACTGAAAACCATCTTGTTTTGTGGGATCTTCGTCCTCTTGGCTTGACCGGTAAGCGCCCATGGCTCATGTTGGCCATATGGTTCATGTTCCAAGCTTCTATCATGTATTCATAAGCAAGGATGCTTTTCTTTTTATTTTTTCAGGAAACAAGGTGGAGAAACTTTGTGATCTTGCGAACATTACTGTTAACAAGAATGCTGTTTTTGGTGACAGCAGTGCTTTGGCTCCAGGAGGTGTTCGTATTGGTATGATTTTGTTAGATTTATATTTATTTTGTGTGTGTTTTGGATGGTGTTTTTTGAATGAATTCAATGGGTGTTTGATCAGGTACACCTGCAATGACATCTAGGGGTTTAGTTGAAAAAGATTTTGAACAAATTGGTGAGTTCCTTCACCGTGCGATTCAAATCACTTTAAGCATTCAGAAGGAATATGGGAAATTGTTGAAGGATTTCAACAAGGGTTTGATCAAGAACAAGGATATTGAACAGCTTAAGGCTGACGTCGAGAAGTTTTCTGGTTCGTTTGATATGCCCGGGTTCTCGTTGGCTGACATGAAGTACAAGGATTAAGCTTCTGAATGATGTTGTCTGTGTTGTTATTAGTAACATTTTCCGGGTTTTTGATGATTAAAAAGGGAAAATTTTTCATTAAAAATGTATGATTTGGTTGGAAAACAATAAGATCTCTTACTTGTGTTTCATCATCTCCAAACGTATTTTTCTGAATTTAGGAGAGGAACCTTGAACTTTAGTTATGTTGGCTAAAATGGTCACCAATTTAGTAGTCAATTTGTGTTGCGAAAAATATATAAATCAGGAGCGTTTCGTGGCCTCCGATAATAGATTCTTATGTGCGAAGATGACTTGTGCCTAGGGGTGTAATGAATTCTTTCCTTTTTTTTTGGGTATGTTGCTCCGCGAGCTAGGATAAAATGATCAGATGTCCCTTTCGTTTACAACAACCTTAACCGCATTGACATTTTCATAATTAATCAACGACAATAGGTAATTACTAATACAATCTTTAACGAATTGAGCTTCTTCATGACACAAATGAACATATATTATCTAAAAAATAAAATTCAACATTCTCTATCTCATAAATTATAGATAAACATTTGAATAGTTATAAAGTTAAACCCTTGATTTGAAAATCAAAAAATAGTTATCCTGTAACAAAACAAAAGTTAGAAGTAATAATTGTAATTGAAATTATACTAAACTAATGTTTTAAAGATCTTTGCTTCAAATTACTATTTCTTAGCAAAATACAAGTTACAATGACTATAATATTAAACTAAAATTAAAATGTTACGAATATAAAACATATTTAGTGATAATTATAATAAATGAACATAACGAATGTAAACGAACATAAACAAACATATTACCGAACGTTCATGATCACAAATGAATAAATACGATTTATGTTCATTTAACAAAGTAAACAAAATTTCTTATTTGTGTTTGTTCATTTATTAAATGTATGAACATAAATGACCTTTCTGTCGAACAGTCACGGACTGTTCACTGAATGTTTGATTCATTTACATTCCTAGTTATAAGACAACTTCGAAAATAAATTGAAAGCTTGTCAAAAGCGAAGTGAAATCACGCAAATTGCTATGGGGTTAACTCAAATCTGTCGCGCTCACATTAAATAACATAAAAGATCTCTATAAGGCTATGTGTTATAAGGATGAATGAGGCATGAGGGACCTCGGTCACGCCCCTGTGGCGCCCCTACCTCATTACACCCAGGTGTGACCAAGCTCACGCGTGATGGGGGTCATGAGAAGGAAGCATTCGACCGTAGGGGAAAGTGCCGTTGGGGAGGGGGAAGGAGCCGTTGGAAAGAAAAAAATTAATAAATTCAACCTGCATGTTTAAAATCACCTATTTTATACAATAAATTCACCCAACTTTAGCAAAAATAATTTACCCTTCTAAAATTTTTCAAACTTTTCAAATATTCGTCTCTGTGCTATCAAAACAACCCAAACAATTTGTTTTTTAATCCATTCATGAATTATTATTGTTCGCAAGCTGATCCAACGTCCTGAATAACTCAAACAATATGAACCCCTTTTTTAATATTTGCAAATTCGTACCCACAACAACTGTTTTTCAACCAACCATCACCCACGTTTGAAAACGTTCCTGAAACCCAACCTGACCCCGAAACCAAAGTTATACTGGAAGCGCAACCTGACCTGAACCTGCTATTTCAAAACGAAAACATAAAAGGAAGGTAGTCGTTGAAAAATAGCCAAACCAAACAACACTCAATGTGCTTTCGTGTTCGATTTTTTAATTAAGTTTTATAGGAAGAATTGCTCAGATATTATTGAGTGAGGCCTATTTGGGTCGTGTTATAAACATCTTCGCTAAACCTATCGATGGCATAGGTGAAATTTCATTTTCTGAATATAGGTTAATTAAATCGCCCGCTCTAGGATTATTTCTCGACGTTTTATATACGAGTCTCTTCAAGCATGGCTTATTGCTATTAATTCAATGAGTCCGATAGGACGTGATTAGCGAGAATTAATTATTGGAATCTGACATGTTCGTAAAACAACAGTAGCAACAAATAGAATTCTAAATCAAAAAGGCCAAATGTAACATGCGTTTATGTTACTATTGGTCAAAAAACATATTTTGTGACTCAGGTAGTGACTGCCTTACAGAAAAGGGCAGCGATAGATATAATATTGTGGTAGCCGAGACAACGGATTCCCTACTACATACAAGATCAAATATGGCTGAATATTTTATGTATCATAAACGACATACTTTAATAATTTATGATGAGCTTTCTAAGTAAGCACAAACCTATCATCAAACATCTCTTCTATTTCGAACACATGCGCGAGGCTTCTCTAGAGAATGGTGTTAAGATACCACACGTTTGTGGCAATGCTACGCCACAACGCGCACCCAGCAGTTGCTACTTATCTGTCAAAGCACAAAAGCTTTGCTTTTATTTATTTATTTACTTAATTTAAAATATTGTAAACGTTAAATAAATACATTTAAAAAATAATTATTTTAAATATTATATTATGTATTTTTAAATATGTTTTACAAAAAAAATAAAAACATGACTTATAAAGTTATCGTGTTTTTACAAAATTGAATAAAATTACTACTAGTTAATAGAATAAAGATGAGAAAAATAAAATTTAAAAAAAAAAGTGTCATATAAATGTTATATAGAAGAGAAGGGTTATGTTCAACTAAATAGTCTCATTATCCTAAAAAGTATAATAATAATTATTAATCATTAGATTATAGAATCTAATTTGAGAGGGAAAAGCTGTTAGAAGATAATTTAGTCATACCCATTTTTCTTTCCACATTCAAAAAATATATCATAAAATCGAGCATTTTTTATCTTTAAAATGAGTATACTATTGCAATGGAAAATAATTTTTTTCGGTTCTTTGTATATAATTAGCATCATTGTGTCAATCTTAAACGTTTGTGTATAATTATTTTTTTGTGTTTTTCATACAAGTAATTGTGTCTATTTTATAGGTGATTTTGTCTTTTTTAAAAGTCATTGTGTCATTTATATTCGTTATTATGTTATCATTGCTTGACATTTTGCATTTTGCAACATCATTGTGTATTTAATTATTCAGAAAAACACAATATTGAGCATAAAACACAAAAGACAAAATGACCAGCATAAAAGAGACAATGATATGTACAAAATATACAATGACACATACAAAAGACAAGATAAACTAAAAAAACAAATTTTTTCTATAGCAACACTATACTTACTTTTAAGATAAAAAAATACTCGTTTTTATGGTATTTTTTTTTCAAAAAGTAATGTCGTATATAAAAGATATGAACGTTTAAAAAAGGTTTGAGAACTTGATAAAAAGTCAATAAAAATGTTAATTAGTGTTAAATATTAAAATATTATTCAAGAACTTTATTTAATCATAGAAGTTAATTAATAATCTAATGGTTCATATTCTTTTTGAACATTTTAAGATAAAGAGCATATTTAGTCTAAGCTAACATTACAAAAAACGCGAGAAACTAATTTTAAGATGTTTCAACAACATAACATATAAATATTTAAAGCAATCATGTTTGTTATTAGCCTTGTTTATGGTGCTTTTGGGCTTTACGGTGGTGTGGAGAGGCAGTTTTTCGACGAGGTACATCCTAGCGTTTTATATTAGAATATCCACTATTGAGATACGGCTTTGTATTTGAATTTTTATATTTATTTATTTACTAGGTTATTACCCGTATATTACACGGATTACATAAAAATATTAAATAATTAATAATAAAAATTTAAAAATTATAAAATAATATTTCGATAGACATTGATTAAATTACGTATTAATATTTATTTTAATTAATAAAACAGTATTTAAAATTTTCAATAACTAAAGAAATGTACTTGAGTTTTTTGATTTCAAGAACATAATAAACAATTTATTTAATTATTAAAGCTAAAAGACTCATTTGAAAATATCATTAAACATAAAGAACTAAAATTTTAATTTTTCCTATTATTTTTATTTTACTTTTGGGTTTTAAAAGAAATTATTTTTTAAACGTTTTGTTTTAAGATAACATCAATTGTTAATGAAAATCTTATTATTTAAAACTTTAATTTATAATTTACTTCATTTTTTTAAAAAGTGTTTTTTTTAAGAAAACTTGTTCTTTATAAAACTTTTATTTTATAACAATATCAACTTAAAATATTTCTTTTTAAAAAAACTGATTTATAGAAAGTATTATAAACTTGTTTTATTGTTTTCTTGTTATGAAAATATTTGATTTTTAATACATCAAAAACTATTTTCTAGTATGAAAAAAGACAAATAATATTATTATTCATTAATATTATAAATATTTAATAAGATATATAATATAATTATTTAATATGAGAGATAATTAAATAGGATGGTAAAAAGGTGACAAGTGGGATTAAAACATGAGAATGTGACATGTGGCAAAATGATTTTTGTTTATTATAATAGAAAGATTATTTCTTTTATAAGTCTTTGAATATGTTGGTTTCAAGTCTATTTTGTTAATATTTTCTTTATTGTTGCATATACTATTATTATTAGATTCATGATGGTATGATTTTGGGTTTAATAATGGAGAGATGACTTATTTTACAACTAGACACACCTTATGGTTTTATGTGACAGTGGTAACATTACCTTGTGTTTTTGTGTTTGTATTGATATTCCGGATCATGTTTGCGTTTCGATATCTAAAACCGTGTCTAAATCCATGAAGCAATGTACACGTGGCATGCCCCAAACCTATGAAAAAACGTTTTCAACCATGTTAACAAATAGTATGGTGGCTTGGTGGTTTAGGGCATTTCTTTGTGACACAAAACACCTCGGTTCCCCCATAGTTTTCATTTTTTAACAAGCTATGCCTTACTAATTTTTGGGTTTTCTTTTGCTTTTTTCTTTCTTTTCGTATTTTTAGTTTCTTCTATCTAATTTTATTAATTTTATCCATGCGACTTTGTTGCATTTCGTATTTAGAATATGGTGTAAGCGTTCGTTGTTAGGACGATTATGTTGATTGGCCCTATGTGACGCGCAAGAGAACCCTAATTTGTATAGAAATTTAACTTTTTATAAAATCACATAGAGCATCTAGGTGGTACTTTCTGACAAGTGGTTGTGAAATTTAATCATGTTGAGCGATGTTTTCAGAACCGGACAGGACGGAACCGGTCTTCTTACTGGTCAAAGGTCGGATCGGTCGGACCGGATTTAAGAAACCGAATAATTTTATAAATACATATATATATAATCAAAAAAAAGAGAAAAAACCGGTTAAACCACCGGTTCCCGGTCCGACCGCTGTGTCACCGATTCAACAGGTCAGTTTGCCCAAAACGGTCCAGAACCCCCAAACTGGACCGGTTCCCCCAGCGGTTATCGGTCCGACCGGCCGGTCCGGTTTTCAAAACATTGATGTTGAGTGGTTGTGTAATGATTTTCGAAGTAGAGAGCGTGTTTGTAGATGAAAAGACATTTAAAATTAATTCTAATTGAATTTTTCATATAACCTATAGCGGTGGTTTATGTTGATAAATGAAAAAAAAAAAAGTGACAAAATCGCAAAGAACAAAAAAAAATTGTTTGTTAAATGACAAAAGGCCCAATAATAAGGAGCCCACATGGTCGATATTGGTCTTTATGTTCTGTAGGAGCCTACGAGGTTATGGAATTATGGCCGGTACTATGACTATCTATTATTATGGGTATATTATTTAATGCAATGGATATTATAATACCATAATGGGTTGTTCAGTAGAGTTGTATGAACTTGGGCTGTCATGCTTTAAGGTTTAAAGCCTTTGCTATGGAGTCTAATAACTAATAAAATTTTTCTTGTAGTTCAAAAATGAAAAAAAAAAAATTTAAATAACAAGATTTAATAAAATTAGAATCATAATTACTTTGATAAAATTGGTTATTGAAATTTCAAATCATATTAATCAAACTTGAAGCACATCCAGATTTACTTATTAAAATGGTTGGATATTGTTTAACAACCTTTAAATTTTGAGTTTGAATATATATATATATATATATGGCTTGGAATTTTTAATAGCCCACTAAATGCGCGTTAACCCAAATAACTTTGGCAAGATGAAGCCAAATCTTGGATTTTTTTTGAACATCATTGTAACACATTTTGAACACTATGTTCTTTTATGAGTTTGTGAAAATTATCACCATTTAAAAGATAACATCGTTGTAAGTTTTGGGCAAAAAAGACTTACAGTACTGTAAGTCAAAAACTTACAACGATGTTATCTTGTAAACGGTGATGAATTTACACAAACTCATAAAAGAACATAGTGTTCAAAATGTGTTACAATGATGTTAAAAAAAATCCAATATTTGACTTTATCTTGCCAAAGTTATTTGGGTTAGCGCGCATTTAGTGGGTTATTAAAAATTCCAGCCCATATATATACATATATACACACACACACACACACACATATAGGGAGAGGTTCAAATGTTAACCCTCCCTTATAGCGTTAACCGCTTAACCCTAGCGTTTTTTGCCCGAATCTTAGTTTTTTTTCATGGTTTTTATTATGTATAAATAGGGGGGTTTCTTTTTTATGTTTTTGATAATTCATCACCTTTTAGAAGTTATTGTAAGTGTAAGTTACTTACACTTACTTACAATCTCTATCTGACGTAAGTAAGTGTAAGTAACTTACACTTACAATAACTTCTAAACGGTGATGAATTAGCAAAAACACAAAAAAAAACCCCCCCTATTTATGCATAATAAAAACCATGAAAAAAAAAACTAAGATTCGGGCAAAAAACGCTAGGATTAAGCGGTTAACGCTATAAGGAAGGGTTAACAATTGAACCTTCCCCTATACATATATATATATATATATATGTGTGTGTGTGTATATATATATATATATATCTTTATTTTAAAAATTTTCTTGACTTACCTTTTGGACATGCTTTGGCTATCGTATTTTGAAAATACAATAAAATATCTCATTTATAGATTTCCTTAGAGATAGGAAATAATAATACAAAAAAAATAATAATAAATTAATATGATTTTAAATTAATATATTTCGTTCCATTGTTTTTAGTCATATCTTAATCACACTTAAATGTGGTAGGCCAACTTACCTAAGGGCCACCATGTGGGTGTGGGTATGCCCCTTTCACAACACAAGCATGAACTTCTTTCTTTTCTTGAGATCCCAACAATTTAATGTCAATTTAATTTTTTTTTTGAAATAGATAAAATTAAATAGTAAAAAGATCTAAATTTAAGTAACGTTCACATGAAAAATGATCCAGTTAAAGACTCTTCTCCAAGGTTCCATATTTGGCCAAAGTAAAATTGGTACTATATTTGCCATAAAAAAGTTGCAAGAACTTCAATTAATAACTAAAGAAATAGATGTGTTAATAAAACATTAGAAATTAAAAACGATTTTATTTTTGCACACACACACACTTGATCATTGATTGAGGGAAAGGGTATGTGTAAACACATATTTATTATGAAAAACACGTATTAGAAAATATTTTTAATACATTAGAAAATAGAAATATAAACAAATTATTATAAAATATAAAATTTTAAAAAATAGTTTTTAAACGAGATGTTTAAAGAAGCAAAATTTGAAGAAAAAAAAATGGTATCTAAAGAAACTTTATTATTATTTTGTTACTTAAAGTATTAAATTATACAAATTTTAATCATATATTATATTAAAAAAATAAACATATATTGTCTAAATTTTCATTGGTGACTACTACAAAATCAGCCTAATGCAACTTTTATTTTCAAAAAAAAGCTGCATTAGATGAAGTTGCATTAGATCTAATGCAACTTTTTTGTTACATAATGCAACTTTTTTTTCCCTAAAGCAACTTTTTTTAATGCAACTTTTTAAAAAAAGTTGCATTATGTAAGAAAAAAAGTTGCAGTGGGCTAATGTAACTTCAGCTAATGCAACGTTTTTGCAACTTTTTACGACAAAAAAAGGTTGCATTAGGCTGATTTTGTAGTAGTACTCACACACACACACACACACACACATATATATATATATATATATATGTTTGTGTGTGTACATAGATGTGTGTGTATACACACATATACGTATATATCCATATTTATACGTATGTATACATACACACACATGGTAATGTTCAAATAATAATTACTTTTAAAGCAATTAACCATATAACTTCGCTAAGATCAATCCGAATCTTTGATTTTTTTACAAACATCATTGTAACACAAGTATAATATTTTTTTCTTTTTTGTGTATGTGTAGATTAATCAACATTTAAAAGTTTACATCGCTATAGGTTTTTGGCTTACATTAATTTAACTGTTTTAGATACAAAAACCTACAATAATCTAAATTCTTTAAATGGTGATGAATCTATCTATACACATAAAATAAGAAAGTATTATACTTGTGTTACAATAATGTTTGAAAAAAATCAAAGATTTGAATTGATCTTGATGAATTTATATGAGTTATTATAAGATCATAATTATATATATACATACACACACACACACATATATATATATATGGGATGGTTCGAATGTTAACCATTTCTTATTGCGTTAACCGAATAACCATATCTTATTACTTTGGGCCCATATTAAAGTAAATCTAATGGTTTAGGTTTTTTCTTCTTTTTTTATTAATGTAAGTGAGCCATACATTAATTAAAAAAGAAGAAAAAAACATACGCATTTAGATTTATTTTAATGTGGGCCCCAAAGTAATAAGATGTAGTTATTCGGTTAACGCAATAAGAAATGGTTAACATTTGATCATCTCCATATATATATATATATATATATATATATTAAGTCGTATAATACATAGAGTACTAACTACATTAAAACTGATTTTTTTATTCAAAACTAAATTTTTATTCAAGTTTAATGTAGATCACATGTTTATTTTCAAGATTCCAAATAAGTGAGTCGGATAGAGTTTAATGCTTTTCTCTATAAGATTGAGTATTCACATTATATCTATCTATACTAAAGGGCTTCTAGCCTAATGGTTACCCCTTTGGCTTCCCTGTGAGAGGTCACGGGTTCAAATCCCTCCCAAGGCGAAATAAGGGTCCTTGGGAGGTCAGGGGGTTTTCCGGTGCGGTTTCCTCCTGGGTGGTGGTGGGGTCTCAATGGAGGTCATGGTAACTAGACCTTGGTGACGTTGCCTGGAAATCAGTGGTTCACACGTTGAGATCAAATGCAGTTCAAAAAATAAATAAATAAAAATAATTGTGGACAATTGTCATCTTTCTATGCCATCTAAATTTTGTTTTTCTTGCTTCTCTCTCTTCATTAATTATCTATATATATTATTTAATTAGAAATAATAATTAATATATTATTAATTAATTGTATAAAGATGAAATTATTTATGAAGCTTTTAAATAAACATATATTTTTATTTAACAACTTTTTTTAATTCTTCAAGTATATTCATATTCAAATTATATTTATTAAAATATTTGAAAATAAAGATTAATGATACTAATTGTTTTTATGAGTGATTTTAAAATATTTGAAAATTTTAATATGAATGAATGATTTGAATGATAAAAATATACTATGTTGAAATAATAAAATGTAAGTAATTTGAAAAAAAAAAGTTATATTTATTAATATAACTTTAAGTCAAGTTAATTTCAATATGCTAAAGAAGAATACGCATACTTTAATTAAATTTAAGTTTATATTATATTTTATTCAACTTTTGTAAAATTTGAGTTTAATTAAATTATGTAATATACAGACTTTTTAGTCATATAATTAAGTGTTTCTTAACAGATATGTATATGTAATTTTTTTTGCAACCCGTGTAATACACGGTATTCTAACCTAGTAATCCTTATATATAAGTATGTGAAAAGATTTAAAATGCTTATAAAACAAAATGATCGAAACATGTTTTTGATTTATATAAACAAAAACAATATAAAAATTTGGTTTATCAAATGGTTTGAATTTAATTTGATTTGGTGTTAGCGTCTATGTTTACGTTTTATGTTCAAAAAATAACAACATGCTTTCATTGTTAATGCTAGATGGTACCTTAAATTCAAATCATGTAACATTATGATACCAAAAGAACCAATAAAAGTGACTGTATGGCATAAACTGGCAAATTATGTCTCATAATGATGACTAAACTTTCACGCTATGTTTCATTGTGGCAGATTAACTTCAAAACATATTCACACCTGCAAAATTTTAACTGTAGATTACGCACCAATCAATTACAAATAGGGAAGAACAGATCATTCATTTTTGCCTAAGACTGTTTCACTAGCACAATGAACATTTTTTTAACTTTGAAAAGTGTTTTATAATAAGGGTGTGCATGAAACCGGAAAAACTAACCTAAAACCCATAAAAAACCTAAGAACTAAAATTGAAATAACCAAACTCAAATAGAAAATTAGAAACCAATGAGTTTGGTGTAACTATTCTAAAAAACTGTAAGTTTACGTTGATTTCAGTGTTACTTAATATAAACCCAAGCCAAAAATCGAAAAGTCAAAACGAAACTAAACACAAGCCTAAAAATTGAAAAGTCAAAAATTAAAAAACCGAACCAAACGGGTTTTAGAAACACAAAAACCTTTCGGTTTTGGGTTTGAATTGAGCTATAAACCGACCTATGAACACCCCTTTTGAATGAAAACCAAAGTTAAGTGTTTCCCAAACCACCTAAAAAACTTGCCTACAAAATTGGTGATTTGTATAAACAGCTCTAAAAAATATTTAATTGAGGCTGTTGGTGACATTTGAGCCGGTTCCATAGAAACCAAATTTTGATAGCAATGAGACGGCTTGTAAGTATGGGTGTTATCGGGTAGAATAACGGTTAATTTGGATTTGAAAATTTTGGGACCCTATCCGAAACCGATGTGACCCGAAAACATATATGTTTATCCGATCATAATCTATCCGAACAACCCGAATAAGTTTGATTTTTACATCCGAATAACTTGAACAACCCGAATAAACAGGGTTTTTTGAGTTATTCGGATATCTAATCAGAATAAAAAGGTTTTAGATATCCGATATCCGATCCGAACTAGAAAAGTGGATATCCGACATGAATATATCCGAACAACCCAAATAAGAAAATGGATTGTTTTTTTCGGGCTTCGGATACGATTCAAATTTCGGATTTTTTCGGATATCGGAATATATGAACTCCCTACTTGTAAGTCCAAATGCTCAAAAATAAATCTATAATATATTAGTAAAAAAATGTTTTATAATGACAATGTCAATTTTCTAAAGCACCAAAAATTTGTTTTTTCTGCATCTCTAGCCTATTAAATATTTATACATCATCTTTTTATTAAACTTTGATTTTTTCAACCTCTATCTTTTATTAGTTCTTTAATTTTTTATAAAAAGTTTTTTAAAAAATATATACTATGTTATTTAAAACATATAATTTCAAATTTCAAATATTTAATTTGTGTAATACATAGGTTTTAATCTAGTAATAAATAAATAAAGAAAACCGGCCATTCCACTTAAGGTCTGGTTTTTCATGCTCTAAAACCCAAACTGATATAATAACCAAAACCAGTTAATCGTCAAATTACCGGTTTTTTACTTAAGTGAACCAATTAACCGGTTAATAATCGGTTTAGTCTCTTGAAACCTCAAACCGTTCCTAAACTATCAGGTTTTCTAAAAATCTAAAACCGATTTGAAAAACCGGTTTATAACCGGCTACAAACTAGTGTCTGACTAAAATGTTTTATAGAATTTTCGTTTAATCATTAAATTTATTGAGTTAGAACATATTATTTACAAATGAATATGTATAAATTTTGATTATTTTTTAGTTTGGTAAGTTTGAAGAAATTAATTAAATAACATTATTAGTATTATCCATGATATATGTGTGTGTATATATTCACTTTTGTATATCTAATAAACAAAATGTTTATCAAATAAGTATCATACCTAAACGCATTTTGTTGGTATATAATAACACCTTTAAAGAAAATGACTATCCGGAAGACTGATTTATCCATTAAATTACATGACTCCAAAATTTGTCATATTACTTGATTACAACATATCCAAACTGTGCTTATATCGCACATAATTTTCATCCTTGTGACATTGAAATTGACATCATAATGTTACTGTTTATACATTATACACTTTCGAATCTTATAAGGAGGTTTTATTAAAGTGTTGAGTTTACTGCAAAACTGATGACTTTGTGATGGATACAATCGGTGGCACTGCTGGTGGCACGATGATATATTAGTGGTCCATCAGTGATCCTAAAATTTAGCCGTTTAAAAGAAACATAATCTAAGAGACTACACTTCTACAAGAAAGCAACATTAACTAGCATCATATGCCTAATTAAGGGTGTTTTGTGCTTATGCAAGACAATTAATTAGGTCAACAAGGTCATAAAAAATATCTATAGGTAGAAATTAAGGGCTGACTTAAGCCATCCTTTATAGCAAGAGTATAAACGAATCAAGTTACTCTGAACTTAAGATCGGATTAGTAAAAACTCGAACGAGTCCGAGTCCAAGCAACTCAAGCCCTAAAATATGACTCGTTTAGTTATTGAGCTCGAGTCGACTAGCGATTTTAAAGAAACTTTATTTGCACAATTTTTATATAGTTAAATAAATGTAAATTTATAGAAGTAATAAAAAATTAATCAGTTAATTAAAAATGAGCCGAGCCAAGGTTGAACATAGAAATTTTCTTACAAGCCGAGTTGAGCTTAAATTTTCCTACAAACCAAGATCTAGCTTAAAAAATAACACACTAAACAAGTCGGGCTCAAGCTCAAGCTCAAGCTCAAGCTCTTTTAAATTAAAACAAGCTGAGACATACCCGTGATTAGCTCGTCTTGTTTACACTCTTACTTTCTTGTTCTCAATATTCTATTTCCCAACCTTTAATATACACCAAATCAATTGTTTATATATATCTATGCATATTGGTTTGTTTTGAAACTCAACGATATACCCATTTTTCAAGTTTTTATAAATAAAGTTATGATGATTAAAATTTATTAAAATCATACATGTTTTGTTATATATGAAAATATAGTTAATAATATATATATATATATATATATATATATATATATATAGGGAGATGATATAAAATTAACTCTTTCTTATTGTGTTAAACGAATAACTACATCTTATTACTTTGGGGTTCACATTAAACTAATCTAAAGGTGTATGCTTTTTTCTTTTATAATTAATGTAGGGTCCACTTATATTAATAAAAAAAGAAAAATAAACCTAAACATTTATATTTACTTTAACGTGGGCTCCAAAGTGATAAGATGTAGTTATTAGGTTAACGCAATAAACATGGATTAACAAAGGAACCACACCCTGTATATGTGTGTGTGTATATAACCAATAAAAAAATTAATTAGTCAATTAAAAATAAATGAGTCGAACCGAGGTCGAATATAGAAATTTTCTTACAAGCCGAGTCAAGCTTAAATTTTCCTACAAACCAAGATCTAGCTTAAAAAATAACACACTAAAAATGTCGGCTCGAACTCAAGCTCTCTTAAATTAATACAACCTGAGCTCAAGTCTTAGCATGTCCATGATAATTAGCTCGTCTTGTTTACACTCTTACTTTCTAGTTCCCAATATTCTATTTCCCAACCTTTAATATACACCAAATAAATTGTTTTACCAATTTTTTAAGTTTTGAGACTCAACGATATACCAATTTTTTAAGTTTTGTTGAGACAGTTATATATAATTTTGAGTTAATTACACAGATGGTCCATATGGTTTACCCATGTTGCACGGATGGTCCCTAGCTATCAGAAATTACACCGATGGTAAGAACGTTTGCAAAAATGTAACACGAGTGGTCCTTAGGATGGATGGAGGTTAACTTTTTCTGTTAAGTGTGTGTCAAATGACTAAAATATCCTTTATAATTAAAAAACAAAAAAAAATGTGTTGATACACACACAGAGATATACACACCATCACCACCTCTAACAACCACCACCTCCGGTGAGTCCACCACCACAGCCACCACCATCATCAACCCCCCACCCTCCCTTCTCCTCCAGCCCCTTTCTTCTTTTCACCACAGTCAACCACCCCTATTTCCTCCCCACCGGTTCGAGCAATCGCCGGAGTACCACGATTCCATCACCGTCAACCACCCTTTCTTGTTTGTAACGTGCACGAGGGATCAATGGCTGCCTTGACCGCCATGTTCATCAAAACCCAATTCAATTCACCTGTTTACCCAAAACCTACCAAATCAATGTCTCAAATATCTCCCCACAATCTATCTTCTTCAAACAGAACCCGAATTGGAAGTTGATCCGGATCTGCTGCGGGTTAATCGAACCAAATGGGGGCAACCTCGTTGAGCTAGTGGTTCCGGAGTCTCAGAGGGTTGTTACGAAGAAGGAAGCCATGGGTTGATTCAGACACCGCAGGTACATTTGCTTGTCCGACTCCATCACCGGCCGGTGGTTTCTTTTTCCGACACCAGTGGCGACCATGGTGGTGGAGACGGTGTCTGCTATGTGGCAAACTTCAATTTTTAACCAGCAACCAGGTAGCTGCTTAAAATGCTTGGATCGCTTATGGTGTCTGCAGAGGAGACGGTGGCGGTGGTGATGTGTCGGAGGAGACGGTGGCGGTGGTGATATGCCGGAGGAAACGATGGCGGTTGGATGAACCAACTGCAAGGAGTAATAGGTAAGGACGAAAGGTATTTTGGTCATTTCAAAAAATTTAATAGAAAAAGTTAACCTCCATCCATCCCGAGGACCACCCGTGTTACATTTTTGCAAACGTTTTGGCCACCAGTGTAATTTCTGATAGTTAAGGACCATCCGTGCAATATGGGTAAACCACAGGGACCATCCGTGTAATTAACTCCATAATATTTTACAGAAGACTCATGTTGACCGTAAAACCTTTTCATTCCTAGCGATTTAGTTGTTTGTTTTTTTAGGCGAAGACAAAATTACACTACCAATTGAGAACGTTGGTTCGTATCAATTACCTTTCTATAATATTTATTTTCATTTCTTGAAGTTTGTATGTATATTGTTATTAAATTTTATTTTCCAATAAGATAAATATCAAATTAACAATTTATTTTCATTTCTTGTAGTTCGTATCAATTACCTTTTTATAATAACTTTTTCTTCACTTATAATTCTTATCTTAATATCACTAGTTATTTCTCTTACTTGCAAAGAAAAATATATATGTTTTTATTTATTCAGTTTTTTTTTTGTTTTTTTTTTAAACGGAAAATACCTAAAACGACAAACGATCCGTGTGCGAATCCCCAACGCGGTTATCTGAAGTCAGAACAAGGTTGGTGATATTCCAGAAGTGGGGCATTTTTTTAATGATTAAAGTCAAAAATAGTATTTATAGATTAGTTGTAAAACATGGCCCTTAGTTGCAGTAATTGTATATGCATATATATATAAATAATATAAATAGAAAGGTCGGTGGATGACCTGTTAGTTTATTTTTTTTTATATTGACTTTTATTAATCTTATCTAACTCAGTGTAATTTATTCTAGTTTTTTATTTTAATCTTCACTTTTTTTTATCTTAATTTTCTTTTAACAATTATTATATATATTAAAATGTATGAAAAGGAATAGTAAAGATATAGATATTATATTGAATAGAATATTTAATATGTATATTAATACTAATGCATAGTAAATAAATAATAATGCATAAGTGTCTGATCTATGTAATAATGTTTTGAAAATTTAGACTTAGACCATTAGAAGTTTTTTTAACTTTGAAAACTAACAAATAGATATTGATGTATTAAATTTGAGATATTTGCTTAGATAGTTGAGTTTTTATTAAATTTGAAAGATTTATTTAGAGATTTGAGTTTTTTTAATTTATGGTTTAGGTTTTTTTTTTTATAATCATGGGAACTCACTTGTGTGATAATTAAACCCCCGAGTCCCCAATACCCGACTAACTAAGTGGAATAGATAAAGCGCAGTCGCAAGCAACTGGGTCGGTAACCTCTAAGGAAACTTACTATAAGTAAAGATTTAACTTGAGATCTCTAAGTTTTCTATTCTCCACTCTAACCAGTGCACCACTTCCTTAGAGGTTAGGGTTTAGTTCATGATAAAATATTTAATTTTTCTATGTAACTTATGTTTATTTAAATGATATATAATACTCGTTCTCGAGAGCGTACTGTGATACCCGCAGCAACGCACGGGAGAATAAACCTAGTTTTTATTATACTATATTCCTTATATTTATTTCTTTATCTTATATTTTCTTAGATTTTCTTTATTTGTGTTAAAGTTTTGTAATTCACTAAACCTTTTATTTTAATGATCGGTGTATACATATTTTTTTCTTCATAACTTGCCAAATTACACATTCTTCTTAACTTGCCAAATTACACATTTCCTCAAATTATGTTTATTTCTTTATCTTATAGGTAACTCTTCAATTTTAATTGTCAATGTTTGTTACATTATTTTCTAGCTTTCCTTTAATAAACTTCAATTTTTTTTCTGTTTTTGTTTTTCTAGTTTCATTTTACTTTTTATTTTAGTACAACAACGGTTCATATATTAATACTTTTAACCGTCCAACTAAAGTTACTTACAACTTTTAAACACTTGACACTTTAAAGCTTTAGTTCTCAAACTTGCTAATGGTTGTTTTATAATTATCTCATAACTTTGGAATTTAAAGTAATCCAGAAACTTGACATCAAGACTTGTATGTTTTCTAAACTAGAGTTTTAAAATATCTATATTTCACACTTAACTTTTTATGTAATTATAACTCTAAACTTTTAGAACGTTAGTTTTACCTCTTCCAGGTTTTTTGAGTTTAGGATGTGTTTCTCCATTCAATGTCAAAGTTTTTTAAGTTTCACGTTTTTAGATTTATTTAATTTTTTAGGCATTAATTCATGACGGGTGAACTGTATATAAATTTGCACCCCATCGTAACTCATGACGGGTTAAATTTCTAGTTTATAGAAGAAGTTTAATTTCTTTTTATTTAAGTTTCGACAAGATAATAGACTAAGTATTTTATAGTATTTATATACTGACTTAACATAAATAGTAGTGAGTTATTATAATAATTTAATTGTGAGATGATGTATTACCGAATAAATAATTAACTAGATATTCAGTTTACGGAGTATGTTTGGTAAAAAGTCGTTAGAACTGTAGGTTGAAAATGAAGTCGTGACTTAGTGTGCGCAACACAATCCTGTATCAATGAAGCGGTCATCTAAGTAGATCAAATAAGCTCGTTTGAAAAATCAAATAAAGTTAATAATTTATTAGTGGCTTAGCTGAGCCTGAGCTTATTAAAACTGGAGTTTAGCTCATTTAAAGTTTTATTTATTAAGCTCGAACTTAGCTCGCAATAAATTTTTAAGCTTAAGCTTGAGTTTAGTTATGATTATGGTTCAATGAAGCGGTTATCACCTACTGATCGATAGATCAAATAAAGTTTTATTTATTTAGCTCGAACTTAGCTCGTAATAAATTTTCAAGCGTAGCTTAGTTATGATCACTGTTGCAAATGTCGGACTCTAAGGCCGAATACTTGCCGAGTACTCACTTCAAAGAGTTGTTCCGAGGCCGAGTATTTTCTGAGTATTACCCAAGTACTCCCCGCCTAGGGCCGAGTACTACCCAATTACTCGCTCCAATGAACTATTCCGACCTAGGAGCGTCTAGCGACTTTTGCAATCTTGGTTTTAATTATGGTTCAATGAAGCGGTCATCATGCACCTACTGATAGATCAAATAAGTTGGTTCGAAAAATCAAATAAAGTTAATGATTTATTAGTAGTGAGCTAAGCTTGAGCTTATTAAAACTGGAGTTTAGCTCATTTAAAGTTTTATTTATGAATCTCGAACTTAGCTCATTTAAGTGTTGTGTTGCCAATTGCCATGGTATCACGTGAGAACTCCAATAGTACACACACATATATATATATATACACACACACACATACATATACAAAAAAAATTTTGAAACCCCAAGCAAATTGAGAAAACCCGTGAAAACTAAGTCTAATATTTATTTATTTTTATTTATGTATGTAATGTTATTATAAAAAATAAAAAGTTATAAGTAATTGTTACACATATGTTACAATATAATGTTTTTATACCGTGTAACAGTAAATACCAAATATATAATATGTTTACAACTAATAAATATATATATTTTTTAATTT
The DNA here is from genome assembly GCA_009363875.1 of Mikania micrantha. Classification (NCBI taxonomy): domain Eukaryota; kingdom Viridiplantae; phylum Streptophyta; class Magnoliopsida; order Asterales; family Asteraceae; genus Mikania; species Mikania micrantha. The sequence continues at coordinate 75,884,521 of CM018680.1, read as the reverse complement.
TTGTTTCTTATAACGTACAACATATATTTTTTAATTTTTGTTTCTTATAACAACATATATCACAAAATTTTTTTTGAATGTTATATTGAGTTTCACGGGTTTCTAACTTAAGTGAGTCTAAATTTATCATTCCCTATATACATACATATACACGCGCGCGCACACACATGTATATGGTGCCTGATGGTGTTAAATGTAAACTTTAAGATTAAGCAACAAATTACTAGCTCTCATATGGTTAACCTAAAAATAAAATGCATAAGATTATGACATATATCATTATTCTTTTTTAATAAAAAATAGTATATTGTTAAAAAGCTAAATTTATTATGATGATAACAAATGTCATCATCTAATATATTTTAATCATATTATTTTGTTTAAGTTTACCTATTTTTTTAATACTTTAATAAATTTTAAATTTTATATTATTTTTTTTATAAAAAAATCATCATTAAACTCATATAATTTTTCTCCTTAATTCAACTAATTATTTTTTTTCATTTGCCTTAATTATATCAATGTAATGAGCATTAACATAACACATTATTTTTAGTTTTTTTTTATAATGGTAAATTATACCACGGTAATTAAATAAATAATATAATGTTCCATTTAAAATATTATAACCACATTTCAACAATATAAAACATATTTTACTTTACAAAACAAACAAACCACTTTTACTTTAGAGCAACGAAGCCACTTCAATGCAATGAACCTTAAAAATACATCATTTACATCTAAGAGACTAACTCTATTTACATTAATTTAATGAGTTGTAAAAATTTTTAGTCAAAAATCAACCAAAAATTACATTGGGAATAAAGTAATTTAAATTACAAATTAAAATAACATTATACAACAGTCATGATAAATTTATACCACATTGAAAATAAAATTACATCACTAGAAGAGTAAGTTTATGTATGAAAGTGTAAGATTGTTGTAGAAAAATGTAAAGTAAATAAAAATTATAACAAAATTAAAGAGAAGAATACAGAAAGTTTAATGGTGCAACTTTTACAAAAGAATAATATAATATAAAAAATTATGAATATATAAAAAAAGATGGGATAGATGAAATCAAAAAATATTGATTAAAATATAGTAGATGATGACATTAGTCATTACCACCTCCATATTAAACGGTGTTGTTATTCTTACACTTCTATACGGTCACCGTACAACCCGTACAAGATAATATGACCCGTATACCAAGTGTTCATACTTTTACGGTTGCACATGGTAGTTGGATCCGATTACGAGAAAATTTTAGAGGCAATACAGGTCATATAGGATCCCCTTATACAACGCATATAGATATATATGATCTGTAAAGTTGGGTAAGGATATTAAAATATAATTATAGTGTGTCTAAATATATTTAGACCCATATTAAATCTAACACTTTAATACTATGCAAAGTGTCTTAAATGTCATTTTTTAATTAAAAAAAAGAATAATAACACATGATACAATTTTATGTATTTGACCTTTAGATTAATTATTAGATACGATTTAATGGATTCTTACTTAATTCTAAGGTGATCATACAATCCAAAACATATATCTTAACACAAATAATTATGTTTGTCAAAATTTTAAGCAACCTTTTTTTTGGTTTTCACAATTGATACTCATTATTATTAGTTATGGACATAGATTATGTATTTTGAATTATGAACATAAATAATAATTATACAATTAAATAAATGAATTTAATATGAAATTATATTTTATATAACATATGCATTATATAAATTTATTCATATACAATTTTTAAAGACAAATTGACTCCTTTTTACTAAATATATATAGTATATTATTTATTTAACATGTTTCACAAACACTTTTGTTTCTTAAAATCATATATACAATTTATAAAACAAGGTGTCAGTGGTAAAAACACGTGGTCTAGAAGATCCTTCGCATATCTCGAATATAACTTTTTTTTGAACGACATTTGATCTCAACATGTGAACCACTAATGTCACACCCCCAAATTCCCACTCGTGGTGTATGTCCACGTGGATGTGACGTGTCCAGAATCACAGCTCAAGGTCATATAGAACGCCTCTATATGCGTTTACAAATCCAAGTTTGACACATACACATAACAAAATAGTTTGCAGCGGAATAAAAGTTATCATAATATATATTGCAGCGGAAATCAGATGTTTGACATAATGCAGCGAAATGGTTTAACACGTCATTGTTTAACAGGATAAGATAAATTGTTTTCAAAATAACAAGACATAATGCATGTAAGTTCCTAATTGCTCGTCCCTTAACGTGTGCATTCCTGTCCTCCTGCTAGCCATGCTAGTTACCTAAGAATACAAGTTTGAAAAGTGTCAACACAATGGTTGGTGAGTTCACAGGTTTCGATATACATACAGTAATAAAAGTGTGTCATGCTGTTTATCAAATGTTAGTACCGAGCCCTAGGCCCAAAGTGTCAGTGCGTCACTACCGAACTAGACTTGTTTGTCCTTGCCTCCGCTATGTCTCGTATACATAGCAAGTTAGGTCAGAATTTGCACGGGTTATGACATCCAGTCAACATAGTGCCCCGTGGGGTTAGTCATTCCCTAATGGATCCATCCAAATCTACCACGTTGTTCGTACATTAACGGTAAGACTTTGTGAGGGCTTAATACGAGTTCAACACTTAATGTTTGTCCAATAAACCAACATACACAAAAATATTTGCAAGAGTAATAATGTTTGACTCGATGCAACTAGTATTCTCCCCCTATTTAAAAGCGTTTGAAAAAGAGTAAAGAGGGGCCGTAAACTCACCTTAGTGATGAAGTAGTGTGTAAGCGTAAGCTCCTGAACGTCAAGTAGCACGCCTCGGTCACCGGCAACCTATATCGTATACCGTACGTGAGTTCGTGTAAGTGACCGTGCTAGTGTTCGTGTTAGTGCTCGTGTTCGTGCCCAACAACCCTTGGTTGTTCATGTTTGTCCGTGTCGGTCCACATTGACCGTGTTTGCTCGTGTTGGTCCATATTGACCGTGTTTGACTGTGTTGGTCCACATTGACCGTGTTTGACCGTGTTTGACCAAAGTTGACCGTGTCAAATCAACGACCCGTTGGTGAATCGTGTGCCGGTTTGTGAATCGTGTAGCAATCGTGTAAGTGTTTGTCGTGTGCAAAACGCGCAAATCGCGTTTATGGACAACTCACTATTTATAGTAAGTTTCCATTTATGGAAAGTTCACAAAGCATATCGGTGTTAGAGTTCTAGCATGCTCAATGGTCCTACGGGGTCATGTTAACACATAGCACATTATCATACAAGTTCATATACGCCGTTTATAGCATGTTAGTGCACAAAAGTTTCCTAAAATGGAAAGTTTCCATTTTTAGCATACGTGACATCGGAAACCATCTAACTTAGCATCTAATCATCATGTTATAACATATTAAGCCATTTAGAAAGCTCAAATCATTCAAAACGTTCATAAGTTGGTTTTTGTAAAAATAAAGTTACTAAATATAGTAACTTTCTAATTTTGCATAGAAATGACCATTTAACATTTCTAAACCAATTTTTATATCACCAATCATCATAATAAACCACTTAACACCATTTAATCATGTCATCTCATCCCAAATTATCATTTAACAACATTCTAACTAGAAAAGTTACTAAAAATAGTAACAATGACAAGTATGACTACAAACACCATCAAAACCACTTTCTAACAAATCAAATCATCATATTATCATCCTAACAACAATTCTACATACATGCATGCTCATTATTTTCACCAAATCACCAACTTGTAACTAAAAAGTTTCTAAATATAGTAAGGTCCTTACAAATCATGTTTTTAACCATTTCCAACATCATCTAACATGTAATCATCATCCAATATCATCAAGAAACATGCTTAACTACTGAAAATCATTCTAGCTATCATCGATCGTACATGCATGTGGTTAAATCACCCATTTGTGACCAAATCATGAAGTACTCATAAACATATCATCATGGATCGTCATGAAACACCATTTAAACATCATAGATCATCATAAAACTCATTAAAATCAACAAACCCAGATCAAAACCTCGTGCATGTGCATTCAAAGTGCTTGCATGTGTGATTCAAGTCTTGCATGTGTGTGTAGAAGTGAGAATAATGCATTTTAAACTACAAGGGGCATTGATCTACCTTTCTAAGCTCTGTAGATTGCTGAGATGATGCTCTAGCAGCTCTAAAACCTTCTGGTTCGTTGGACTCGACAGAAATCAAGATGGTGGTGGTGGTGGATGCTCCTTAGAGGTCTTCTTCCAATGATCTCAAGCTTCCAAGGGTGTAAAAATGGCTTCCAATAGAGGTGAGAGGTTGTAACAGAGGGTTGGGGATGAAGATGGTCGAGAGGTTGAGTATGAGGTCGGGTATAATGAGTGAAAGGAGTAGTGTAGGCAAAATGATGACATTGGGAGCTTAAAAAGCTGTTTGGCGACTAGGGCGCCCCAGGCGTATCGCCTGACGTGGGCGAACTTCTTTGTGCGTTACGCGCGGATCTGGACGGACGAGGCGCTCAAATTCCACCCGCGCGTATCGCCTGTCGCGGGTGTGTCGGGTTAGGCGTACCGCCTGGCCTGAATTTCAAGCCCAATAAGCTTGTTTTGTTGTTCTGCGCCCATTCTTGCCCGTTTCTCGATCATAGAACATCGTTCGAGCGTTGTTTGGACTCTATCGGTCAAGTGTTAGCCATAATTGACTTGTGACAGTGTTTCGGTGCTTAAGTGTTGTGATGTTCACCAACGTTCGTGTGTTTTGACACGTGTGTGCTGTTTGCCGATAATTCCACTAATTATCTTGTCGTATACCAGTGTTCGTACTGTCGTGCCACGTGTCACACTAAATTAATCTAATTCTAGTGCCACGTGTATATAATGCATTTAAATAATCATTTAAATAAATAAGATGCTGACCTGGAAATTACGGGGTGTCACAACTAATTTTCAGGCCACGTCACAAAAGTCTAGTTACCATGACCTTCGTTGAGACCCCACCACCACCCCAGGAGGAAGCCGCATCGTAAAACCCCTGATCTCTCAAGGACCTCTATTTTGCATTGAGAAAGATTTGAACCCATGACCTTTTATTTGAAAAGCTAAGGAGGTAACGATAGGACAAAACCCATTTGATATCTAGAATATAACTAAACGGGCTATTTGGCTATATTTGGCATTAATCCATACCAAAGATCTATAACTGTTTCTTAATAATCATGGATGTATTAGTTTAAAATATATACCATATGCTACTAAGGCTGGCAAAACGAGTCTTAACGGGTTTTAACAGGTTTCAGACGACACGATTGATGCAAATATAGACATGAAAACGACTTATTTAACACTTGGTTTGGTGATTAATTAAGAATGACAGTTCTATATTTTATGTAACAAATAAGAAAAATGATAAAGTTTAGCCTCTTAATTTTTATTATTTTTAAAAAAATATAAAATCAAATAGTAATTTTTTTGCTAAACAGGTCTAATCGTGTTTTAACAGGTACCTATTTTGCCGGCCTTATATGCTACTAGTAATGCTAAAAAATATGCATAAACGTTCTATAGCCAAAAATAATTAATTAAAAAATATTTCAAAGTAAAGCAAAAAGATGGTTTAAAGGGGCACCATAGATTCATGACTATAGTACCACAAGGATACGGTGGTCCTAATGATCAACACCATACTTGTACCATAAGATGGACAAAATTTAGAGTTGCATTGTAAAACTATGATGGTCCATCCGGTGTAAGCTTAATATTGTATAAAAACCAAAATATTTCCAAATTTATAAAGTTTCCATATGTATCCATAATCAATGTATGTTACCAACTAACTATTTTAAACGACTTAAAGCTTTTTATCATGAAATTATATATTGTATGTGGTTCAAATATATCCACACTTTAAGATATACTTTCATAGTTACATACAATTCACGCAAACCCTACATTTTACTCTTTTAAAATATATCAAGATCAAATTCTTAAATACAATTTAAAGATTATATTAATATTAATAATTGCTGATGCCACTTTATTAAAAAATTTGAGTTCTCAATTTACTACGCGTTAGGATCATAGTCTTAAATAAACTTAAATAAACACTTGTAAGAATTTTCGTTCTCAAATATCATAAATGAGAATCTTGGTCCTCACTACTTGCGTCCTTGTGAGGATCAAAGTGTCGCTTATCAATCTTATGAGAATCATACGTCCCACTAACCAATCGAGAATCAAAGTTCTCAATGCTCTTAAATGAATATCGTATCCTTTAAGGCCAAGTTGTGAAAATCACCACATTTCCATGGTTCAATCAAATACTAGCATGCAATATGTAGTGAATATAAGCTAGATTTAGCATGAATTGCATCATATATACACACAATTGGCACATAACATTTCACACAATTAAACAATCAATTACATCACTTGCATAAAATTGAGGGAATTAAGCAATCAAAATATGTTTACCCAAATTCATCTATTTGCGTTATAAGATTACATCTTAATTAGGATAGGTGGTTTACCAAAGGGTTAATTTCTAGCATAGTAGTATTGCAATAAAGAAGAAAAGTTGCACCTTGATAAGATCTGGGGTTCAAACCTGAGCAGGAGAGAATGTTTACGCATTTATCCGGTTCATGCTTATGTGGTGGGTATGATCTTATGGTGGTTAGGGTAACCAGACCTTAATGGCTTGACTCGATAACCGGTTGTTCGTATGTTGAGATCCTCCGCTTTTCAAAAAAAAAAGAAATTAGGATATGTTTATGTTTCTTTTAACATTTCAACATGGGCCAAGTAATTTGTTACAACAACCAATGGAAGATTTTGATCACCGTCGACACTCGTGTTTAAATTGAAAAACATGTATTGGACTATGTTACAAATCATACATTAATAAGTCAAAGAATGAATAGTAAATTTCATTAAATTCCATCACTCAAATACATTAGATATTTAAATAATTCATATTCTATATCACTCAAATTTGATTCTTAATTTCAACATATTATATATCATTAAAAAAAAAACTACCTTGGTAAATTAACCGCTATTGTACGTTATTGTTTTGAATGAAAACTGGGTTAAGTTAGTTTTTTTGAACGGCGAAGGTCTCAATCGAGTGAACCCACTATTTCCAGGCCATGTTACCAAGGTCTAATTACCTGGACCTCACATGAGCCACCACAACCACCCCAGGAGGAAACCCCATTAGGAAAACCCCCTGACCCCCCTCAGACCCCATTTTCGCTATGAGAGGGATTTGAACCCATGACCTCCCATTTGAAAGAATCATAGGGTACCATTAAGGCAGTGAAGCCACTGATGGTCGATCTAACATTGGAAACATAGAAAATTTAAGTGATTTGATGAAGGACTAATATTTAATTCTTTTATTTTAAAAGGGTCTAACCTTCATAAATTATGTTTATAATGTCGGTCAAAGCGTCAGTTTGCCAGTTGCCATATGGTGGTGAAGTAATTGCCCGACACTCACGCATCAACGTTCGGTTATTTCATTCCAAACATTTGTTTGTTTACATATTTGAAAGCGGCTATTAATACCGGAGAAGAAGATCTAATTAAATTGACCCACCCCTTCATCAACTCCATGTTTTCGCCCAAGAATTATGCACTCCAAGTGTCGACACACGCATATATATATATAGGGGAAGGTTCCCCTAAAAAGTGTATTTTGCCTAAAAAGGCTAAGAAGGATTTTTAAAAAATTAAAAACCGACATTTTTCCGACCAAATGTTCTCTTTTTTTTATTTTTCAGGCCATTAACATCGTTTTCATACATCATCTTTTTTACACATTGATTATATAAGAAAACATAAGTTAAACAATATAATTTATTAAATTAAATGTTTGTGCCTTGGTTGTGTAAGCAAACAAACACGTATATACTTGTACACTACAAAACTTGTTTATGTTCAACTGTGTACGTACTCGTAAATATATGAAAGTTTATAACACATATAACTTGTTAACACTAACTTTTTAAGTTGCATAATGAATGTTTAGAAAAGATAAAGTGAAAAAAACGAAGTCAAAGACTTGAAAAACGAAAAATGAATTGTTTTGGTAGGAAAATGGTCGGAAGTTTCCGACCTTTTTCCGACCAAAATTAATAATTCGTCGGAAAGTTGTCGGAATTTTCCGACTATTTTCCTACCAATGGCTTTTCCCCCGCATTTTTAACATCGTTTTCTTGCGTCATCTTTTTTAATACCTTTATTATTGTTACAAAAACATTAGTTATAAATAATATTATTTAACAAATGATATGTTTGTGTCTCGGTTGTGTAAACAAACAAACACGTATAAGCTTGTACACTGAAATTTTTTTTGAGTTATAACAATGTACGTGCACGTAAATATATGGATGTATATAACACACATTATTTGTTAACACTAAATTTTTTAAGACGTATAATAAGTTTTTAAAAACGAAGAAGTGAAAAAAAATGAAGTCTAAAACTTGAAAAACAAAAAACAAATAGGTTAAGTAGGAAAATGGTCGGAAGTTTCCGACATATTTCCGACCAAAATGATTAATTTGTTGGAAATTTGTTGGAATCTTTTTATTCTTTTTTGTTTTTAGTTTACCACATTTTCTACAAAAAGTTACGTACAGCTCATATCTAAAAGATTTCCCTTTATCCCCTAAAAGAAACAAACCCTAACTTTTTACATACTCTTTGTCGCACAACAATCCCTAACCATCACAGCCTTCCTTCAATCTCCATACTTCCGGCCATCGTCGCACAGCTCCACGCAATACTTCAACCGATCTGCAGTCCACGAAACACCAACTCAGCACCTCCATCATTCTGCAAATCGCGACGGGATTACCAACACCGCCCCTCTATCGATTTCCCTGTCATTGAAAGGTAAGAATTGTTGACTTCATTTGCTATTTGTGTTTGAATTTTCTATTATAATATTAGGGCTTCGAAATTGCTTGTTTACGTCATTGATGTTGGCAAAGTTTCAAATATGATAATTTATGAGGAGGATGAAATGCAGATGCATAAATACCTCTTAATGGCTCATTGTTGCATTTTGATTTATGAGACTCAAATGCCTACAACGGATAAAAAAAGAAATTCCAAAAATGTATGGCTCATTGCCGTATTTTGATTTACATAAAATTTGGGTCATGATAAGCTTCCTTTTTTATGAAATTGATGTTTGTATGCTGAGTATAATCCAAATTTTGCAGAAATTGTGTTTTATTATTGATTTGAAATGTGAATTGTGGGTTTTTATAAAGAAGGGACAAAACTCTGAATTTGAAGAAAAATTAGAAAGCTGCAAAAATTGAACAAGTATGATTATTTTCTTTTGCACTTATATATTCATTTTTGTGTTAAGTAGCTCATTATTTCAAATTAAAGTGTTCCTTCTAGTGATTTTACAAGAGTTAAAGTTAGTTTCCAACAAAAAATCAAATATGATGTTTAAAAAGTTAAGAACGTGATTTTTGCTACTGTTAGTTCGAAATGGCTTTTGGTAATTTCATCTAGAAAAGAAGTTTTTCTTTAAATCAGCACATTTAAACTTTACTATTTATAAAAATGTCATTGATTTCAAAACTAAGTAATATATCATCTTAATAATCTTATACTAGTTTAAGTAACTACTTGATTGTTTTTGATGTTATGATCTATGTTTAGAATTCTATTTAACTTCTATTTTATATTTTGTATGTAATTTGTGAATAATGTGTTTTTGTGACAAGTGCTAAATAGCGATTTATAAAGCTTATTCGAATAATTTGACCCTATTAAGTTTATTCGGGTTCGAGTGCGGGTTGGGTTAGTCGGGTTTGGATATTTTGATACCCTTATGTGGAAGTATGCTTTAGAGGGGTGTTTGTTTTACAAAACTGCCTACAAAATTCTGCATATAAACATTCACTTAACTGCATATATACATACATATTTCTGCATACATACACACGTAAATTAACATACACATACATAATGCAAATAGTGAATTTGATCAAAACTAGTTTGCTGAACAATCTGTCACTTGTGTAGACTCAAGTTTGCAACTTAAATCAAAACACTCTTCTAGTTGAGCACTAAATTAAGTATGCAATTCCTCAAATTGTTTTGTATGTACTAAATTGAGTTTAGTGATGTTTGGAAACTTTCTGGTCAAAAAAATAATAAATAAGCATGATTAAAGAAATAATCCAAACAAGTGATTGTTTGTCCATATGAAAAAATGGTGCAATTAAGTCCTTCTAAGACTTTATTATAATCAGAAATCAAGAAGTTAATTTGAGTAATAACAATCAATTTATTAAAAAGGACTAAATTATATATATATAAAAAAAAAAAAAAGAAAGCATGGGAAGATCCTAAAACAAAAATTTAAGACGAAAGTGTAAGAATTGGATTATTTCAATCACAAATAGGGAAGAATTGAATTGTTTGGTTACTAATTTATGTATGTTTTAACAATTTTTTAGGTGCAAGACTTGCAATCCCAAGTAGACGAGTTGCACAATCGAGTCGAAGATGTGCAACAAAAAATGAGGGAAGAGGTACAACACCACATGAGGGAAGAAATGCAACAACAAATACGGAAAGAGATGAAAGAAGAGATGCAACGACAAATAGCCGAGCTAATGAAAAAATTTGGTAATCCCGGCAATCCTACATGATAGCTTGGGTTAAATATTCGTCTTTTGTTGTTGAACTTGTAACTTGATGATGTTAGTCTTTTGTGGTAAACTTGTAATTTGGTGATGGTAGCCTTTTGTGATTAGCTTGTAATTTGTTGATGGTAATCTTTTGAGCTAAAACTTGTAATTTGATGATGGTAGTTTTTTGTGGTAAAACTTGTAACTCAAAATGACGTTATTTTCTAGTTGAACAGATTTGTAATGAATTTTTCTTTATTTAAAGCAGGAAAAAAATTGGGTTTATTATGGTTTTTTATATTTTATTTTTTTGAAACATTTTTTGTCGGAAATTAGTAGGAAAAAAATACAAAATTCGAAAAAATACGTCGGAAGTTTGTCGGAAATACAACAAAAATGTAACAAAAAAAAAAGCTGATGGTCGGAAATTTCTCGGAAAATAAAAATTTTAAAAATATGTTTTGTCGGAAACATGTCGGAATTGACAAAACAAAAAACTTGATCTTAATTTCTTTTTTGTCTGAAAGGTTCTCGGAAGTTCGTCGGAAATGTTGTCGTCGGAAATATCTTTCCAACCAGGTTTTTTCCGACTAAGATATTTTGTCGGAAATTGGTCGGAAATAATGATTTCAGACGAATATATTTAGACACACACATATATATAGACACACGCGCGCGAGACGTATACGCATGTGTGAAACATGCAGAAAAAAACTACACGATCATGTAGTTAAGATAGTTTTAACTAGTGTTAATTACGCCTGCTCTGGAAAAGGGTGAGGTAGGCTACCGTCTCAGGTCCGACAATCCAAGGGACTTGAAATTAAATTTTTTGAAGATATATCAAATATAAAAAAAATATATAAAAAATATATAATATCAATGTTTAAAAGGGCCCATGGACGGCCGGGGAGGGGCAAACCTAACTTCTGTCCTAGGCACATTTTTTTAAGGGTACAAAATTGTGATATATATGTATATATAGAGATTCAGTTAATTGTTTATTCAGTTCGGTTTAATTGGTTTTAATTTTTTTTATATCCAAAAATCGAACCGAATTTGACAAGTGATTTGGTTCGGTTACGGATAAAACTGAACAAACCGATCAAAAAACCAAATAAACTGGTAAAAAATCGAATAAATCGATCCGAATAAACCGAATTCAATCTAATAAACCGATTAAAAATCAAATAAACTGGTTAAAAACCAATAAACCGATCCGAATAAACCGAATTCAACCATATTTATTATTAATAAGATAATAAATCTAAATCTGAATTCAGTTTAATAGTTAATCAAACAAACCGAATTCAAAAAAATTGGAACGATAACCGAACCAAAAACCAAAACTCGGATACGGTTAGAAACCGAACCGAAAACAAAATTTAGAATTATGATACAGTTAGGAACCAAACCGAAATCTGAATTCAGAATTCAGCTCAGTTTTTCAGTTATGAATGCGGTTCAGTTTTTTTATTTATGAAGACGGTTTGGTTTTCAGTAATAAACGGTTTTCAGTTTTCTCGAAAATTCTACTTTAAAATTTGAATTCATTAGAGGCGGAATGATATAAGCATGATTGAGACGTTAGAAAATGAATTACAAAAACCAAAATAACCAAAACAATTACGAATTATCTCAAAATAAACCACAAGTGTCTATGCAACATTCCAATAAGGTCTGACTTCACCCATTAAGCTCTAAACTTCCACAGTTAACTTAATTGTTGTCTTAAAAAAACAATAACAATAACTGTGAAGGATCTTATTCTAAAAACTATGAATCTTTAACTTTTACGTCATTGAGGATCCTTAACTAAAGGATCATGACATTTGAGGATCCTTAATAAATGATTTTTGTTATGTTGACGAATTTATTATTGATGTACAACGAATATGTATTCAACAGCTTGGATAATATTTCAACGTAATATTTAATATAATTTAAATATTGAAATATCTCCTTGTTTGTAGCATATATTCAGGTGGACTCATGGAGCTCGTTCAAATGTTTCCAAAAGACTCAGCGTTGGACTAGGAGGGACGCGCAAAGAGAATCAGCTGAAGTGGACTATCAACGACTAAAAGAAGACCGAGATATCCCCGGAAAAATAGGGATTATCATTGAATAGTCATTGTATTCCTTTACTATATAAAGAAGGGTCGATTGATCATATATGACACATTGTTCTCTGCTATCTCACATGCATCATTTTTGCTCATTATTTTATTGCTCATGATACACTTAGAGAGATCGATCTTTTTTCAGTGCACTTGTCTTTCCTCGTAAATATTTTATGTGATTGTCTTTCTTTTCTCATTTACTATATTGTGTGTTGAGTATTCTTGATTATATTAAGGATATATCTTGGCTTTCACGTAAAAACTAGCACAATATTTTCACTGTTTTATATTTGCAAAGTCCTTTTAACATATTTGAGGATTTTCATCATATATTTCTTGTTTGACATTTGCAATTTGACATTTTCATAATTAAAAGCATTTACTTACGTTTTCTAAATATTTCATTTATTAAATTTAAGCTACTTAATTTTTACCCAAAAGAATAGTAATAGTAATAATAATAATAGTAGTAATAGTAATAATAATAATAATAATAATAATAATAATAATAATAATAATAATAATAATAATAATAATAATAAAAAATTAATTACAAGTAGTTAGAGAGCACATATGTTTGAAAATAACCATAGTTGTGATGTAATGTTTAGGTATACATGATTACATAGTTTGAATAATAACACACGTAGGTGAATTTAAATTATCACGTAGTCACAATCAAATCTAATGGTTAGTACCTCAAATAATGTCACAATTGATGTTAGACTTGATCAAAGTTTGGCTCACATATGAAAGAAAGTAACTTGAAGTGCAAGGTATTTGCTGAACTAATTAAAGGGGTTGTTCAAAGTCAGATTAGTTTAGTATGTGATTAATTATTTAATTTGTTTGGTATCTGTCATAGTTTTACGATGATATATCTTATGATTTAGTTTCCTAAGCTATATATTTCGAAGTCTTTAATTAAAAGTTTTCTTCATTATAATTAGGGTTTTAAAGATTACTTTTCTTTGCAACAGTCAAGGTTTATTAACACAAGAAAAGTGTTGATCATTGTGATCAATTTTGTGTTTAATGTGTAGAGAATTTCCAAAACACGAACACGATATAATCACCGGATAAATTGAAATTCATGGATCACACTTTCAAATCAAACTATTTGTGGTTCACTCAAATATTTGATCGGATTAAATTCAATTCAATTTCAAGAACAAGTATGAATTTTTCTGTGAATTTCGTGAATGAACCAGAGTCCAATTTGATCGATCAATTTCTGGATATACGAGAGTTTGGGAACTGCCACCAGACAGTTTTCAACTTTTATTCTTCATAAATTTGCCAGGAGTTGCCGCCTCTTGGACCCTGCTAACTGAGGGCGCTGCCAATGGGGTATTGTCCTCTTGAAATCCTCATTGAATCATAAAACTTAAACAAGCGTGTACACCACACCCAACTTGTTTAATGAATTTCATGATTCGCATTATCGATAAAATTAATTCAATGACACTAAAATATCTAACATAATGTTTGATATTTGGACTGTTTTGACCACTACTTAAACCATTTGATACTAAATGTTACTTATAGTACTAGTATAGTATAACTCGTAATTTTGAACTCTTGACAATATTTATTCACATCTCTTATTTGTTATTGAGTAAATTTAAGAACATCAAAATGATTCTAAATAAATTAAAATAAAAAAAAGTTATTAGGAAATGACAAACAAAGGTTATGGTATTTTTATATTATTGACATGCAATATTTTATTATAATGTATTGAAACTAGAAAAATTACACTCGTATTTTTAAAGTCAATTCAAGTCTTCAGTTGTATGGGTCAATGTATCATGAAAAAAGAGTTTGCCTTGTACAAAGAACAAAGGTATGGCCTTTTTATTTTCTTATCACTTTCAAACTGTACAAATAATCATATTACGAGTAAAATTTAATTAGATATGATTGATTTATTGGTATTCTCTAATTGGTTGATAATAACGAATACTAGCAACTGACTAATGATGCCCATAACTTTTACTTTCGTTATCAACAGTAATCATAGTAGCATCATCAACATAGATTTACACCCAATTTTGTCGAAGTGTTATCCTTTGCAACAAAAGTAAACATTATAATTGTTACTGGTCAAACAATCTAGTAATAGAATACTATGGACAACGAGTCATAATTTTCAAAAAATAAGAGAACATAATTTTCAAAAAACATAGAGAATAGCAATAAATCGAGAATATTCAGGCAAGTTTGAATTTTAATCTAGTTATAGATTACATTTTTCGAAGATCTCTTCCTTTCTCTTCGAGATAAACATCAACTTCAACAGTTAGAAAAAAAAAACTTATGAGATAGATGCACGTAAAAAGACTAGCCAATGACCTCTCCCTGTATTAAGAAAATTGTATTTAAACTTTTCTGCATAATATTCATAAAAATTTCATTCTACAATTAACTCATAGTCTATTTAGTTTACGTTCAAAATTAAAAATCAAAAATTTAATATACTCATAACTATCAAACCTATGTATTGTTGGAAATTTGTAGATTTATACAATATAATATGAAAGTTGTGAAATATCGTTAGATTGAAACAGTTCTATGATTTACTTTGAATTTTTCCGCTTAATAAAAATTAAAAATTTCAAAATAAGTATGAAGAATGTGTATGAATTTTATGAACTAGAATTTTCAACCAAAAGGAAGTTTTCGTATTCAAAAGCAGGTGCAAGAAAAACTGTCATGAGGCAGTTAATTTTCAAGCTTTTAAATTTAAACAAATATAGCGTCAAATTTACAACTAATCTTCGAGTTAAATCAAGAAAGAAAAATTCTAATGATTTTTTTTCTGAGTCAATGACCCTTCCCTTGTAAATGATGCATTACCCTTACGCCATGTGTTATCACAGGTGAAGAAGGCGTGAGAGAAGGGGCTCATGCCCTTTTAGCGCCCTTCACCATTACATAGGGGCGTGACCAAGGGTGTGGTGGGCTTCTACGTGATGGAGGTCACGGCATTAAGGGGAAAAGGGGGAAAGGGGAAGAAAGGAGAAAGGGGGAAAAAAAGGAGGGGTGATAGCGGCATGATAAGAGGTGATGATAGACATGTGTTGATGATGTGGAGTGATAAGAAGATGATGGTGGTAGTTGATTATGTAATGCATACGTGGACCCTTGTTGCTTAAGGGCTTCACTCCACATAGTTGTATTTTCAAATACCTAAAATAGTAATGAGCTCAAACAAATGTATAGTTCATGACTTCTAGAGAATTCCAATATAACTACCTTGGTTAGCTATTTAATGCAATTACACCAAAACAACAATATATATTTACACCAATCAAATCTACAGAAATTGAAGGCTTGAGGTGAGTAATATTTGTCTTATTCTGTCCAAATTGATTAGAAGCAAAAGATAATCTCTGGATAAGCTTCTTGCAAACTCTTTCTAATTTAGGACGGAACCGAACATGATTTCTGAACATCAAATTCAATCATTCAATATGGTGTCTTACTACTTTTTTTAAGTGGGCTATGACTGATTAAGTATTTAGTTAAATTATTAATTATTAATTGAGTTTAATTACAAATAATGCATATTGCGTTATTTGATTATTATTTGATTATTTTTGACTTTAAAGTGATTTCAAATTAGGCTTCATCTAGTTCGTCAAATTTTCATGGGGGTCGGAGACAAAATTTCTTGAGGGTCGGTCGAGATTCGTTCGTATATATAACATTTAAAATCAAAAGTTCATGAAGTCGGTCGACCCCATACCAAATAAATAGGTATGCCTATGTATTTGCGACTCGTTCATATCATGAAATAGAACAAAGGAAAGAGAACAATGCTCGAATATCAATAATAAAATAGGATATTGATGAGTCGATCCACCTACACGTCTTGCTTCTTATGAGATGTCTTGGTTTCAAGTCTCTTTGGGTGCAACTACTTCTGGATAAGCAGGAGATGTTCTCAAAGGCTTAGCATAAGAAGTGGGTTTTCTTGAAAGACTAAGGTGTTGTTTGTTTTTTCAGAGGTAAAATGTCTGCAGTATGCGGACCACATCTGCAGACATCTACAGAAGAAGAGTTGGACCAAATGTCTGTAGTCTGTAAGAAGCATACTGCTTGTTTTTTAATGTCTGCAAGATGCTAAAATTGATTAAAATTTAAATTAACTATTTTTTTTTACCTAATAACAGTTTTTCAACATTAAAAACATCAAACACAATTTCAACAATCTGAGTGCCATACACAATTTCAGCAATCTTTACACCAACCTTTTAACACCTATGTATGGATTTTTTTTCCAGCACACTTTGATCTTAATCCATACACATTTTTAACAAGTTATTTCACCAAATGGATTTCTAGGTCATTTATTTTGTGATTCTAACATAACTACATAATTTCTAACCTATCACCAACACCCAATTTCAAAATTGTTAAATACCCATATAGGTCGAGCTGTGGTTGAGGCGCCGGTGGTTGATGATGTGAATCAAAAAGAAAAAAAATACCTTCGACGTTGGGAGAAGACTGTCGACGATCGAGGGAGAGGACCGCCGGTGGAGTTGCGGTGGTTGAGGGCTTCGACGTCGGGAGAAGACTACGACGATCGGTCGAGGAGTATGGTGGTTGAGAAGTGCCGGTGGAGTTGCGGTCGTGGGGGAGTCGATTGGTGGTTGAGGCGCCGGTGGAGTTGTGGCTGTGGGATTCCAAAACGTAAAAATGTGAAAGCTGGGTAAAAAATAAACACGGGAAGAGGAGAAGGAGAAGAAGAGGAGGGGAAGAGGTATCTCCACATATGCGCGAAAAAGTGGTTTGGCAGATGTTTTTAATGAAACGTCTTCTGATAAACAAACAATCTGCATCCCCCAACCTTTACCCATGGTCTGCGTGACGCAGACAAAAGATGACAGTAATAGATTTTTGAAAATAACAAAAACCCCTAAGTATGTTGTCTAAAAATTGCTAGAAGAGAGACCACGAGCTCTTTGTTCATTGCTACTCAAAAATAAATAACAAAATAAATTAATTAATTAAAAGATTAAAAAAAAACATATCATGGATGGAGATTAAGAACACATATGAAAATCTATTTGGAGTATCATGTTTGTACATAACACTCGTGATTAGAAGAATGTAATCGACATAAGAAATTAACAAAGCCATTATGAATGCTTACCAAATTGAATGAATGATGGTGGAACGGTTTACTAATTTTGTATTTATGTAAGATGATTATCTTTAAAGTTTGAGACTGAAAATATTAATATTTATTTTTAAATAATATATATTGGTTTGCGTTAATGAACTGTCTGTGATTAAGTTTATTTCTTAATAAACAAACACGAACAATAATTTTTGTTCGGTCATGTTCGTGTTCGTGAACTGTTCGTGAACAAATTAAACGTTAAATGAACATGAGCAAAGCTTGTTTGTTTTTGTTCAGTTCGCTTACAGCTCAACGTATGTTTAAATAAATGTTCACATTCATGTAATTTACTAGAGTAATTTATGATGGAATTCCTATGTTCAAGTTGGGGTCATAAACTCCAAAAGAAAGGAGTTATAAGAATAAGAGGTCGTTTGGTTGGGTCTTAACCATTAAGTGTTGAACCGGTTAAGACTGTTTGGTTGTGCATCTTGATGAAAAATTAAAAAAATTTAAAAAAAAACTTTTTTTTGGTTCAAAAACCTAGACACCTCACCGCAGCCCCCCACCAGTCTCCCCTCACCGCAGCCCCCCACCCGTCTCCCCTCACCCTAGCCGGTCGCCACCTTTGTCGACGCCTTCATCGCCGCTCGCCACCTCATCCCCCCCGGTGGTACCCTACGTCGTCGTCACATGCGGCTCCCAGCATCTGGCTCCCGTCGCTCAAGATTTGACCGCATCGTCGTCGTCACTTGCGACCGACGGCACCATCGCACAATCGCCGAAGGTAAGCGGTGGTGGTCGACATTGCCGCACCGACCGAAGGTAAGCAAAACCTCGAACCCTACTTGTTTTGTGGCTCCGATAGTCATCGTCGTCGAGTGGGCATCGGGAAGACCAGTCAAGCAACAGTGTGGCCGCCGGTTGAGGCGCGATGGTGGTGCAGTTGAGCGATGGGCGATGGCCCAGCCCCAGCCCCTCTTCCTTTATGTCTGAATGGTTCAAACCTCCATTCAGACACTTGGTTCCATTCATATGTGGTTTTTTTCGCGAAACAAACGGTCTGAATCTACACTATTCAGATTTCAGACACTACCAAACAACCCATAAGGGTGTCAATTTAACAAAACTTTTTGAACTTCAATAGGTGTATTTGAGATCCTGTATATATACACATGATGTTATAATTTAATGCATAAAATGATGATTGTGAAGACATTTTAAGTCTTAAGAATTACAAAATATGATATAAAATGCATTTGTCAACTCTTATTAATGTTGTACAATACTGTCACACTCCCAAATTCCCACTCGTGGTGTCAGTCCACGAGGGTGTGACGTGGCCAGAATCACAGCTCAAGGTCATATAGAACACCTCTATATGCATTTACAATTGCAATGTTTATCATACACTTAGTAAAACAATTTGCAGCGGAATAAGTAATCATAGCAGCGGAAATAAATATGTTTGATACATGCAGCGGAAAATACTTGTTTAAACAGCGGAAACTAAATTGTCAGACAAAACATTGTTTAATACATAAACCAAATGAAATTTTTTTCAAAAGATAAACAAAACATAAATGCATGAAGGTCCTAATGCTCGGTTCCTTATGTATGCATTCCTGGATGTCCGTCATCCTGTCAGTTACCTGAGAATACAAGTTTGAAAAGTGTCAACACAATGGTTGGTGAGTTCACAGGTTTTGATAGATACATATAGTAATAGAAAACGTGTCATGCTGTTTATCATAATGTTAGTACCGAGCCCTAGGCTCCAAGTGTCAGTGCGTCACTACCGAACTAGACTTGTTTGTCCTTGCCTCCACTGTGTCTCGTGCACACAGTAAGTTAGGTCAGAATTTCACGGGTTATGACACTCAGTCAATATTGGGCCCCGTGGGGTTAGTCATACACAAACGGATCCATTCAAATCTACCACGTTGTTCGTACATTAACAGTAAGACTTTGTAAGGGCTTGTTACGAGTTCAACACTTAATGTTTGTCTAATAAACCATCATACACAAAATGTTTGTCATAGTATAAATGTTTGACTCGATGCAATTAGTATTCTCCCCTATTTAAAAGTGTTTGAAAAGTGTAAAGAGGGGCCGTAAACTCACCTTAGTGATCAAGTAAAATATCGTAAGCATAAGCTCCTGTGTAATCTGCGCGTCGGTCACCGGCAACCTATATCGTATACCGTTCGTGAGTTTGTGTAACGACCGTGCTCGTGTTCGTGTTAGTGCTGGTTTTTGTGCTCAACAACCCTCGGTTGTTCATGTTTGTCCGTGTCGGTCCACAATGACCGTGTTTGCTCATTTGGTCCACATTGACCGTGCTTGACCGTGTTTGACCAAAGTTGACCGTGTCAGGTTAACGACCCGTTGGTGAACCGTGTGTTGGTTGTGTATCGTGTAGCAATCGTGTAAGTGCTCGTCGTGTGCAATACGCGTAAATCGCGTCTATGGACAACTTACTATTTATAGTAAGTTTCCATTTATGGAAAGTTTCACGAAGCATAACGATTTTAGAGTTCTAACATGCTCATTAGTCCTATGTGATCATGTTAACACATAGCATTTTCATCATACGATTCAAATAAGCCACTTATAACATGTTTGTACATAAAAGTTTCCTAAAATGGAAAGTTTCCATTTCTAGCATACGCGATATCGGAAACCCTCTAACTTAGCATCTAATCATAATGTTACACCATATTAAACCATTTAGCATGCTCAAATCATACAAAATGTTCATAAGTTGGTTTTTGTAAAAATAAAGTTACTATAAATAGTAACTTTGCTAATTTGCATACAAATGATTATCCTAAACCATTCTAATCCACTTTTATATTCCAAAATCAACATAATATGCCATTTACTATCATCTAAGCATGCTCACATAGTCAAAATCACCATTTATCATTATTTAGTTTATAAAAGTTACTATATATAGTAACTTTGCTAAAAATGATCATAATCAACAACAACACCATATTCTAAGCATCTACATTATCCTAATAACATTCTAATAGCAATCCATGAGCATGCATGTTACCAATATTATCCATATTACCATTTTGTAAATAAAAAGTTACTAATAATAGAAAGTTCATCATAAACCATGTTTTTAACCATTTGAACAAAATCTAATCATGTAGCATACTCCCAATATTATTTATGAACACATCTAAATATCCAACATCATTCCAATATTCATGGATCATACATGCATGCATCTATAATGTCATAAATCCTCATTTTAAGCATAGAAACATATATACAACATCTTAAATCATCATAAATCGCTATAATAACATTATAGATCATCATGAATCACTGAAATGTTAACAAACCCAGATTCATATGAGTGAAAATTCGTGCATGTGCACTCAAAGTGCTTGCAAGTGGGTTTTAGAACTTGTATGTGTGCATAGATGTGTTGAAAGTGTGTAAGACTCATTAAAACTACCTTCTAATGCTTCTCAATCCCTGAGATGGTGATTCTACAGCCTTTAGATCTTTTGGACCGCGATGATTTGCAGAAACAAGACGATGAAGATGGTGTTTCGAGCTTTCCAAGTCCTTCCTTTCAAGCTCTTGAGAGTTCCTAGCTTCCTCACTTCAACTTTGAGCTTCAAGGTGCTCAAAAATGGCTTCCAGGGGCTGTAATGATGAAGAGGAAGTGTGTTGAGCCGAATTTTAGCTTATAGTTTCGAGAATAATGAGTGGTAAGGTTGCATCAAGTCTCTGGTTGGTCCTTTAAAGATTTCAGCGATTCTGGCTCCCAGGCGTATCGCTTGGCGGGAATGTTTGGCGCCTGGTGTTGCGCGCGAGTCCACCGGATGAGGCGCCCTTTGTGCCTTCCGCGCGGATCGCCAAGGGTCACGACTTCGGGTCAAGACTTCGGGTCAGGCGTAGCGCCTGGCCCATTTTTCAGGCACAATAAGCCTATTTTGATGTTTTAAGCCCGTTCTCGCTCGTTTCTCGACTGTAACACGTGTTTAGGCATCGATTGAACTCAAATAATCAATTATTAACCAAAATTGATCCGTGAAGTGTCTGCGTGACCAATTGTTGTAACGTTCACCAACGTTCGTGACTTCTGACACGTGTGTGCGGTTTCTGATAATCCATTGGATTATCCTGTTGTGTATCAGTGTTTGTACTGTCGTGTCACGTGTCACACTAAATTAAACTAATTCTAGTGCCACGTGTACAAAATCATTTAAATAAACATTTAAATAAATAAATTGCTGACCTGGAAATTACGGGGTGTCACAAATACTAAGAATGAAAATGTCTCAAGCGAAGTTGTAACCAACGTATAATATGCCCAAAGCAGCATACCATACGTCGGCCAGTGTCTGGTACGTTCCTATTCACAATGGTATGCCACATAATAACGTAACTAGTCTCAATGAACCTTATGAAAACCAGAAGAAGGATTAAAATAAACATGTTTAATACTTTTGGGTGTTACACCTAAATGTGATACCAAATTCAATCAGCTTCTTTGATTGCATTTATAAATGTTATAATTAGGGTTACAATAAGAGTCATTTATATAAAGAAATGTTTAACATTTTAGTACTCTAAACTATTAAATACCATTTCTTTCTCTAATACCCGTGTAAGGGTAGCAGGAGCTAGAGGGAGAGCTAGTAGTCGGCATCGGGGCAGCCGACAAGTGAGAGGCCACCATCACACCAGCTTGATCTATCACAACATTTGAGTTGCATTTAACAAGTGTTGAGACTGCGTACAAGGTGGATATTCTTTCAGAGGAGATTGCTAAGGCCTTCCTACTTTAAAGCCGGCCACCCGTAACAATGCTAGAGGATTTTCTGGAGTGGTATGTGTAGCTAGAGGTTGCATGGGTGAGGAGTGTTGATGTCAAGCCTCCTCGCTACGTTGCCATCTCCATGATAGTATCTTATTGTAAATTTAGTGTGTATTTCATATAAGAGGTGTATTTTTTTGGTCTTTTGTTATGTATATATAAACACACTAGTATTATAAACCCATGAATTACATGGGTTAAATATATAAAATGTTACAAATAATAATTTTTATAAAAAATTGTATATTAGATTTATCAGCTATTGGTAAAATAAGAAGTATTAATATCTAGAAATTATAAACAAATAATAATAATAATAATATTCAGTAATTAAAAAATTATATTTTAAAATTATATATAATTTAAATCTTATTGTAGTTTATCAAGTTTACTAAATTAGTAAATAATTAATAAGAAGAGTAATACATTTTAATATTTAATTATTAAAAATTGTTAGAATTGATTACGAGTGAGAGGCAGGAAAACAAATTATAGATTTAACCAGATTATGACACGTGTCTGCTATTATACTCCTTTATTAGAATATGTAGATTTATACTCTATTTTAAGTGTTTACATTCATAAATTGTGTTTGTACTATTTACAATATTTAATACTTTTGGTTGGTTGCGTGTCATACAATAATTTAGGTTAATTAACAAAAATATTTTCAATTAAATTTGTTAAAAGTGTTATATAAAAGTTATTAATTAAAATTGTTAATAATTAAAATTGTTACTCGAAAAATAGCTATTACAAAACTAGATAATAGAGATTAAAAAAATTAAATATAATTTTTATTTAAAAAATAAATATCCATTGAAAAATATTGTTAAAATAAAATTGTCAATTGAATAAACATATATAGTATAAAAAAATAGATATACATTGTAAAAATATTGTTGTTAAAAACAGCTTGTTATAAAACTAGATTATGTAGTTTGAAATAAAGGTGAATAAATATTTTTAGATAATAAATAAACTATATGAACGTATACGTCTATATTTATATAGCCTTATACTACACATATAACTTGGCATATAGCAAACAAGTTCGCTAAGGGTGTTCATCAGTTCGGCTAACGGTTTGTTCGGTTTTGAAATTTTTTTAACCCTAACCGAAAACCGAACCGAATTCAGATATGATTATCCGAACCGAATTCAATTATGTTCGGTTTCGGTTAAAAACCGAACAAACCGAATTCAACCGAAAAACCTTTCTTTCCAAAATTTTCGTATATCTGTGTTCCAAAAATTCAATCAAACTAACGTAAATGGACCAAGATAAAAAATTACAGCTAACAAACACAATCAAACAACAAACACAAGATCAAAATTTTGTTGAATTATAACCCATATGGTCAATTGAAAGTATAGGGGTAACCAACTAACCGGAGATGTCGCCGCTGAAATGAGTTCGAGAGGGAGAGCCACAAAGCTAGGGAAGTGAGACCGAGGGAGATGTCGTGAAGTGAGGCTGCAGCTGTGGAAGACGGTGCGATCGATTGCATCGCGAATAGGAGATGTCGCCATGAATGGAGTCAGGAACGATGAATCAGGGGTATGGGGATCTAGGATTTTTTTAAGGGGTTATAATGTGTGTGTGTATTTATTTACAAATTCGGTTTAATCGGTTAACCGAACAAACCGAATTCAAAAAATATACATAACCGAAAACCGGACCGAAAACCGAATTCGGAATTCGGATATGGTTAATAACCGAACCAAAAACAGAATTCAGAATTCGGTTCGGTTTTTTCGGTTACGGATACGGTTCGGATAACGGTTTTAAACGGTTTTCGGTTATTCTGAACACCCCTAAGGTTCACCAAGTTAAACAATTCCAAATGTGACGTAAAGGGATGTACCTCACGTACAACCCAACCGTCAAACAAGGCATCAATGAAATTTAAAGTTGTCATTATGGGGTGTGCACGGTTCGGTTTGATTCGGTTTTTGGTTAAAACCAAAACCGAAACCGAAACCGAAACCGACATAGTCGGTTTTTATTTATTACAAACCGTTCGGTTTTCGGTTTTTCAGTTTTCGGTTTTCCGGTTCTTTTGTCGTTTTCGGTTCGGTTTTTGGTTTTTTCGGTTTTGTTTTTGTTTTTGTTTTTTTTGTTCTCTCTTATACCCAACATTGAAAATGAAAACATGTTTAACAATTAATAAATTAATTGATCGAACATCAGCTAATTAAAATAAAACAAAATAATTATCATCATGTTCTTACATTTAAAAAAAATCAAAAGTAAATAACTAAATATGCAATAATTCTGATCTTTATCTTTTAAAATGGTATATTTCATCTAATCTAAATTTTTACCATCTCCAACAGTAAACTCTTTTATGTGTTTTTTCCTGTTAAATAAGTATGAAAATAGCAACATACACACACACACATATATATATTAATTTTGAAAAAATATTAAAAATTGGTTCGGTTCGGTTTCGGTTTTTTCCGGTTCGGTTTTTCCGGTTTTTTGCTCACCCCTAGTTGTCATGCCGAAGCGAAGCCAGTTTTACGTTATGCGCCTTATATTGAAATATACGTGAAGTATATAGTGAGTTGATGTTAAAATAAAAAACTTAAAAGCATGCATAGCCAAAATCTTTGAAAATATTATGCAAATTTTGAGAAAAGAAAACTTTATAAATGAAAAACCAACGAGTTGTCATATGTTTTTATTTAATTCAGAGTTAACTGCAATTTGCGTCCCTAATGTATGCAAAATATAACAGTCTGAGTCCCTGCCTTGTCTCAACTTGCCGTTTGCGTCCTTACCATCATTTTTCATTGCCAATTGAGTCCCTCCCTTTAACAGAATGTTAACGTCAGTGAGTGGCTGTGGGTATTCTCGGTAATCACGATCTCTTTCCCCAATCTACACCCATCGATATCATTTATCATCATATCTAACCTAATTTATCAAAACAATAATCCCCGAAGTTTTTTCCGCCCACAATCGATACACACAGTCGATCTTCGACAATGGCGGCTCCCGGTGGGTGGTGGTCTAAGAGACAAATTGAATATGGAGTTCACGTTAATGCCGAAATGGTGGAGCAACACAATGTTATTGAAGAAGAAACAGAAGAGGATGAAGGAGACCAGAGTGATGGTGATAGGAGTGATGGTTCTGATAAAGGTGAGGATCCTGATTACATTGTGGCTGAAGATAATTGGTTATACAATATTGCTGTTGACATGGACATGAATGATTATCGAGAAAATGTGGACAGTGATGGTGAATATAGTGATGAAGATATAATTCAAGAAGATGGAATTGATCATGAGGATATGGACTTGGTTGAAGATCCAATTAAAAGACAGAGGTGGAAGAAAAGAGCCAACATAGATGATAAATGTCCTTTCTTTCTTGGTCAAAAAATAAGCAAGAAGAGCACTATGAATGACCTGGTGAAGCAGTATGCATTGGAGTCAAGGAGGCAGTTATATATAACGAAGAATGATCATTTACGGTTTAGGGTTGTGTGTATGGGTACCAGTCCGAAGTTTACTACTAGTCAACAATCCACGAAATTCCAAAAGGGGAAAAGTAACGAGGAGGTAGGTGAGAAGAGTAGTGGAGGACAAAATGTATTGCCCAATAAGAGTAAAATAATAAAAAGGCTAACCAAACCCACATGCCCATTTGCAATTCACATCTCAAGAAAAACCACCGAAGATGCTTGGCAAGTGAAGACAATTATGGGGGATCATGAATGTCTACAAACCAGAGATGTTGAGCTTTACACTATGAGTTATATAGCAAAGGAGATTGAGCCTACCCTAAGAATCAACCCAGATCAAACCCTTATAGCCCTTCAAGACGAACTGCAGAAGAAACATCAGATCCATATCTCAATTCAAAAGATTTTTAGAGCAAAGATGATTGCAACTAAGAGAATAATGGGTGATTACAAAGAGCAGTATGAGAAGCTAAGAGACTATTGTGAAGAGTTGAAGATATCTAATCCAGGTACTACTTGTAAAATTGATGTTGAGCCCAATTGTAACCCTAGTAGTCCTACTAGGCAATTTAGAAGAATTTACATATGCTATGGTGGTTTGAAAGTAGGTTTTAAAAAACTGGGTAGAGAATTTCTAGGTTTGGATGGTTGTTTCATGAAAGGTCCATACCCAGGACAGATTCTTAGTGCAGTAGGGGTTGATGGAAACAATGGAATCTATCCATTGGCTTTTGCAGTTGTTGAAGCAGAAACTTTCAGATCTTGGTCATGGTTCTTGGATAACCTTAGGGATGATCTAGATTTGCAACTGAATACAAATTTCACATTCATAAGTGACAGGCAAAAGGGTCTTATACCAGCTCTAGCCAAGGAGTTTCCTAATGCAGAGCATAGATATTGTGTTAGGCATATTCATGACAACATGAAGAAACAGTGGAAGGGAGATATAAGCAGGAACATGTTATGGAAATGTGCAGTAGCTAGCAGTGAACCTTTTTTTCTCAAGGCAATGGAGGATGTGAAAAACTATGATTTAGGAATGTATAAATGGCTAAAGCAAATTCCTCCAAAACACTGGGCAAGAGCCCACTTTAGTGAGAGGTCAAAATGTGATATCCTTTTGAATAACATATGTGAAGTTTTCAACAAACAGATCGTTGGTGCAAGGGACAAACCCATAATCACATGCTTGGAATTCATAAGAGAGTACTTGACTAAAAGGATAGTTAATGTAAAGAAAATCATTGCAAAAAGTCAAGGGCCTTTAACACCTGGTGCTACTGCAGTATTTAATGCAATCAAGAATGAGGCATCACAGTACAATGTGTTGGTCACTGGTTCATCCAAATATCAGGTGGGCTCTTTTTTCAATATTGAATGTTGTTAAAATGTTATATGGTTATTTGTTATTTATTTTTGTTCGTGGTCAAATTACAGGTAAAAGGTCCTAGAGACACCCAATGTGTGGTTGATGTTGAACAAAAGACATGTTCTTGTAGGAAATGGCAATTGACAGGAATGCCATGTAGCCATGTGGTTGCTGTAATTTGGGATATGTCTGGGAATGACATGGAGGTTGGACTACCAGAAAATTGGGTTTCTGAGATATACTGGTTGGAACATTGGAAGTCGGTGTATGAGCATACTATTAATCCGATTTTGTCTAAAACGGAGTGGCCAAAGTCAGCTTGTCCCACCAGTTTGACCCCACCACAACACCATACCCAGATTGGAAGGCCAAAGAAGAAGAGAAAGAAATCAGCTGAGGAGATTCATGAAGAGAGATCTAGTGCAAAAAAACTGTCCAGGAAAGGAAGTGCAGGTACATGTAGCAAATGCAACAACCCAGGCCACAATAGTAGAACCTGCAAAGGGCAAGGTGGTCCAACTAAACCTGTTGTTGGTTCAAATGCAGCTCCAAATGGGTCAAATGCAGCTCCAAAAGGGACTAAGACAGCTCCAAATGGATCGAACACAGCTCCAATGGGATCAAATGCAGCTGTAAATTAACCCATGTGACTGTTTTTAGCTAATATGATATTTTTTGTCAATGTTTTTCATGTGTGAACAACCTATGTTTACTGTTTTCAGACAATGCAGTTGATGAATTTTATGTGACTGTTTTCCTAGCTAATATAATATTGTTTGTGCTTGAATTCCTTTTATTAATACCAAACACACATTACATAAACTCAAATTCTACGAAATGCATTACAACACTCATTTCCATGCACTTGATCTGAATCGTAGCAAGGAAGATCATAGTTCCATGCACTTTTCAACACTTCAGGATCATAATCCTTCAATTCTACATCATCAACTTTCACATCTGGTTTATTTGTTTCATACCTGTATTTTGTGGCTTCTGATCTCTTCATTTTTTTTCCTTCAACTTCAACATCAACTTGTTTTTCTTGATTTGAAGCTTTCTTTTTTTTCTTTTCTTCAACTGTAACAACTTGTTTTGAAGATGACGATTCCATTTGTAGATGTTATAATTGTATTGATTTGACATTATATAAAGGTAAAAAATCTAGCCGTTAAAAGCATTCTTCATTTCAGTAGATCAGTTTTAAACATAGTACAACATCTGGAAATCAAAAGCATTAACTACCTAACGGCTACAAACGTAAATGACAAAGATCAACCAACTAACAACCAAAACAATCTTCATTCTTCTGATTTCATAATCTTTACACTTTGCCACTTCATCCTTCTGGTTCAACGACTTCAATAACCCTGGAATCACCCTTTCACACCTTGAGCACGCTAGAGGATCAGCCCAACCAATCCATCCACAATTACCTTTCTGTTGATGAAATCGACCCGTTTTTAAGAAAATATTTGAAGATAACGACCTAATTAACCGGTATATAACACTTACACAGCAGATGAATCTTCTTCCAGGGTTTGCTTCGGTCCAAGATACTCGAATACATGTAGCAGCACCGCAAGAGCATTGTAATTTTGATCTTGCATACGATTTTGAGCTTGTCGAAGTGGATCCGGAAGATGACATCTTTGATTTCTAGTTTGGATCTGAACAACGAAGCCACCAATGTCAAATTAGGGGTTTTAATAAGCAAATGTTTTACTAAATCAATTTGCGTCCTTGAGGGTATAGTCGACAATTACCTCCAGCCACTCACTGACGTTAACATTCTGTTAAAGGGAGGGACTCAATTGGCAATGAAAAATGATGGTAAGGACGCAAATGGCAAGTTGAGACAAGGCAGGGACTCAGACTGTTATATTTTGCATACATTAGGGACGCAAATTGCAGTTAACTCTTTAATTCATGTGAAAGAAAGAGTGGTAATTTGATAATTTACCATTTTACCGATCTATCCTGCTTTTATTTCTATTTAGGTGATAGGGTCAAAATTTTTTTTTTAATTATATTGTTTGGATATTATGTTTTATTTCTTGTTATAGCATTGGTTCATTATAAATCTCTCTAAATCCTTATAAGTAGCAAAAGAAGAATTCACCTAAACCCATAAAGTTGGCTTCAAATTAATACTTTCAACATTGAATTTAACATTAAAAATAAGTAGCAGAGTTATTGAATGTATATCAAAGTTTTTTATATGCAAATAACGCTAAAATCCTTATGAATAATAAGTTTGATTTTCTAGATGTTATCAATATATGGAATTAAGTGCACCGACCTTTACTTTTCATAAATTGAGGTATATAAATTTCAAGAATGAGTTATATTGATGATAATTATTACTACTAATGAGTGTATATGTTTGTTATAATTAAACATTATAATTTAATTGATAGCCTAAGAAAATGTATATCACGACTTACTTAGAAAAGAGGGTCATTGGCCCCTAAAAAAATATTAGTCATGTGAATATATTTATTGTGATAGATAAAGCTATAAATTATTAAAAATTTATTTTATTAAAAATTTAATAAAAATTTCGAAATAAAAAATAAATCTTTTCTTGCCGTTTTATGGAGTGTCGGTGAGTGGCAAGTACATATAGGTACCCGGCTTGTTTAAACACCACATATACAAATTAAATTAAAATCCGTTAATAAATAGAAAGATACAAATAACGAATCCAAGACAAATTTTTGGCCATGATTATCTCGGAAGATTACACAATGGTCCTTCAACTATTTTTCACTCTACATTTCCACCCCTTATTTTAGATCTACATTTTCAATCATTATCAATAATAATATATTATTATTACTTTATATAGGCACACTTACGTATAAATATATGTATAAAGACTTTTTTTTAAATAACATATGTAATTTAAAAACTAAAACAAATTCAAATTTCGAATCAAAATGAATAGAACTTCATACCGTTAATGCCTACAAAATATTATAATTATATAATTATTATAATTTTTTTTAGTTTTATACATGCATACACGACGAATGATATTAATTGGTCAATTTTTAGGCTCCTTCCGTCCGACCTATGACCCCTTCTTTAAGCTTCATATGATCATATCTCATTCTTCTGTCCCTCTTTACTCCCTCTCCAATTGTCATTCTATTGGATATTTATCCATTTGAAATAAATTCATCCACTAACTTTTAGAATGATCCAGAATAATAAATAATAATAAACGAACACTCAAGTTAAAATAATAATTTCATAAGAATTGATGTGATTTTATAAGAATGGCAAGAAAAACAAGAATAAAGTGGAAAAACTTGAAATCTGAAACTTTTGGGTCGAGTATTGACCTGGAAATTATGGTATGAGACAAGGTATTACATAATAGATCTGTCAATTTAAAACACAGATACATTAACATGTCATGACATGACTTTAACATGTGTCATGTTTACCGTTAACATTTTTCGTGTCTAAAATTGGTTGACGCGTTAAGACATTTTAATTTTTGTATCTAAACTGATAAAATTTGTTAACATGTTAAGACATGTTAACATCCTGTTAAGATCTGTTTATAATTTAAAACTTAAATTTAAAATAAATAAAATAATAAAATAGGTGATAGTTGACTACCTTTATAAAATTTCTAATTCTCTAACGAGACCTTCTAAAATTTCTAATCCTCTAACGACACATTTATAGTGATAACGGTTAACATGTTTTTTAACGTGTCACTTCGTATTTACTTGTTTTAAACGGGGTTGCATTTGTGTTTTGAAAAACAGTCAGGATAATTTTTCGTTTCTTGTTCATGTCTACACATTTCATGTTCCGTACTTTAACGTGTCATGTCTTACCGTTTTGTTTTTGACCCGTTATACCATCCCTACCGGCCATGGGATCAAAAAATTTTCGGTTTCGGGTACGGAAAAATAGGTTAAAAAACATTAGTTTGCTTATAAATCCCTCAAACTTAATTTATGATTATCTCATATATCACTTTTATTTATTTATTAGAGTTATTTTTTAAATATAATTATCTAAAAATATCAAAAGAAAAGGTAAACGTAAATATAAAATTTAAATACAGATAGGTCTATTATTTTCTGGTCTTTCCACCTGTAAAACCGAGTGAAAAGCATGTCGTAATTTATAAAGCAAGTGGATACCAGAACATCCCACCCCCACCCCTACCCTTACCCCCACCCTCTCTATCATTCTCCTCCTTTATATCCTCACCCCCAACACTCGTCACTCCAGGGCTCCAATTATCACCACCCACCTGCAGTGATAACCAGCTCAATCCACCACCATTAATGGCGTCACCACCGGACACCAGCAAAACCACCAAGCTAGAACGCTACAACAGCTATCTCCGGCGAGTCAACACCACCAAACTACTAGCAGCATCCTCCAAACTCCTGTTTCGTGTCACCCTTTTAGTCGCTCTAATTCTCATCTTTTTCTTCACCTTCAACTACCCTCCACTCTCCGACACCCCGACCACAGCCGGCCACCACCTCCACACCACCTCCCACCTCCTCTCTTCCGCCTTCTACGGCAGTGGTGCCAATTGGGAGAAAGAAGTCCGCCGTTCCTCCACCCCCCGTCGGGCCAATGGATTCTCAGTCCTCGTCACCGGCGCCGGAGGATTCGTCGGAACACACTGCTCGCTGGCTTTGAAAAAACGCGGCGACGGTGTTCTTGGTCTCGATAACTTCAATTCTTACTACGATCCATCACTAAAACGAGCAAGACAGAAGCTTTTGAAACAACATGAGATCTTCATCGTTGATGGAGATCTGAACGACGGCGAGCTTTTATCCAAGCTATTCGATGTCGTTCCGTTCACGCATATCCTCCATTTGGCTGCGCAGGCGGGTGTTCGTTACGCCATGGAGAATCCTCAGTCGTACGTTCGTTCCAACATTGCCGGATTCGTGAATCTCCTCGAAATCGCGAAAAACGCGGATCCACAGCCGGCGATTGTGTGGGCAAGTTCCAGCTCGGTTTACGGGTTAAACACCGAGAACCCGTTTTCAGAATCTCACCGGACGGATCAACCGGCTAGTCTTTACGCGGCAACAAAAAAGGCGGGAGAGGAGATTGCACACACGTATAATCATATCTACGGGCTGTCGATCACCGGCCTCCGGTTCTTCACGGTGTACGGGCCGTGGGGGCGGCCGGATATGGCTTACTTCTTCTTCACCAAAGACATTCTGCAAGGGAAACCGATTAATATTTACCAGACGCATGACAACAAAGAGGTGGCGCGTGACTTCACGTTCATCGACGACGTCGTTAAAGGGTGTTTAGGGGCGCTTGACACGGCGGAGAAGAGTACCGGAAAAGGCGGGAAGAAGAGAGGTCCGGCGCAGTTAAGGATATATAACTTGGGGAACACGTCACCGGTGACGGTGGGGAAATTGGTGTCGATTCTGGAAAGTTTGCTGAACGTGAAGGCGAAGAAGCGTGTGATCAAGATGCCACGAAACGGCGACGTTCCTTTCACCCATGCTAACGTGAGCCTGGCGTATAGAGATTTCGGGTACAAACCGACAACCGATTTATCCACCGGGTTGAGAAAGTTCGTTAAGTGGTACGTTAGTTATTACGGGATTCAATCGAGGGTAAAAGGGTCAAATCCATCAGCCTGATTTTGATTCCCCTCCTTCGAAAACCAAAAACTTTCTGTTTCCTTTCCTGCCCTTTTTTTTTATTTTCAAATTTTCCCTTTTTTAAATTATAATTTCATTCAAGCCCTTATACTTATCAATCACAACAAAAACGATCTCGAGCTTCAAACCAGTAGAAATCAAATCAAGATATCGTTGCATCATAGTCTAAGGTGTACCATATAAATATATGTATACATACAACATATCGCAAGTGATAAAAGAATGGAAATGGAGGTTGGAAAGTGTAGATTTGAGAAATGGAAGGTTCTATTTGTAATATTTTGGTTTTAGATGTAAATTTGAACATAATTGATTGTGTACCCAAAAAGCAAAGGGTGAGAATCAAGCTATTCGATCGAAGTTTATTTTCCATGATTAAATTCTTATTATTTTATTTTGGCAATTATACTTCATAATTCTTTTTGCTTTAAGATAATTTAATATTGCTTTTAGAAGATGCCTCCAATGATTGAACAGGGGGTGATCTGTCATTAAACAATAGTTATGTGGCCAATTTAGAAATGTTACGTGTCACTTTTGGCCATGTAATTTGGAGTTGGACAGTGTTTTTTTTTGTGTCGGTGGACAAAAAGAAGAAGGCAAATTACACCCTTTTATATCACTATGAATTGTACCGTTATCTACTACTTTTGGATGCTCTTACTTTGATGTTGATACTGTCATTGTACAATCATTTATGCACAAGGTACTACTCACGTACGATAAATTTTATGCAAATTTGTTTATTTCCTTTTAGTTTTTTACACCTTCAATTTACACACAAATGTTTCTGTTATATTTATTTGATTTATATCACAACTGACTTATTCAAATTTATTTTTGACATGACTTCAACACTTAATTTTAATTAATGAGAACCCAACATCAAACACTAATGGCTTAGTCACTATTATCCAACTTCTACTCTTATTAAATTTATTTAAATTAAACTTTTAAACTAATAAATAAAAATTGACACGTTAGTTTTTTAGAGTATTCTCATACTAATTTTTATACCGTTATTTTCAAATGAATAGTTCATATTAAATAATAATATTATTATTCAATACTACATATATTATTGATATTTTTTCAAATAGAAATAAATTTCTTAATATATTAATAAATATCTTAATATTAAAAAATAGTATTTTAAATACCAATTATTTTATAATATAAAGTTTTTTAGAAGAAATATTTTAATCAAAATATGAAATCTTCTGTAAAAATTAATATTAAAAAATTATTTAATTTGTTATTTCTTTAACTCGTGTAATATAGGTCTATATTTTATTGTTCCAACACTAAATTTATTTATTTATACGTTGTTTCAATTGTTTTTTATTTAAAAATATTGTTTTGTAAGGTATAAATAGCTTTTACTTATTATTTAATGTTTTTAACTAATTTATGTCATTAATTAACACATATTAATATATACTAGTAAGAAGCCCGCACGATGCGGCGGAAAACAAAACATTTAAGTTGTTGATTTTGGCTCGTAACAAGCATAAACCATCACATTTTCATAAAATCAACTCTTTAATTTAATTAAAATTAATATTTAACTAAAAAACTATTATGATAAAAGTCACAATTTAAAAGAATAAATATGGAATGACAAATGTGACATAAATGTTAAGAAGAGATTCATTTGATTTGAGATGATTTATTTTATAGTTATTCTCATGGTTGTAGAAGTTGCAAGGCGCTAGTCTGACGGCGATGTACCGTCCAGGGATTAATCGAGATTAATTGGCGCTAGATGGATTGGAGTTTTTATATGTAATTTTACAAATATATATTATATACACACATCAATATCAATAATTTAATATAATAATACTTCAAATAATTTAAAAAATAAACTTAAACATAATAAGTCAAGTATTTCAAAGTTCAAAGTTTAGAGATGAATTTCGATGTTAAGTGGCTGGATTCGATGTTTCAGAGACGTGTTAAGGATTTTGGGTTAAGAAATGTCTAAATAATCATGAAGTTGGTCCATTTTTACCATGAAAAAGTCAAAAAAAATCTGACGAGGCCGCCTAGCCCACCTAGCGCCGAGGCACCGCCTAGGCTGAAATCGACATTGTAAATGGTCGCCTGCCGCCTAGGCGGCCGTTTACGCCGATTTTTACAATAGTGGTTATTCTTTGACACTTTATTTCTTAAAGGTATCAATGTAGGACAAACTAAAAAGTAAAAAACCTTTGTTTATGGTTTTTAAAGCCTTTTTAAGTTGTATGTCATGTTATAAGAGAGGTAAAACTATTAATTTTAAGAGTATTTTTTTTGTAAAAGAACATTGTGTCTTTCTAATATGTATTATATAGTAGTGTATATATCTTTGTAAAAAAGGATTTTTTTTCCCCAAAACATTGTTTTAAACAAAATGTAAAAATTTTTTTGGGAATATTTGAAAAAAAAAATGATATTGTTATTTTTATTAGATAGAATATTAACTTAAATGGAATTTCAATTATATGCACATAATTTCAGTTTTACGTTATCTAGTATATTTATCTAATGTAATGCATGGGGTATTAACTTAATAATATATTATACCAAAATCATTTTAAAGATACAACAAAAAAACAAACTTACCGAGTATATTTTCACTCTTCAGCAGGATCTGGGGAGAGGATGAAAACAAATCTTACTTCTTTTCCAGTTGGGATAGAGAGGCTGCTCGAAAGGAGTTCCGGCTCAAAATTATCATTTGAATTTAATCGTCTCAACGCTTTTAACGTTATTTTCACAAAACAATTAAATTAACACTAAAATTAGTGCAATTTTATTTTTGACATTTGAGGGTTCACACATATATACATTATATATGTGTACTACGAATGAGGCGAAAAATAATTTAAAGATATTTTGCATAAAATTATGTAGTGTTTAGTGAAACATGACAATCATGTCATTTTCTCTAATTGTTGTATCGTTTTATGATTGTTACTTCTACTATTATTATTATTATTATCCAAGGTTATTAAACGAATCAAACACTCAATAAATTAAACAGAATTGTTTGATAAAAATATTGCACATGATTTGTGTATTTATTTAAAAAAATGAACAAGGTTTTAGATTCAATTAAACTAGACGCGCCGATAAACGAACGAATACCAATGGATGTATCGGTTATGACAAAATTTCATTTACATTAGTATATTAGTAGTTTTAATATTGTATGTATGTATGTATGTATGTATGTATGTATGTATGTATCCATGGTTATAAAAATCCACGACTAGGCCGATTAATCGTTAGTCCTATAAGGCCGACTAGGCCCGACTATCTACTTAGGCCGTTTAGTTGGCCAATTAATCCCGAATAATCTCTAGTCCCCACCCCACCCCACCGACCGACTAGCGACTTCTACAACATTGGTTGTATCATATGAAAACACGATCTTAAATAGGTATCTATAAACTTTATACTAGAGTCGTCCATTTGGAAACTCTTAAAAATAAACATTTGGTCGATGTTAAATCACATTAAAATTGATTTATTTATTCATACATCAATTTTTTATTCAACTTAAATGTGAAACACATATTTATTTTTAAGATTCCAAATAAACGACCAGAATTAGGTTTAAGGGTTTCTCTTTAAGATTGAGTTTTCACGTAATTACAAACCATGTGTGTATGTCCGTTCTTGTCCTACTATTGAAAAGAAAAACAGGACTAAAATAGTTTTTATAAGAAACGAATACAAATACAAAAAGAAAATATTTTTATAAGCTCTCATGGTCATTAGCATGTCTTAATAAATTAACCAGGATAACAACTTACACTTCTAATTTGGTGTTTATGTAACATGAAGCTACATCAAACCTCTCATTTCAAATAGCCTAAAACTCAGAGAATATACACTGTTACAAAAAGTTAAAAGGGTTACCGACATAAACCAACAAAATAATTAGTCTAGAAGTTTATTTGACAACCCCATTCTAATTTTCTGCAGTTTTATTATATTATTAATATTTAATTTATTATTTAATTGGTCATCGTAGTCAATCTTTGCATCATTGTGCCCAACTTAGATAGCCAAAATCATAAATAGTCAACTAGATATTGTTAAGGTGGATCATGGTCTAGAAATGGAGGGTAGCTATGTTCGCACTCGAAACACCTTTTATATATAACACACACATAAATATATTCCTTTCTAAAATCAAAATTAATAATGCAGTTTGTTTTTATATATAGTTTTCAAATGATTTCATGTAACAAGTCTTCTTCTAATCTCCTATTATCCGACGCATTTTTTGTTATATTAATGTTTTAAATCCTGTTGAATACAGGTTGTAGTGTATATTTACAAGTGAATTAAATGTGTGTTTGTCGTTTTAAAAAAAATTGCTTCTGATCACTGAAGAGGTAAGTCCGTAAAAATGAGGAATAATAATAATAATAATTGTAATGATAATAACAACAAAATACTACTATGATTGGTGGGGACAACAAATCAATCCTCACCAATCATGTATGAGAGAAAGTTAGTTATGGTGAGATCAGGAAGAATGAATGGCTCATTAATAACATAACAAGCATATTTTTTATGTAGGGCTAATGAAATCCTAAAAATGCCTTAGGACACGAAAAATAAGAAAAATTGATACTCTGGCCATGACTTGAAAAAATGAAGTATTACTAACAACACACACCGAAAAAATAGCATCTTTCCTGACGCAGAGGTTGTAATGTGATATTACCACGCTCACTCAAGACGGTGACATAGAGGTTGGATAATCAAACCTTGATAGTGGAAGGGTCCAGTTTTTAAATCTTCAATCACAACCTTGACGTAATAATAATCTAATGTTTATCTTTCTTAAAAAAATTCTAAATAACCGTGAAGATTGGCTCAATTCGGTCACCATTATTCTTGTACAAGGGACCTAAAGAGACCTTTAACAAATAGCCATATTTGTTAAAGATCTTTCATTAATTAGTTTCCTCATGATCTTGATTTATTACCAATTTGTATTATTTTTCATGTCAATCATGAACTTCATGCATGGACCACGAAAGCACATCAAGAGTGGTATCACAAACGCCCGGCCCGGTCCGCCCGTGGTTTTAGGCCTAATCTCAAAGTGAATGATGGAGCTCCTAGAAGTTGCAAAATGGCCATAACTCTAGAGTCTAGACGTTGACCCTATCCTACTTTCTTGCAATAAAATTTTGCATACTTTGAGTCACTAGTAAGGGACCATATACAATGGTTATGTCTATTGAAGATGCAACCAACTTTATCCTATAAATCATGAAGTAAAAGGATAAAGATCGATCATCGATGTGGAGGTATATATGGCGTCGAGCCCCTACCTGTCAGAAGGGTAGAGGGCCACATTGAACAGTCTAACTCTAACCCCTTGGCATCAACTTAAATCACCTCTTCCTTCGACCTACAACTTAAAACTCACACAAGTAGTGGTTGTCATTACTAGATTTCCTTGCATGTGTTAGTCTCAGCTTTCTATATATGAGTGAGATCCAAAACATTTCCAAACTAAACAATTAAGTATCATTAGTGGAAATTTATCGACGAATGAGTTCCAACAGTTATTACTGATAGATCACTAATGGAGGGGAATGATTAAATAAAAAGATATTTTTTTTTTCAAAAAAAGAGTAAAAACCAATAAAAGTTTCACTTGTAACATACCAAAAAAAAAAGAATAAAGGATAATTTAGGTATCAAATCTTTTTCTTACTAGTTTTTTTACTGAGTTTTTGCTTTTTTATAATGAATTTTTGTTTTCTTGTATTAAATTTTTATTTTCTTGTAATGAAATTTTGATTTTTTGTGCTAGAGTTTTGTTTTTTATGCTGAATTTGTCTTTATGGTTTTAGCATGACACATGCCAAATTTTTATTGATTCTTACTAAAAATCTTTTCCTATTAGGCTATCCACAGTGGTCACCCTACTGAAATCCTTCCCCACTGAAATTTTCTATCGCATCATCACCCCACTGAAAACTTTAATACCCCACAGTCATATATACAAATACCGGCAATTAGATTTTTGATGTTAAAATTGGGTGTCCTTGAATTAAAACATGTCAAAGCTTTGTCTTGAAGTCCTTATATGTTCAAGCTCAAACTCATTGTTGCTTAAGAAAAAGTGCACATCATTGATTGATTTCTTTTTACTTGTAATGTTTTGAGTGAAACTGAGCTCAGAAACATACATGGTAGTGTGTGGGTCTCTTAATGTACAATACATAAAATGCCATGGTAGCGTATAACTCAAGTATTTACTGCTTTCTTGTGACAAAATTACATTTTAGTACTTATGAATCAGTGATAAGTGATAACTCTATTGAT
Source organism: Mikania micrantha (assembly GCA_009363875.1). Lineage (NCBI taxonomy): Eukaryota > Viridiplantae > Streptophyta > Magnoliopsida > Asterales > Asteraceae > Mikania > Mikania micrantha. The sequence continues at coordinate 75,844,842 of CM018680.1, read as the reverse complement.
GCATGATAGACAAACTATGTTAAATTTTTGTGGTTGTCTAGAAGTTGTCTGGCTAGACTTGACGTGAGTGGTGATGAGACTTCATGTTGGATTGTGTTACATCACATCTTATTAATTCAAGGTAGTATGAATTTTTTTTGAACGACCAACTAATCAACTCTCGGGTGCTTCGTACGCGGCCCTCAATGCCTAAAGTATGTCCTAGCTGGCCATTAGTCCAGACGGACGGATCCCCTAGCCCACCAGCCACCAATTCCCGGGGAAAACCAGACCCAAGCACACACGCAAAGGTACGACGGTGGAAGGCCGGTAAAACTGGGTGGGATCAAGAATCGAACCCAAGACCTGGGTCTTCTATCATTTCCCCATACCTCAATTTTACCACTAGGACAAGACATCATTGGTTCAAGGTAGTATGAATTAAGAACACAAACATGATAATAGGTTACTCATGTCTAGCCATTGTTATACATATCTTTTTAACTCCTACATTAACAATTTTTATATTTAATCTTAATATCTATATATTTAATATAATTTGTTTATAAGATGTGAAACAGTTGTTCATATGTAATATCTAAAAATATGATACTAATAGGATGTCTTTAGTATCGAAATAACTTGTATGACCTATTATAAATTTCTGTAATATCAAAGTAATTTGTTATAACATATTATATATAATAAGAAATCACAAGAACCAATAGTATGTTTAACAACAAAGGTAAATTTTATAACCAAAATATTACGGTGTTTGTGTTACAAAAATTAACCCACTGATAAACTACAACACTCATTAAAGCTCATCAATGGGGCTACTATAGCAATCATTCGGTAATCATAAATAAGGTATAGTACCAATTAAAACCCAACAATATCCCTTTCTTTTTCACTACAAATCCGTTTTATTCTTATACTATTCAAAACTAAATTATACTATTGTCTGGGTTTGAACTTATTACCTTTCATTCTAAGAGCCTTGTCTCTATCAACTAGGCGCGCTAGTCATATATTGACCTCAACAATATACTACTTACGGGAAGAAAGAGTCAAGAGATTCCTTTGTAGTAAAATTCTTATTTAGACATTATATTTAGATACCTTTAATCCATAATTCAACACCCATCTAATAATACGGATTGTATAGGTTTGTATGGGTCATATAAGGGGATGCTATATGACCCGTATAGACATATATACCCCGTATTGCCCCTCTTGAATTTTCCTAGTATTTTGATGTCACATTTCATATACGATCATATAGAACTATATGTTTAGTGTATTAGTTGTATTAGCTTGTTGTATGCCCGTACAACTCTGTATGGGTCGTACAAGAGATGAATTTGGTGTGTAAGAATAACACGATTCTTATTTTCTTCAGGAATTTTTAGAAGCATAAACAAATACACACACTAGAGACTCACATGTGTGATGTGTCAGAAAACACAATATCATAATATAGACACTATTAAACACTTAAATAAATGATGAAGTTTTGACGATTTATAAATAAAAGTTTATATAATAAAATAAATATAAAATCATTTTATGATGTTTAAAATCAAATGTTTTAGTTACATTTTTCTTTCATATTGTTTACTCCTTAGTATATTTTATTTTTGTAATAATATCTAATATAAAATGTGTTTCTTAAATTCATAATAGTATGTTATTTTTATTTCTTGATTGCAACTTATTCTTTTAACTTTAACCTACTTTTCATTCCAGCATTAAAAGTATATTTGTCTATTACATAAGTTCTAACCTAGCACATTATAGATACGAACAAAATTGTATATTTAAATAGGACAAAAACTCGTATATGTTACATGTATTGAATAAATATAGTGTTATATACTTTGTAGCTAGTAAGAATTTAGAGTTATCAAAAATATCTTAGTTACGATATGATTCTAAGTTAGGTACAATTACATCAACTAATATTAATTACTAACTAATAGACATTAATATTTAATAATAAGAAAACAAGATGCCCATATTTCATGCAACATGTGTTTATTTATCCTTTTATTTTCGTATTTTGAAGATGAATGATTTGTTTGGAGGAAATTTGTTGACTCAAAAGTAAAACTCTAAAGAGTTGCATTTGTGTGTGTACTCTAAGATATTAATTCGAGCAACTTGATGAAATAGATAAAAACCAATGACCAATGATGTCTTATCCTAGTGGTAAGATAGAGGTATGAGTAAAGTGATAGGAGACTCAGGTCATAGGTTCGATTATTGATTCCACCCGGTTTTAATTACTAACCTTTCACTGTCGTGCCCTTGGTCAGGTATTTGGGTTGAGTTTTCCACAGGAATTGGTAGCTGGTGGGTTAGGGGCTCCGTCCGTTGAACTAGTGGCCAGCTTGAGCAATCTTTAACAAATGGGGCCACATACGGAATACCCGACAATTGATTAATTGGCCGTTCATAAAAACAAAAGTTGAAAACCAATGTTGTTAACAGTCCCGTACCCAAATATGTGTCTCATTAAATTGTTTGATTATAATACATGATTATATATTATTTAAATATGTCACATCTTTATGTATGTGAAAGCAAATATAAGCTTTTAAAGTGCTATTAAATATATGTGAAAGCAAATATAAGCTTTTAATGTTTTTTAAAGTTTCTAAGTAATCATTTTCATCGAAGACAATTCATCTTTGGGTGATCAAAGTTTCTTAAATATTACAAATATTGGATAACAATGGTTTTCTGTAGGTACATGAGAGTTTAGGTTTTGATAATACGAACGAGACGGGTAGAGACCTTTTATACTTTGCGGTACCATATATATTTTGTTTTTAACGGATAAGCTTACACCTACCTAAATTACACAATAATTACACTCTTGTATGAGATTGAACCCATAACCACCCATTCTTGTTCTTTTAGAAGAAAGAATCACATCTTAATATCTTATTACTTTTTGTAAGAGATAAAACACAGATCGATTATTTATTAGTGACACGAGGAGATCGACTATTATTATTACTTTTAGGACTTACTATTTTTTTAAAATCATTTTAAGAGTGTGGTTTAAATTTTATCTTACTATCTTAATAAATATCACTTTTTAAATATAAAAAATTACTATTAATAATATATATTTTATACACAAATACACTAAATCAATAATGATAATTAATAATATCAATAATAAATATCATTTATGTTTAGTGATACACACACACGTGAAACACTTCTTTTTGTAAGATTATATTTTATTTTTTTAATATAAAAGGTTTAACAAATATTTTAAAAATATTTTTTAAATTATATCTTATAACATATATTGGTGTTAAAACCGAAAAGAAGAGATATAAAAAAAAAAAGATTGCATCTAATTATTAATTTAAATTATATCCACATATACTTAACATTTCAAGCATGCGTGGTTTCATATGAGATAAGTAATGTTTACATTAGCATAAAATATAATATTATGTTTTCATGCATTATGTATTTGACTTGAAATACTAAAACTAATTAGCAACTAATTACAAAATTATTCAGCTAATAACAATTTTCTATGTTTTAAAATTAATAGTAAGCTTAAAATCTATTAAATTAAAATTTGTAATATATAAACGTTTTCTTAATTATGTAAATTTATAAAAACATTATTAAATAGCATAATTTACATCTGTAAACATGTGTGTATATAACCTAGTAATTAAGCAATAAAGGAAGCCAACCTGGCCTCAAGGGTACAAGGATTTGAAACAGGTATACAGCCTGAAATTGCTGGAATAAAATCGAAGGACGAAAATCAACTTTTTTAATCCTTTAATTTGTTATCAAACATATTGTATATTCCATGTAACTTTAATGACCTGTTAATTCTATTAAAAAATGGACAGTGATCAACTGATCATAGTCAAAATATTTATAGCTGGCTAGCTAGGTGTGTGTATTTAGAAAATAATGGTTAAGTAATTTATTTTAAATGCAAATTCAATAATTATAAAAGTTGTATGAAAACGAATAACCATTATTTCAATATGTTCACAACATATCTAAATATTTTTAAAAATCATAAAAAATATCTAAATAACACAAAATGATCTGAGAAGTTAAACACAATATAAATACAAATAAAACAATAACATAAAATGTATGTTATTTTTAAAAAAATGATAAGTCCTAAATAAAATGATAAAACAACACAAAGTAAGAAAATAATATTTAATGTATAAAAAATAATGAAAAATTTATACAAAATAAGCTAAAATGTAAAACATAATATTAAACAAATATCATACAATGGCCTAAGACCAAAATAACATTTTTAAAAAATTAAAAAATATCAGAATGTAAATTTTACAATCAATATGACACTTGTTAATAGAGCTTTATGTTACATCTTGAAAGTAAATTATCGAGATGGTTCTTATGATTTGTTAATATTTCTCTCTTAATCTCTGTGCTTTTTAAATAAGTCAATTATGGTGACCTAAGAATTTTTAATGTGTTATAAATGTTTAAAGTTTGGGACTATATGAGTATTTTCTAAAACTTAGAAACCAATAATGAAATATTAGCAAATCACATAAATCATGCAAATAATTTACTCTTTTTAAATATTATAATTTAAGATACTAATAGGGCCATATAATAACCATATAATTAAAACTTATTTTTATTAATTTTATCAAAGAAAAGTGCTAATATAACATGTTGTACATTGATCTACATTTATTGTACGCCAATCATTCATGTCAATATCCATGTTTTCCAGAATGCGTTCATCTAGCAATCTAATTTAAGGGGAAGTTTCCAGGAAAGACTCGCCGACACTTTGTTTGCTTGTGTGAAATTGACCGATTTTCAACATTTATAAATGCAAAATAAATATAATAAAATGCTAATACGTGTGAATGTGCTTTCGGGTCTCATTCTATTAGTTTAAAAAATTTATTTTATTAATCTAAAATAATTTTATTTATTTAAGTATGCTTCATCTTAAACTTGTACATTCCACGAATAATCGAATTAATATTTAATTTTATAGAAAATTTAATTTATGCATACGATACTTGTTTTAGATAAACAATGATGTCACTATCTAAGAAAGTTTAGAAATTTAAGCTTTCAGTGTGTATTTAATTTATCAGAAAATACACTTTCTCTATTTCCCACCATCTCATTTTTTTAGATTGAATACCTATAAAATAATACGATTTTGAATAAAAATTACATAGAAGAAAAGTATCTTATTCTTATTGTGACATACAAGAAGCATTTTAATGATATTTAATAAAGTATATTAAATAGAACGTCATTTAGCTATTAGCTATTTTTAAGATTGAAAGTTTCATCATTACCTTTAAAAAACATCAATTTCGTCCTTATTTTTTCTAGTTAAAATTTTAAAAATAAACCAAAATGCTGTAAAACTTTTTAAAACAACTAAAAGAATTGAACGTTTTCTATAGAATAATAATAATAATAATAATAATAATAATAATAATAATAATATATTGCTAATATTTTTTTAATACTATTAATGGTTTATAAATAAAAAATAAATTACTTATTGGAAAAAAAACAAATAAAATATTTTTAGTTTTACATAAAACCTTTTTAAAAAATTCTATACTTTTTTTTTTAAAATAAGTTGTTTGCCGTTTTATAAACACCATTTTTTAAAAAAATAATTGAATAATCATTTATTTTACTTATCGCCGTAATTTGTCGATTTTAAAACACTTTACGTATTTGTATGTTCTATGGTTTTTATAGTATTTTTTTAGTGTTAACATATTATGGTGTTAACATTTTATTTTGTTTTTTATATGATTCATCTTTGCATTTTATGGTGTTGTTTGAATGCTTATAAAATTGGGCTTTTATAATGTTTTCTTGGAACATATATGTGTCTTTTATGATAAAAACACTTTATGAAATTTTTCGAGCTTTAATCAAACTGAAATTTTATGGTGTTCTTTCTGTGACGTATCTCTGCATTTTATGGGATTCATATTCTATAATTGTTCATATTTTTTTTCTATTTTACTTTTGTGTTTGTTGTTAAACTCCTTTTATATTAGTGTTATTTACATTCCCCTTGGAAACAGTTAGTACATTTATGAAAACACCATAAATTTGCCTAGTCGAAAAACACCATAATAATGTCCACTTGAAAAACACTACATACATACTAAAACATCATATTTAAACTAAAACATTCACGTGCAAATTAAAAAATAAACATTGACAAAATCACTATCATGTACTAACTAAAACAAACTTAGAACACCATGCGTAACAACATAAAAGCATCATTGACATAATCAAAAACATCATATATAAAAGAAAAAAAAAAGAAATAAATAAAATAACAACAAACTTAAAACACGTACAATTTGTAAAATTACCCATTTTTAAAACCATAATAAAATTGTTACCTGTTATGTTTACTCAATGAAAACACTATAAATGTGAAGTTTTAGGAACATTTGAAAACAGGCCATAGAAACATACAAATTTAAAATCAACATAAAAACATCATGTAAGGACTTAATAATGTTATGGTTGTACATACTTAATATATCATATATTGACGTTGACGTTTAAGTTTAAAAGACAAATGTTACTTAAAACATCATGTGCATGTGATTAAAACTTTTTATGGAATAATTTTTTAATAAAATATTGATGTAAAAATATTGTAATTAATTATATATCCACGAAAATATCCCACATCAATCTCAATACAAAATACAAAAATTCAAGATTCTTTTTTAAGGCAAATTTATTCTCCTCTTAAAATTATCCCAAACTAAATTATACTATAACATGAAATTACATGACATCTTATTTTAAGAGAAAAAGTCTCTATCAAGTAAGCAAGTCCCGTACAGATTGGCGAGGTTGAGATTTCTTCCTAGACTTTTCAAGAATTTGAACCTTTATAGCCTAACTAAGCTCACGCACACATACTTATATATAAAAGAGATGTTCAATTAATAAGTTTTAGTATAAGTTGAAAATAAAAGAATCATTTTTAGCGTGTATGTTTAAAGGTTTATATAGCTACAAACCTGTGTATTACACATATTGAATAAATAAAAAATATAATTTATTAATATCAAACTATAATAAGTATTTAGTTATTATAAAATTATAATTTTAAATAAGATATAATTAAAATATTCTTATAGTTTATTAAATTTTCATAAATTAATAAATTGTTAGAATTAGAAGATTTAACGTCCCATTTGGGGTGCACACATATAATGTATATATGTGTGAGATCTCAAGGGCCAAAGTAAAATTGCACTAATTTTAACGTTATTTTACTTATTTTGTGAAAATAACATTAAAAATGTTGATGATCAACTTCAAATGATAACTTTGAGCCGAAAACTCCTTCGAAGCAGTCTCTCTATCCCAACTGGGATAGAGGTAAGGTTTGTGTCTATCCTTATCCTTAGAACTAGTGGAAATATACTGGGTAAGTTTGTTTGTTTGTTAGAATCTGAAGATTGATATTTTTTTATATTTAATTACATAATTTAATTAGTAAAGATTATTAATATTTATTAGAAGAGAGGCGGGAAAAAAGAATTTAAGATTGCATCAGAGCGCGACATGTGTCTACTAAAAATAGTTTTTTATTATATTTATAACAGGTAGATGAGTTTTAATGCAAACTGGGCGTATTTTAGCTAGACGAGCCCAGTTATGGTTAATGATTTTATAATTGATAGTTGATACTTCCACTCTTTTCTGGAACTGGGCTAACAACCAGGCCGACTGAAATTTAGTTTGAAAATCAGTCATGGGCGGATCGCGGATGGGCTCATGGGCCTATTAATGTCGTTTTTTTTTTCTTTCTTGCCGTTAAAAATTGTGGTTTGTTTTAGTAAAAGTAATAAAATATTGAATGATTTAAAGAGTTTAAATGATCATAAGATGTTAACTTGATTTGATAAGTGTTACAAATAAACAAATCCGGAAATTATCATTTTAGCATCCAGCATGATTTATCGTTAAATGAATTACTGTGATCGTTTAATCAAAAAATAAATTTTATGAAATAAAACACAAGAAGTTTGGATAACCTATCACATGAATGTTACGTGATTTGTTATACGAGTCTAGTAAGAAAAATTTCATACTTATAAGTTATAATGATGTAAAATGGTCCTTGTAATCTAAATAACAATGTATATTAATGTCATCTAATGTCAAGACCACTTTTAAATAAACACTCTAATTAACATGTAGGCTACAAACTAGATGAATTTCTACATAGAGATTTATGATAGATATATATATATATTGGTATTAGTCTCTATAACTGGCGTTAAAATAATATATTCAAATGAGATATGAGTTGTTTAAATAGGCAGTTGGGGCATTTACATAGTGATGGTTGTGGCGATTATGTTAGTTTCCAACGGTCACAACGATTTCCAATGGTTACATTGATTAATGATGGTTATTTACCATAAGGCATTATAAGATGATAACTCTTTATTTTCTATTTATTTATTTATTTATTTATTAAATTATATTTAATATGAAAAATAAGAGAATTATATAGTTAAATATAGGAAATAAAAAAAATAAGTTCGAAATCAACCTTCCTATTTTATATTATTTTCACTTTGTAAATAATAAAATTGTTAAAGGAATTAAGAAATAAAATTTGAACATTACTGATAATAATATTATAATTGGTTATAAGTTAGACAAGTTTTAGTTTGATGTAAAAAAAAATATTAATTCCATTAACAATATAAAGAATTACATTTTTTTTATAAAAACACTAAACTATCAAGACACCGGACAAGTATAAAGATTGTTGCCTATACGTGTAACTAAAAAATGTGCATCTCAGGGTAAAAAAAATTAACGAAACAAACAAACCTACCAGTCAATAACAACCATGCATAATAATTAATAATCGTTCGCTAGACTAATTCATAATAACAAATATGGTTTAGGAGTAAATTCAATGTCAGACGAATAATAAGTCAATATATTATATGGAGAAACAATGCCAATTGTAAACTAGCTAGCCATGACAAGCATAAAATCACTCTTAAAACATGTTGCAACAAATATAAAAATTAGGGGGAGATATATGACTTAGATTAGTCCCTGTTTGACCATGTCATCGATCGTCCCCCAGCTTAGTTTTTGTATGTACGTACGTACGTACCTATCTATCTATCTATCTATGAGATATTTAATTAGAAACTTTAATCATTGTATGTCTTAATAAAATGATGTTGTGATCACTCCATCCAAGATTAATTTTGTAAATGGCATATCTATTTGTGCTTTTAATCATTGGATTACCAAATATAAGTGTTACTGTTAATCTGAAACCAGATCTTGTAAACATTGTGGGATGCTTAATTTCACATCATGGTTACAATTAAAGTTTAAATGATTATGATTGTGTGTTTCGCAGACGGTAACTAAAGGATATTGAAGCTGGAAATGAGATTGGGGACATGATTAATGGATTGGAGAATAGTTGCTTGTTACTTTCAACATCATCTTGGTCATGCTTAAAAACATTTACAAAGTTTTCATTTGTCAAAATTTTGTGCATCATTTGTTTTGTATGCTTTTGCAATGTCTTGGTGCTTTCTATTTCCACCACCTGGGTATGAAAGGAAACTAGATGATACTGACTTGCTGAAAAAGGTGATTAATTGGAATAATAAGTATGAAATTGATAGATTATTTTGCGCTTTTTGTTCGAATCTTTTTTTTATCTTTTAAGGAATTTGTTAGTCGTTCAGTAACAAGTAAGAATAGGAATTTTTATTCGATAAACGAAAAAGAACGAGATAAGGAGAAGAGGTTTGACTTGCAGTTTGAAAGTCAAAATGGACACCCGCTTCTTCGAAACAATGATTACAATAAACAAAAGAACGATTATTTAGACCACAAGAAATCATCTGTGCGGCCTCAAAATGGGGAACATAAAGAATTGCTTATTAGAAAGGAAGAATATCTTCAATTTTTGGGTAAAAATGAAAAATTGTTGGTCAACAAGATTAACGCCGAGGATGTTGATAATTCCAAATTTGTGCAAGAGTTGGGTAGAAGGATTAGAGAAGAGGAAAAAAGAACAGGAAGGGGCTGTTTGTTTTTTACAAAAACGTCTGCGAAGGTCTGCGAGACCTCTTTTGTCTGCGCCCCGCAGACTAGGGGTGTCGTTCGGGTTGGTTCTTCGGGTTTCGGGTTGCTCGGGTCGGGTTATTCGGGTTTTCGTAATATGAAATTGGAACCGAGAACCGAACCATTTAACTTCGGTTTAATTGGTTCTCGGGTTTCGGTTCTCGGGTTTAATCGGGTTGGGTTAAACGGTTCTCGGGTAATACTTGAAAAACTAATATTTTATTTTTCAAACAAATAAAATTATAACATATTTAACCAAAACATATATTTCCTTAAAAAAATCAAATGTTTAACCATAACATAACTAAAACATGTTTAATTAAAACATGCATTTATTCAACAATCTTAAAACATATAGATGCTTTGAAAATTAAAAAATGTTACCGACCCTTAGAAACCTTGTTCGGGTTTTTCGGGTTTACCCGAATAAACCTTGTGGGTACCCAAGGACCGAACCATTCTAAGTTTTCGGGTTCGGGTAATAGGCTTTTTCGGGTTGGGTATTTTCGGGTTCGGGTTATTCGGGTTCGGGTTGGTGTTTTTCGGGTTGGTTCTTCGGGTTCGGGTAAAAAACACACCCCTACCGCAGACCAAGGAAAGATGAAGGGTGTTTGTTTTCTCGCAGACATTTCATTAAAAAACGTCTGCGAGACCTCTTCTTGGAGAAGACATGGACCATCCACTTCAAACCTCTTCAAACCCTTTCTCTTCTTCCCATCGGCGAACACAAGGCTAATCTCCACCGCCGCCGCCCTCCTCCACCGATCTCCGCCGCCGCCGCCCTCCTCCGCCGCCCTAGTCGCGGTCTCCTCCTCCACCGTCGCGGTTCCTCCCATCGGCGAACTCAAGATTGATCTCCCTGGTTCGATCGGAGGAAAGGGGAGACGAAACCCTAGTCGTTCGATCTCCTCCTCCACCGTCACGGTCTCCTCCTCCCCCGCCCTAGTCGCGAACCCTGGTTCGATCGAAACCCTAGGTCGTTCGATCTCCACCAGAGGGTTCCTTTGTTCGAGATTGTTAGGGTTTTAGAACGATCGAAACCCTAGTCGCGGTCTCCTCCTCCACTGCCTCTGGTTCCTTCGATCGATGGCAGGGGTTTGATGGTGAGAGTGGTGGACGGTGGTGGCTCAACGGTAGGTGGAGGAGGACGATCGGAGATGAAGACAGTGGTGGACGATGGTGGCTCAATGGTCGACGGTGGGGTTGAAGACAGTGGGGTTGGTGATGGTGGGTTGGGAAGAGATTTTATTGTTTGAAGAGGTTTTTGGAAAACAAATACCCTCAAAAACTCTTCTTGCAGGGGTTTGGTCCACCTCTTCTGCAAAAGAGGTTTGCAGATGTGGTCTGCAGACCGCAGACGTTTTACCTCTGAAAAAACAAACACCACCGAAGCCTTCAGCTTCCTGTTGAGAGTAGAAAGTCAAATGTTGACCGAGGTGAAATTCCAAAATTGGATGGTCAAGGAATAGCCAATAGGTCAACTTTTAACCGAATGTTAACGGTCCAAAGTATGATTAACGGGAAAAAGTCCCTTGAGAAAGTGGAGAAAACTGAGCTTACAAAGCTAGAGGGGGACAAAAATAAATATATAAAAAACAGGGAAACTTTTGATGTTATAAATAATTTGTTGATATATAATGCTCCAAATGTTGGTATACATTTTGGAAAGGTTCTTTTAAAAAGTCTTTTTTGTCTAAAAAGGCTAATAAGGATTTTTAAATACTCGAAAACCGGCCTAAACAAACTCCGATTGAATTCATTTTTGCATCATTGGAACCGATTTTTAATTCCCTAAAACCTAAACCTTAAATCATAAACAATAAACCCTATTAATAAAACCAAAATTAAAAAAAACAAACCCTAAACCTAAAGATAAGACTTAAAAGCTAAAAAAACATGCCATAAAATCCAAACTCTAAAACTAGTTGTTAAAGCTAAAACCAAAAAACAAATATTGTAGGGTTTGATGAGACGATTCTAATGTCATCTAAATGAGTTCAATCGGAGTTCGTTTGGGTCGGTTTTAGAGATTTTAAAAATCCTTTTTAGTCTTCTTAGGCAAAATAGACTTTTTATTTGATCCTTGCCCTACATTTGAGTACTAAACTCAGAAAAGAAAAGAAAAGATACGGAGACCAATGATTTTTCTCATGTTCAGTTGTCTTCTTTCATACATATGTTGTTACACTTGTTATATTTAGAAATGATTCCTATGGTTTGAGTAAAATATTAAAAAAAAGTAACAGGTAAAGAGTTTGTGCTTTTAAAATTACTTACATAAAATTTTCGTTAAATTGGGTGAAATGACCAAAGTACTAACCTTTTGATCTTTTGAATTATCAAAGTTAAAGGGTGAAAAATCCTTCCTGACCTGGAATGACTTGCTTAGCTAGTTTCCTTGCTTGCGGGGTTAGACTGATAGAGGGATTAGCCGGCTCCCACTCCTACAGGGTTATAAGGTTTATCCACTTCCTTACTTCCTCAAAAAAGGGGGAGACAAGTTTTAGAACCAGCGAACCCTAGAAGTCAAAATAAGGTTAGGTTCTACTCCAGGTTGAGGAGTTACTCGAAATGCTGCCAAGATATCAGTATCCTTGGTTTCATATTGAGGAGTATTATAAGTCAATTTATAATCTTTAACACCAGCTTTGAATCCACCACTTGCTTTAGTCTCTGTTTGTGGTGAGAATCCTCTTTGTATGCGCGTTCTCTCTTGTTTATTCTTCTAGTTTTTGCTTCTTATGCTTTTGATGGGTGAGACTCTGTTTCTTCTTAGGTTGTCTGTAAGTGTAGTTCGTGGTTCACGGGTGAGGTTTCCTTCGACTTATTGTTCGCATCGGATCTCAGATTCTCTATTGCACTCCCTAAATAGGGTTCTTTTCACCTTTCCCTCACGGTACTTGTACGCTATCGGTCATTGAGGAATACTTAGGCTTAGAGGGTGGTCCCCCTTTCTCGCGTAAAAGCGATCAGAATTCTAACACGCCGCGTTTTACTGGGAAGGATCGAACCATGGGAACGAATCTACAGGGCTATCACCTTCTTTGGCCAGATCTTCCAACCTTTTCACAATTACAGTTCACAGCGCCCTTGACTAAACTAATCTAATAGAATGTAAAGGGGCTTGAAAGCTTACCTGATTATTAGAGAAAGGTTTGGAACCCTAGTTTTGAAGTTTTCACCCCAACCTAGGTTAGCCACCGGAGGCAAGCGTTAGACCGTAGCTTGCTGCTGAAAAACGTATTATTTGGCACATAAATGAAGGGATCGAAGAGATTATGGCAGATCATGTTCGCCAAGAAATGACCCGAAATTAGATCTTGGTCTATTTGAGATTGGTCCTTTTAATCGTAATAAAAGATGTTTTCTTTTCTCTCGTTTCTTTTCTGAACAAATCGAAGAACCTAATGGATCGAACTCTCCATGAGATTCATAGTCTTTTTTTTAATAGAAAAAAGAACGACAAGAAAAAATAGATTTTGTAAGCTATCCATATATCCTTTAGTCCTACAAAATACCATACGAAATAGAACGCTTAGAAGGGATATAAAGAAATTCTTTGATTGGTTCTTCCCAAAAGAATGGTCTATTTTATTTGACTCATGGAGCCAACAAACAATTCATTATAACAAATCAAAAAATATTTTATGACCATCTTTCTTAAGCCAAAAGAGGAGCTTAACTCTCATAGGCTCGACTACTATAGCTCGAGGTTGTATTTCTTCTATCATAGAATATCAATCTATAAATGGAGGAGTTGGCGGACAAGCGTCGGCATTTTAGGTCCAATTTCTGCTGCTTAGCTCAATGCGTTATCCAGATCTCGAATCATTGGAATTCTCTTTGCTTGCGGTTGTTCTTAACAGTGATGGTTATTCATTTAAGTCTTCGGGTAGCACCACTAGACCTTCAACAAGGTGGAAATTCTCGTATTCCTTATGTACACGTTCCTGTGTCTCGGATGAGTATTCTTGTTTATATCGTTACAACTACGAGATCACCCTTTTCATTCTGAGGTGACAGAGGGATCATACCATTCGAGCCTTTTTTTTCATGCTTTTCCTGGTTCTCTTGTAGCTGGATCCTCCGGAACCACAAGAATCCTTAGTTAGAATTAGAATGGGATTCCAACTCAGCACCTTTTGAGTGAGATTTTGAGAAGAGTTGCTCTTTGGAGAGCACATTACGATGAAAGTTGTAAGCTGTGTTCGGGGGGAGTTATTGTCTATCGTTGGTCTCTATGGTAGAATCAGTCGGGGGACCTGAGAGGCGGTGGTTTACCCTGCGGCGGATGCCAGCGGTTCGAGTCCGCTTATCTCCAACTCGTGAACTTAGCTGATACAAAGCTATATGATAGCGCCCAATTTTTCCGATTCGGCGGTTCGATCTATGATTTATCATTCATGGACGTTGATAAGATCCATCTATTTAGCAGCACCTTAGGATGGCATAGCCTTAAAATGAAGGGCGGGGTTTAAAGCAAAAAAATGATCAACGCTCTTACAAGGTAATTATGAGTGAAACTACTCGTGTTAGCATGGAAGTCAGCCCGCTGATTCCATTCTGCTACTAGGGTTCCAAACCTTCCCCTTAGTTCTATAAAGACCTTTCCAACTCAAGAGATGTTAAAGCTATTGTGAATTGGTCTTTCTAAGTCGGAAAGAGGGCTTTGGGCAAATAGCAACTCGAAAGTACTTGACTTCAGTCCCAGTATTGAAAGACGTGACTTCAGGAGTGGATTTCGGAAGGAAAGACTTCGTTTACTTCCTGCAAATTCTTATGTAAGAACTAGTAGAAAGAAAGGAATTTTGAACTAAATAAGGCAGCATTGATAGACCGTTGAATGAAAATGCTTGAGTGGGAATCATCTTAGCAACTGGCTATAGACATGACTAAAAGCCGCCGGGAGAGGAGAGACAATCTTTTATGAGAGAGGGACGAGCGAGTGAGAGATTGGGAAAAAAAAGAGGCAGGCCTTCTGAGCGGTCATTTAGGGGCCTTGTTAGCGAGCCATCATTCTTCCCTAAGCTACCAGAGTCCGATCGAAGCGAGCAAGAGATAGAGGAATCATCGCTCATAGATGTGAATTGAGAAAGCAAGCCCTAATTCTTTCTTTTTCATCTCCTCGGGCAAGACCAATTATAAGTCGACGTCTTAACCTAAGCTCAGTTGATTGTTGAAGCAGTAGCTATGGATCGAGAGCAGGATGCGTGGGTATTATGAAAAAGGGAAAGGCTTTTTTGATAGAGAGAGGTATAGGAGAATGGAAGACCAAAGAGAAAGGGTATATTGGTCAACTCACCTTGATTAGTTGGAATATTAACGGAAGTTAACTTTGATGCCTAAACTCATTACAAAACTGAATGCACAAACCTCAAGCTTGTTACTTTTCACCTTCAAAATTGGTTGGATTGAATTTTTGGTTGTCCCAGATCTCTATTTTGTCAAAGAACGGAAGAAAACAATATTTTCATAAAAACACAGGATTAAATCAACCAAGTAAGTCAAGTAAGA
This sequence comes from Mikania micrantha, assembly GCA_009363875.1. Taxonomy (NCBI): domain Eukaryota; kingdom Viridiplantae; phylum Streptophyta; class Magnoliopsida; order Asterales; family Asteraceae; genus Mikania; species Mikania micrantha. The sequence continues at coordinate 75,829,170 of CM018680.1, read as the reverse complement.
TGGATGCTATAGTACAAAAAGTCAACGGGACAATCACCTCACAACCAACTGTAAGCAGGGACAACTCTTTATTGAGGCCCGGTGTTTTTCCGGTCAAAATGGTCGATTCAGTAGTATTTTGTCAGAAAATCATTCAATCCCCTTCGTTTTCTTCCTAAAATTCATTCGGTCCCATCCGTTTTCTTCATAAAAATCCTTCGCCCCCCTCCGTTTTCTTCCTAAAAATTCTTCGGCCCCCTCCGAGCTTTTTTTTAAAGCTCCGTCCCTGACAGTAAGCAAAGGCCATATTCCACGTCAACCATTGACTATCCGTACATGTAGACCATCTTCAGTTCCTAATAACAAATAACCCACTGTCCATTTTTTCATCCAAACAGTCAGGCACGGTGCTTAATTCCAAAAGGAAAGACTCAATAAGACAACCACATCCAATTACCAAATATTTAAAGCAAATACTCATGGTTCTTGAATTAGATTGGTGGTCTGGTTTGTATAACCAAGAATGGTTATTTTGCAGCAAAGATTATCCCCATTTTAATGAGAAAGAGGGTAACTTTATTTTACACGATAACAAGGAGGTTGAAGGAGTAAGCTTAGCCGTTCAAAAAAAGAAAAAGGAGGTTGAAGTCTGGTCTGAAGCAAAATAGTTGGAATCTTTTGGCATTTGTGCTCTGCCATAAGTGATTCCCTGCGAAGTTGATGTTTGACCAAATTAAGGTCTATTATGATGTGAGCCTTTCGAATTCATTTCCCCTCATTAAAGATGGTGCTAAAATCTTGTAAATTAGCATTTGGGTGATAGGGGTTTGGAATCAGCGAGTTATGAACTTATGAGCATTGGCAAGAAACTTATCTGCAGGTATTACAAAATTACCACAATTTTGGTTTGTAATATAAAAGTATTTAGATTTAGTGTATGATAGGTGGGATGATATATGTATAGATATGAATGAAAAAGAAAAAGTGAGAGGTTGGAAATATTCATTATTATTGATGGTAAGTGTTGATTATAATTTGGATATAAATTCTAGATTAGCTATGTTTCTTTTGTATCGTATACAAGATTTTCTTTGTATGAATATAATGACCCTTTTTAATTGGACCAGATGGTTAATGGAGATAAATTTCACCTTCACTTTTCATGTCAAACTTTCAAAAAAGTTAGAAAGAATATGTTATCATTTTATTGTTATTCAAAGTCACCCTGTTGATGTAATACTGTAAGTCAACTAGTCAACTATAAAAGACAAATTAATGGTCTACGAATGAATCCTTTTCTTGAGGGTATTTTCGTAATTCATGTCATTTCCTTTCTGTTTGGTTGTTATAACAATTTGTTAATTGAGTTTAGTTTGATAAATGAGGATTTGGTCTATAAAGTCAAATAGAGCAGTTGGGGTATTTTGATTCTTTTCAGTATTGTAATTCTTTGGTACACAATCGTTTAATGAAATTCAATAGTTTCTTGATTTCTTTCTTTGGTGTTTTTTGATAACAATTGGTATCAGAGCCTGGTGTGGCTCGATTCAAAGAGAGGGTGAGCAAGTGGATTGTTCATTTGAAGATCAAGATGGTCTCTACGAAGTTTGAACTAGAGAAATTTGATGGCAGAAACGAGTCTATGGCGGGTGAAGATGAAGGCAATGCTAGTGCATTAAGGTGTATTTGATGCACTGGCTGGTTCCAGCAACGTTGACAGAGAAAGAAAAGAAAGATGTACTTGAGAAGGCTCATAGTCTGATAATTCTGAGTCTTGGAGACAGAGTTCTTCGTGAAGTTTCAAAAGAAACCACAACAGCAGGAATTTGGTCAAAATTGGAGGGTTTGTATATGACGAAGTCACTTGCTAATCGGTTGTATCTGAAAAAGAGGCTATATACTTTTCAGATGCAATTGGGAAGAACAGTAGAAGATCACACGGATGATTTCAACAAATTAATTTTGGATCTTGAAAATATTGATGTGAATCTAAATGAAGAGGATCAGGCCATTATTTTCTTATCTTCACTTCCACATTCTTATGAACATTTTGTAGATACCTTAATGTTCGGAAGAGACACTTTGATGATGGAAGATGTCTTGGCAGCCATAAATTCAAAAGAATTGCAGAAAAAGAATGAAGCAGTAGAAGAAAATAGCAGCAGTAGCGGCTTGTATGTTAGAGGAAGATCTGATAAAAAAAACTACCAAGTCAAAACACTATAGTCGATCCAAGTCAAAATTTAGAAGGAGATGTTATGTGTGTGGCTCTGAGAAGCATCTCAAAAAGAACTGTCCTGAAAGAAAAAAGGAAGAAAAATGAATGTAGTACATCAAAAGTGCAAAATAATCATTCACCTGAGGGGTCTCTTAATGGATATGAAAGCTCTGAAGCTTTAATGGTATCCAAAGAAGGGTATGATGGAGGATGGATTATGGACTCGGGGTGTTCATTTCATATGACACCCAACAAGGAGTACTTTGAAGAATTAAAGCTAGAGGATCTTGGTTTTGTTAAACTGGGAGATGATCAACCCTGCAAAATTTCTAGGCATGGCTGCATTAAGTTGAAGTTGGAAGGTGGAGTTACATTTACTTTGAATAACGTAAGGTACATTCCTAAACTTACAAGAAATTTGATTTCCTTAGGAACATTTGAAAGTTATGGGTATCATGTGAGTCTAAGGAATGGGAAAGCCATGGTTGTGAAAGGGTCCATGGTAGTGTTGTCAGGAACCAGGAAATGTAACAACATATATGTCTTAGATGGTCATGTTTTTCAAGGACTGCGAATGTTGTTGATGATATTAGTGAAAACTCTACTATGTTATGGCATAACCGGATGGGTCATATCAGTTTGCAAGGTCTTAATGAATTGAACAAGAAGCATGTATTTAAGGACTTGAAAATGGTAAATATGGACTTTGGTGAACATTGTGTTATGGGAAAGGCCAAACGAGTAAGTTTTGGTCAAGGTGCACATAACTCTAAAGGTATTTTAGATTATTTACATGCAGATCTTTTGGGACCAGCTAAGGTTTCTTCTCTTGGAGGTGCTAGGTATTTTTTTGAGTATAGGTGATGATTACTCAAGAAGCGTGTGGGTTCACATGTCGAAACACAAGGATGAAACCTTTGGTAGGTTTAAGGAATGGAAAGTTCTTGTAGAAAAACAAACTGAGAGAATGGTGAAAAAGTTAAGAACTGACAATGGGTTAGAATTTTGTAGTGGGTGGTTTAATCAATATTGCAAAGAGAATGGTATTGCAAGACACCTTACTGTTCCAGGCAACCCTCAGCAAAATGGGTTGGTAGAAAGAATGAATAGAAATTTGTTAAATAAAGTGAGATGTATGTTAGTAAGTTCTGGTCTCCCACAAAGTTTTGGGCAGAAGCTGTCTCTACAGCTGCTCATCTGGTAAATTTGTCTTCGTTTACAGCTATTGAAATGAAAAATCCCATGGAGATGTGGTCAGGTAATGTTCCAAGGTATGATACTTTGAAAGTGTTTGGGTCTTTATGTTATTATGTACATGTCAGTCAAGGAAAGTTAGAACCCAAGGCAGAAAAGTGTATTTTTCTGGGATATCCTGAAGGAGTTAAAGGATATAAAGTATGGAGATTGGATGAAAAGGGACCTAAGGTGAAAATAAGTAGAGATGTTGTGAAGTTCAGGGAGAGTATAATGTATAAAGATGTAGTTAAAGGTATTGAAGGGAAAGGTAAAGCTGTTAATAATGTTGAAGATCCTAAAGTTCAAATTGAGGTGGAGAATGGAAACGAAAGTGAGAGATCTGGTCAACCAGAATCTTCAGGCGGCCCTTCTAGTAGTTTTCAAAGTGGTCATAGTGTTGCACAGGGAAGAACTAGAAGGGTGATTATTCCACCTGTCAGATATAGAGATAATGAAGATGTTTCTTCATTTGTTTTTAATGTTGCAGAAATGGAAGCCACAGCTGAGCCTTTAACTTTCAATAAAGCCATAAATTCAGTAAATAAGGGTTTATGGATTGAAGCTATGGAAGATGAAATGAATTCTTTGCAAAAGAATGAGACTTGGGTATTAGTTGATATGCCTAAAGACCAGAAGCTTATAGATTGTAAATGGATTTATAAGCTTAAGGAAGGTACAAAAGGTATAGATAAGCCAAGATTTAAAACCAGGTTGGTGGCAAAAGGGTTCACACAGAGGGCTGGGATAGACTATAATGAGGTTTTTTCACCAGTAGTGAAACATACTTCTATTAGAGTGTTGTTGGCAATGACAACTACATACAATTATGAACTAGAACAACTTGATGTAAAGACAGCTTTTCTTCATGGAGTGCTAGAGGAGAAGATATACATGAAGCAACCTGTTGGTTTTGAAGTTGAAGGATCAGAAGAGAAGGTATGTTTATTAAAGAAATCCTTGTACGGATTAAAGCAGTCTCCCACACAGTGGTGCAAGCGTTTTGATGAACATATGATCTGCTGTGGATTCTCGAGAAGTGGTTTTGATAATTGTGTGTATTATAAAGAATATGAAAATGGAGAGTTTATCTATTTAGTTTTGTATGTTGATGACATGTTGATAGCTTGCAAAGATAGAGATCAGGTTGTTATTACTAAGCAACTCTTGATGGATGAGTTTGATATGAAGGAGTTAGGTAATGCAAAGAAAATCTTGGGCATGGAGATACGAAGAGAGAGAGAAAATGGCAGGCTATTTTTAACACAAAAATCTTATGTCAGGAAGGTATTAAAGAACTTTAATATGGAACAAAGTAAACCGGTGGTTACTCCAATTGCTCAACACTTTAAGTTGTCAAGTCAAGGTTGTCCAAGTTCAGAGATTGAATTGGAACAAATGAAGAATATTCCTTATGCAAACTTGGTTGGAAGCTTGATGTATTTGATGGTTTGCACAAGACCAGACATAGGATATGCTGTGAGTCTAGTGAGCAGATATTTGTCAAATCCTGGTAAAACTCATTGGGAGGCTGGAAAGTGGGTCCTAAGATATTTGAATGGGACAAAAGATTATGGTTTAATTTTTGGGAGAAAAGAGCCGATTAATTCAATGGTACTAGGTTATGTGGATGCAGATTTTGCTAAAGATTTGGATAGAGGAAGGTCTTTATCTGGTTATGCTTTTATGGTAATGGGTAGTCTGGTTAGCTGGAAGTCAGCTTTACAACATGTTGTGGCTTTCTCTACAACAGAGTCAGAATATAGTGCTCTTACCGAAGCAGTAAAAGAAGGTCTTTGGTTGAAAAGATTTGTCTCTGAAATGGGTTTTGAAAAAGTTGATGCAGTTGTACTGTGTGATAACCAAGAAGCAGTACAATTGTCTAGAAATCAAGTATTCCATGAAAGAACTAAACACATTAGTGTAAGGCTGCATTTTATCAGAGAGGTTATACAATCAAAGGAGCTGGAAATAAAGCAAATAAGTACAAAAGAAAATGGGGCTGACATGTTGACAAAGGCTTTGTCAGGATCAACTTTTGAGAATTGTTTAGATATTCTTGGAATTGGAGTTGGTTGACATACACTAAGGTGGAGATTGTTGGTGTAATAGTGTAAGTCAGCTAGTTAACTATAAAAGACAAATTAATGGTCTACGAATGAATCCTTTTCTTGAGGGTATTTTCGTAATTCATGTCAGTTAATTGAGTTTAGTTTGTTAAATGAGGATTAGGTCTATAAAGTCAAATAGAGCAGTTGGGTTATTTTGATTCTTTTCAGTATTGTAATTCGTTGGTACACAATCGTTTAATGAAATTCAATAGTTTCTTGATTTCTTTCTTTGGTGTTCTTTGATTTTTTTTGAACGGCTAAACTTACTCTCCACCTAAATTACACCATAATTACACATTTGCATGGGATTAAACCCATGACCTCCCATTTTAAGAGGCAAGCCTCTTTCTTTGGTGTTCTTTGATAACACACCCAATTGCCACCGACCAGGCCAACCCCTTTCACAGAAAGAGGATCCTTTGTTGAGTATTTGTATTTTTGGGCTTTATTAATTTAATGGACCATACTTAGTGGTTGGGCCGGGTATTATTTATTGGTAGCTTGGTCGAGGTGGGTAAAAACCCGGAACCGGAACTGACAACCCGAACCTGAGCCGGAACCGGTCATACCTGAACCGGTGTGTATAGGCAGTTTCCGGATTCTCAAAGAAATTGGGACCGGAAAAACCGGAACCAGTTCCATATTTATCCGGCAAAACCAAACCAGAACCAGCGAAAACCCGGTTGGAACCGATCAAAAACCGGAATTTGAACCGGTTATTGATTTGTTGGCCGGAATTGTTTGGAACCGGAACCAGTTGAAAAAACCCGGTTTGCCCACCCTACAGCTGAAAATAGAGCTGCGCAAATCGGGTTTTTTTTTAACCGGTTCCAGTTCCAATCGGTTACAGTTCCGGTCAACAAATGTCAATATCCGGTTCCGGTTCTGGGTTTCGACCGGTTTTTGACCGGTTCCGGTTCGGGTTTTGGCCGGTTCCGTTTTTAATTTGTATAAAAAACCGGATCCGTTTGTACTATCGGTTCGAGTATGACCGGTTCCGGTTCGGGTTGCCAGTTCCGGGTCTGGTTTTTTTTGCCCGCCTCTAGTTGAAAATACCTCTCTGAGGACATGGGCCCAGCTTATCCCAATCGCTGGCCCTCTGCATTTAAATTTGGTGAACTGTTCATAATAAATAAATAAGTGTTTTATCTTTATGGACATGAGCTCATGCGTTATCTGTTGTGTGAGGGAGAGGCTTTTCTCACTTGCATGTTCCAACTGTTGCTATGTTATAGTTTCACTTACTCATATCTTTTTTTAATTTTTTTTGGATACAATAATACAAGTATAGTAGTGATATATATAAAAAAAAATAAAAACTGAAAAATTATATTAATTTTAATTACATATACTGTATTTTTTAAAATTTCAGCCAATTCCGACACAAAAATAACAAAAGTGACATAAAAATTTAGAAGAGTACAACATCTTTTAGTTGGTTTGAACAAGACAACAAACACACAATAAATAACTAACACAAAAAAACAAAAAATTAGAAACACGACACAACAACCAATCCAACAAACTAATAAATGTAACACTTTTATTTATGTTAAGCAAGAATTGGTCAATATTTATTACGTTCAAACTATAAAATACATCATAAGAATACAACACAAATAAAACATAGTATATTTCATAAAAAATATTAAATCTAACACACACTCCCTTTTTCACAAATTACTTTCTTTCAAATTTTCAGATACGACTCATGTCACTCTTATATTAGTTCCTATATTTTTAAGTAAACTTTTGTTTTTATTTGAACCTCCATTAATGTGTTTATATAAAAGTTTCACTATTCAATAGTCCAATCTCTTGCTTAATATGAATTCAGCAAAGATAACTTTTTTTCTTTCTTTCATGCACAAGACTAAAAACTCACAAACTTGAAATACACACTTGGTTCAAGATGCACACAATCACACTAGAATCACATCACACACTTTTTTAAGGTCAACTCAAAGACCAATCTTTCTTAAGCATTGATCTAACATCTGATATATGATTCTCAGGAAGCGATATGCTGACTCGAACTCCATTAGATCCATCTTTTTGTGATGGAAAAACCAACACCACACCTTCATCTCCAATATTATCAATAGCACAATTTACATAAATAGGCTTATGTCCTCTTATATTCAAATCATAAATTGGGGCATCATGCCAGTCAACGAAAGTCAAATTTGCTCCATACACCAAAAAATCTGGTAGTTCATTTTCAGAATCCATGACTTCCTCAATTATATTCGTTTCATCCATCGCCTGATTCATAATCAACATCCCAAGTTTCATCGGGCTAAGTTCCTCAACAGACACATCTGTTTTCACCACCTTAACTGTTTGGGTCTTGTTCGTGATATTCCCTTCGAATGAATTTTCAGGGTCCTTTTTGCAAATTGTCACCGTCTTCACAACCGAGTTGCGTTTAATCTTGGCTACAGATTGCCAGATCATAGTGCAAATGGACTCGAATGGTGGAATTTGTTGATTGTCTTTATCTCCACAAATCTTTGACTGAAGGCGGGTCAACTCAACCCATGAAACAAAGAAAGAATACGTTTCTATTTTCTTGTTATTGAAAGTAACCCAATGGTCATTAACCGGGCCAACCCGTTTTACAGAAAGGGGATTCTGTATTGGGCTTTTGGAGTTTTGGGCTTTATTAATTGAATGGACCATACTGAGCGGTTGGGCCGGGTATTGTTTATTGGTAGCTTGGCCCCACAGGTTTATAAAGGCTGCAGCAGAAAATGCATCTCCGAGGACATGGGCCCAGCTCATCCCAATCGCTGTCCCTCCGCATTTAAACTTGGTTAACTGTTTATAATAAACTAATAAATATACTTGACTACTAATATTTTATAGTTCATCAATATAAATATATATAAAAAAATTTCCAGTTCTAAAAAAGATAAAAAATTACTATAAAATAAGTAAAACACAAAATTCCAGTATAATATCAATGTGTAATTAAGCTACGATTTAACTGGAATATTTTTTGTTTACTAAATCATAACTAAATTTCATATACTACTACAACAACATTAGGGGTGAGCAAACTCCGGGTCTAGAACCACGATACCCACAATACCCGTTGGAACCGACCCGTTGAGACCCGGTTATAGTGTATTAGGGTCGGTTCTCGGGTCTTAAGATTCCTTAATTTTGGGTCGCGGGTCGGGTCGGGTATATACCCGTTATTTAAATCAGGACCCGTGAGACCCGTTAAACTTAAAAAACCCTAATAAGTAATAAAATAATTAACATACACATGCTATTATACGGCGCTTCACGTGAATCACATATTTTGCCTTATACTTCTTCCGTTCTTTGATTTCAATTTTCAAGATGATTGGATCATCATCTACAGCAACTAAGTCCAAGTAAGTTTTATTCAAATTTGATGATTTTAATTTAGGTAAACTTGAATAAACTTTTACTTAACCTCCTTAAAGTATGATTTATTCTAATATCGTTAATTATTATCAATTGATTTACGTAAACTTGAATCATTATTATCAATTGATTTACATAAAATTGTTTCATTATAGTTATTGTCTCGAATTCCATACAAAATCAAAAAATTATAGTTGGTAAACTGGTTTCATTATTGTTGATAAACTTATTTGTTTCATTATCAATAAACAATTATGACCTTAACCCGCGTAATAATGTTCCTTTAATGGACTAGAAATTTGAAGCAATTAGGTAACACGGGTCTTGAGATTTAGAACCGAAACCGACCCGTTCAGACCCGTTCAAAACCGGACCCGATACTTTTTAAAATTTCGGGTCTCGGGTATTGATATTGTGATTCGTCGGGTCGCGGGTCGGGTCGGGTAGGGTTTTACCCGTTTGCACACCCCTAAACAACATACAAAAACGGCCAAAACTTATGACCAACACATTTATAGCAAAATTAGCGACTGAAATCAAAGTGGTAGCAAAATTATCTACCAAATTAAAACCGGTTGCAAAATTAGTGACTTGAATTAAAAAACGTCTCAAAATTAGCGGCGGGTTTTGTTTTGGTTTCAAAACAGTCACAAAAACAGCGACATAATTACTTTAGCCGTAAAGACGGTTGCTAATTTGGTGAAAAAACAAGAAATAAAATCACAATTCATTTGGTCTCAAAAATGGTCGCAATTATACCCACCAAAGTTGGTTTAATTGCAAAATGCGGTCGCTAATTTATTATCTACTGCCAGATGCATTATGGAAAAGTGTTCAAAGATATGTAGATTTGCAACAAATTTATTTATCAAAGCAAACCTGCATCAACACCGGTGGAGAATAAAGCAAGTCAGGACCAAGAACTTGGCTAGGAACAAGCAGCTTATGCCTTGCATCATCATCATCTACTGACTCGAGCCACTCATCTTGGCTCATGTTGCAGCGAGCCTCAATTAACCGCACCCCACAATCATTGCACTTGATATAGGGCCGGCCTGAGTCGGACTTCCTAAAACGTCCACAAGGGGTGTATGCGTGGATCAACCAATTAAACATGGTCTCTTTGATGTTGATGATGGTTAGGCCTTCAAGTGCTTGGCTAGGGAAGTAATACACGAGTCGGATGTAGTGAAGCTTCATGGCTAAGTCCATGCCGGATAGCGGTTGAACCGCACCTTGACCAGATACATATCCTGGTCCAACCGTCGATGTCTTGATGTCATAGAGCGGGCTTTGTTCTATCGATGACACCATTTTGTGTTTGCTTGTTTTGTTCAAGGATACTGTCAAAGAGTTTAAATAGACCAAAAAATTGGTAGAATATTGGTAAAAGATAGTCACAGGAAGAATTTATTAAAATTTAATGAATCTACTGGACCAAAATACCAAATCATTATCAAATTTTAATGCCTTTAGACAAATGATTCAACCAATGATCCTTAGCTCAAGCGGTTGAGGGGAGGTACCCTGTGACTTCAATATTGGAGAGGTCACGGGTTCAAGTCCTGGCATGGACAAAATAGGGGTTCCATGCTAGGCTAGGGGGTTTTCTCTCACCCATGGTGGGTTTCCTCCTATAGGGTGTGGATATGATCGGGTGAGTCTATGACCCGTCAGTGATCCAAATTGCCGTTCAAAAAAAAATTATTGTATTAATTTCTTCATCTTTTTTTTTTTCACTTATAAATCCAACGAAACTTATTTTTTATTCACATTTATAATCCAACTCAATCTAATTTTTTTTATTGTATGACTAAAGTTTATGACTATTTTTAAAAAAATATTAAAAATATTAAGAAAAATTTTGCATAGTAAATAACTAATATGGTGTGGGTAGTTTGCTAGTATTTCACTCTTGGTTTTTAAGTTTCATAAATTACTCATATGGTTCCAAACTTTAAAAATTTGTAACACATATAATCTTTACATCACCAAATTATCCTCACATACTTGACCAAATTACCCTCACATAAAAACTATATATGTTACAACTGCATAAATTTTGAAACCATATGATCAATTTATAAAAGACCAAGAGTAAGTACTAGCAACCATAAGGACCATCTCAAGAATTTACACTAAATTTTATCTCAAAACTAATAGATTATTTATTTTAATTTTTTGAAATATTTATGACGTTCTTTATAAAACTTATATTGAAATGTTTAATAAAAAATAAACAATATTGTGTATTTGATTCTTTTTTAGGTAACTTGGTAAAAGTTATTTTAATTTTTTTAAGATTATGCCTTAAATTAAATAAGATAGTAGGAAAGTTAAAGAGAAAACAGTTAGATGCCTCTTTCATTTTCATCGTCATCTATATCATCTTCATATATGTTTTGTTTTGGTGTTTTTTGTGATTGTTACGCATATGTAACGTATGGAGTTACATATGCGTAACTCAATAAACTTATAGTGATTTTTTGTGAGTTGTTACTAATATGTAATCAAATAAGCGTGTATGTAATCAATTATTTCAAATTGATTAATTACATATATGTAATCAATGATTCCAAACTAACTACATATATGTAATCAAGCATTCTAAATATATGTAATCAACGATTCCAAAATGATTCAATCACTTTCAAAGTCATTCAAAACTAGAGTTAATAAATGTTTGGTTACATATATGTAATCAACAATTAGAGTCAATAAATTATTAGTGATTACTTTATATGGGTTTGCAGCACAAATTCTGAATTATTAAAATATGCTTGATTACATATATGAATCAATGTAGACTGCATATGTAATAAATGTTTGATAACATATATATAATCTGTGTCAATAAATCATTAGTGATTACATTATTTGTAGTTTTATACATAACTAGGTTAGTAACCCGTGTATTACACGGATTAAATAAAGAAATATAACTAAAAATTTTTAAAGACAATTTAGAAAATATAAGATGATTTTTAATATAATATACGATTACAAGTTCGTATGATTTAATATTTTAACTATTAATAGTAATATTATTTCTTTAAACACTAACTTTTTTTATATATTTTTTTTAAACATTGTGTTTCAAATAATTATTTTTGAAAATTTTATAATTTATAATAGTTTTTTTAAAGAAAGTGTGTTTTTAATGTTAATATATTTTAATTTTTTTTAAAAATATTTTTTTTTTAAAAATGTATAAAAAGTGTATTTAATATTTAATATTATTATTTTAATATTAGATGTGTTTAATAGGAGAGAGAAACAAAAAATGAAATATGAGATGCTATAAGAACATGACATGTGGTATGAAAAACGTTTATTTATTAGTATAGGGAGATATATATATATATATATATATATATATATATATATATATATATATTAATATATATAATGTAATAACTGTATCATAAAACATTAATTGTAGTACATGTTTTATCCATAATATACTTTTAATAAATATTGTCAAATATATTTAATTGTGTTTGACTTCTTTGAAATCAATTTTCGGAAGTTTTCAAAAATTTGGAGTGAATCACCATAATTAGTATCATTCAATTAAATGTTTTCAAAATGAATTTAACTTATAACCCTTATAGGGATGGCAATGGGCCAGGTTTGGGACGGGTTTGAGTAATCCCAGTCCCATACCCGTTTATAAAAGTATGTCCCATACCCGTCCCAAAACCCATCAGGTATCTATCGGGTATTTACCCGTTGGGTATCGGGTATCCCGGCGGGTTTCAGGTGTCTCGGCGGGTTTAGCTAAATATACTTGTTGAGAATAACTGGCTTAAAAACACATCGGGTATCAGGTAACTAATAATAAATTTATTTTTTTATAACCAAAAACTATATGTTAAACATGCCAAGAACAAACTATTAATATATCAAATAACATGAAATTTCAAAATGTCATAAGTTGATTACCATCGTTCAAGATAAATCAAAAAATAGCAATCAACAAAATGGTTAAAAAAATATTGCAGTTGCCAAAAAAACAAAAATAAAAAAAGAAACAAATTATATGAACAATTTCTAAAGTTCAAAAAGAATAAAAAATAAACAAATTCTATATAATTCAAATGTATATAAATAGGTATTTATAATCGGGTACATGGGACGGGTAAATGGGAATATATAATCGGGTAAACGGGCCGGGTAAACGGGTATATGAACAAATCCCAATCCCGTCCCATACACGCGAGAATTTGAAAAATTAATCCCATACCCGACCCAATACCCATTGGGTTTGGGAATACCCGTCCCATATGTAGCGGGTTTCGGGTAAACCCGTCGGGCGCGGGTTTTTTTGCCATCCCTAAACCCTTAACACCCTTTTGATTTATTTTAAAATTTTTTAAATAAATCTTAGCTACAATATTATCATTATTAAATATAGCCATTGATTTGTCAAATTAACGATTAGATCAAGGTTTTTTTAGTTTTCTCAAATATCATAGTTTTCTTAGGAACCTCCACACACACACACACTGACACACACACAAACACATATACACACACACACATACATGGAATGGTTCAATTTTTAGCCTTAGCTTAATGTGTTAACCGAATAAACGCATCTTATTAGTTTGGGGCCCACGTTAAAGTTAATCTAAGGATGTAGGTTTTTCTTTTTTATTTAATTAATGTAAAAAGCATATTAGTTTGGGTACCACATTAAAAACAACCTACACCATTAGATCAACTTTAATGTGAAACTCAAACTAATAAGATGTGGTTATTCGGTTAACGCATTAATGTAAGGTTAACAATTGATCTCTTTTCTATATATATATATATATATATATATATATATATATATATATATATATATATATATTAGTCTGGTACCCGCGCGTTGCAGCGGAAAACACAACACTTAAGTTGTATGATTTAAAGGTTTGCATGGTTCAATCTTGAGTCATAACCATAACAAAAGCAATTTTTTAACTTAATAGTTAACTAAAAGTGATTTTAACTACTAACAAAAAAGGGTAAATGTACCAAAAATGTCAAGAAGTGATTCATTTGTTTTGAAGGATTTTATTTTATAATCACTCTATTTCACTTAAATTCTTAAAAGCTACCAATGTGGGACAAAGTAAAAACACAAACAAACATTTAGATTAAAATTAAAAATGTGTACCATATGCTATAAGAGTTGTAAAACTCTTAATTTTAAGAGATTTAAACAAATTACTATTTTTCATTCTAATATACATTATATAGTAGTGTGTGTGTGTATATAGGAATTGTATTCTGTGCAAACCCGATTTTAAATAGAAAACCTTAAACTATATCTAGACCGTTTATTTGAAATCTTGAAAATAAATATGTGATTCACATTAAATCATATTTTTTATTCAAATCTCAATTTTTTATTCAATTTAATATGGAATATATATTTATTTTTAAAATTACAAATCAATAGCCAGGTAAAATTTAAGAGTTTTCTTTAAGATCGGGTTTTAATATGATAAAATGTATATATAAATCCCAATCTATAATCATATACAATTTCGTAAACAACATAAAATTCATTCCGACAATGCAAACTGACGCCAGCGACTTTGGCTTCGAGCCTTAGACTCAAAGGTTATACATGCATGCATATATGCATACATATGGCTGGTTGTTTGTGTCAGAACCTAGAGAAGTAATTTTTTCATATAATATTGGCCTTAGCAAATTAAATTTGTTCTTTTCATTTCTCACCACTAATTAATTGTGTCTTTATTTAAATAAGTTCGGAGTAAAATCTAGGATAAACTAGTGAGTTTTCCGCGCGTTGCGGCGGTATTCTGTCATGATTTCAAATATCATACCGCATATCCCATATATCAAACACAAATATAAAAAGATGGTATGATGACTGTCACTTTGTCATAAGGAGTAAACTAAGCATTAATCTTAAGAAATATACACTTAAATATAAGCGCACAGTGTTAAAAATTATAAAACAAATTCATAAGTATTATTCAATTATTGTTATTATTGTTGCTATTTACGGACAATTATCACGTTTGTCTTTCGTATATATAGTAATACAATATTTGTGAAGTATTTACGATGAAAATGGTATAAATGAAAAAAATACGCAATAATGTGCGCATGCGTTATAAGATTGTGAAAAACACATGTTCAAAATTTACATAAACATCCGTGAAATAATTGCGGTCAAATTAGTATAATCATGGCTATTATTCGATAACGCAATGACATTTTAAAAACATGTGAACATTAAAAATATGTGAGTAAGTAAAAGAGAGATTTAAAAATAAGACTCCAAGATTATTTAATTATAAGTATTATTTAATTCTATTATTATTATTATTTTAAAATTATTATTAAATGTAAATAGTATTACTTAACTAACAATAATATTTAGTTATTATTTAATTATAATTATTTATATTTATATATTATTGCTATTTACAAACAGTTTTTACGTTTGTGTTTTATATATATAATAACATAATGTTTGTGAAGTAATTACGACCCAAATGATATAAACGATACAAATTCTTTGTTAATGTACAGATGCGTTATAAGCTTGCAAATGACGCCCAAATTTCTTTGATCGTTTGAGTTCGAAATTTATATAAATATTAATGAGGTAATTGCGATCAAATTATTATAATCACGTCTATTATCTGGCAACGTAATCACGTGTTAAAAGTATGTGAACATTAAAAATATTTGAGGAAAGTGAATGAGAGATTTAAAAACAAGATTATAAAATTTATGGTCTAAACCGAAACTTTGAAAATTAATTCAAAATTCTAGAAGCTCACTTTGATTTGTGCGTTCGACAGATAAGCAGACGAAAAAAAGGGAGATTAAATAAAAAAAAATAGTTTTACTGTTTGTTCCAAAATGTATAGATACTAATTTAAAATATGTGCGTTTTGATGTATTTTTAGGATTTAATGTAATTTTAATTTTCTTAACTCGATCATGCACCGGATGATTTTTTAGAAGCAATCTCTCTACTTTATTTTTGGTGTAGGGATAATGTATGTTTTTATCTTCTCTCATAGACCCTACAAGATAAGAATATACTGAATATGGTTGTTTTGTTAACTCACGCAACCATTCCTTTTCTGATGCGTGAGGTATAAAAAGTGTTTGCATCATTACACATTTCAACAACATTCATTAACACTTTTTTTCCTAACCATCAAATCTATTTCTAATACCACCACCTTCACTTCAAAAACTTAAACTCTGGCCATGACATCACTATACACACACATTTAGATATCATTAGATTGCAAATATTAGATAATTTCTTTTATCCAAGCCACAAGTAGGTGGCTACATATAAACAAACAAAACAAAACAAAACAAACTTACCCAATATATCTTCACTTTTCAGTAGGGTCTGGAGGAAATATAGACACAAACAATACCCCTATCCCAGTTGGAATAAAGAGGCTGCTCCGAACAAGTCTACGGATCAAAGTTATTGTTTGAAGTTGATTATCCTAACATTTTTAACATTATTTTCACAAATTAAATAAATAACGTTAGAAATTAGTGCAATTTTACTTTGGCTTCTTGAGGGTCCATACATATATACATTATATGTGTTCACCGCAAATGAGGCGTAGGTGGCTACATATAAGAGTTTTAAACTAGTTGGATTAATCCTAAATTCTAGCAATTTTAATTGTAATTAAAGTGGTTAGCTAAGGGGTTGTTTGGTAGCATCTGAATGGGTCTGAATCTGAATGGTTCAGATTCAGACCGCTTTTTTGGTGCAAAAAAAGCACATCTGAATGAGGTAAAATGTCTGAATGAGGGTCTGAATGATCCACCGAAGCTCCCGATCATTTGGTTCAGCCGCAGAACGTTGAGGTGTCGGCTCCACCGTCGCTTCTGATCGCGCCACCGCCGTTAGTCTGCCGCTCATCCGCGACTTCCGTCCGCCGCTCGTCCCTACGACAGTGGACGACAATCGAAGGGGATGTGATCGATGGCTTCACGGTTGCTTGATCCCTGCGACAGTGGACGGAAATCGGTGGCTTCAACAGTGGCATCGATGGGTTGCTTGATGGTGGCTTCAACGGTGGCAACGGTGGCACCGACGGGTCGCACTGGAAGACGAGGGGTGGGGGCGGCAAGTGGCAGGTGGCTAGGGTTTTGAACAAAAAGAAAAGATTATTTTTTATTTTTTATTTTCATTCAGACATACAAACAAACAGTCTTAACCGATTCAGTACTTTATGGTTCAGACCCTCTTAACCATTTAGACATCTTAACTGTTTCGGGTAAAAATTAACAAGTATAACTTTTAGCAAAACCGAATTAGTTTAGTAGGGAATTGTGTTTTATAATCAAGAAAACAGTTTGTGAGTAAAATTAGGTAAAAATATCCCTGAGGATCCCTAGGGATATTGCAGAATATAAAATAGAAAAACAGCCAAATGCACGAGATTTATACGAGGAAAAGCCCTTAATCCCTTAGGATTGCCGGCATAAAAACCTCGGGAAGTGACAATCGTCACTCTGCCTAGTTTATATTAAAACAACAAAATGAAATTACAATACAAGAGCACAATCAATCGATCACTAAGTGTTGAGAACTCTGAATCTTGTGAATATGAGCAAAAAATAAGCAGAAGTCAGCTAAGTGAGTCGTGTGTGTGTTCCTAGATCGATGTTGCCTCAATTTATAGTAAGATACAATTAACTATATTCCCGAATATTCCGGCAGGAATCTCGGAATCATGACTATGTGACAGCTATCACGTCCTTCAAACGTGTGGAAGCGCTTCTGTCAACTACACCTCGAATCTTTAGGTCAAATCTAGTCAATATGACCGTTGGTGACTTGTTCTCCACTTGTAGCCGTTATTTAGCATGTTTACCACGTTTTCTTTGACTTTATCCCGACTTTTAGGGTAAAACACGTCCACAATAAGTTACATGCAAGACTAAGTCAAGCTATACAGAGAAAAGATCGATTAGCAACGTTAGCATTCAGGATACTTGAGGATATTTGAGGATACTTAAGAATCTCATATTCCGGATTATCCTCGGCTATCCCGAATCTCAGACCATAAAAATTGACCCACAACATTAACCATTCAACACTTAATGGTTCAGACCCAATCAAACGACGCCTAAGACAAGTTTGGTTAGTTCATATTTATGCATACAAGAGGTCAAGATTATGCAAGTGTTGTAATCAAATGTTTAGTACTTTCCTTGGTTAATAATGTTAGAGAATTATTTTAAATCTCTAATGTTTATTTTTAATATTATGGGCTTTTTTGCTTCAATGACCTCCGGCTTCCAACGATAACCTGGCCCTGCTAAGATCACCACAAACAAACCGTTAGCCTCACCACAGGAGGTGTTGGGCTTTTTTGCTTCAATGACCTCCGGCTTCCAACGATAACCTGGCCCTGCTAAGATCACCACAAACAAACCGTTAGCCTCACCACAGGAGGTGTCTCCTGTGGTCGGGACTCCGGCGTGAAAATAAGAACCGGTTGGAAGAAGAGGAAGATAAACCGTATGTAAGGATTGTAAAGAGATTAAGATAGTTGTATGTATTGTACCTTGTTCAATTTCTTAACTCCTCTTTTATAGCAGCTGGGCTCTGGTTCAGCCAGATTGTCTTATTCTTCTTTTGCATGTTATCTTCCTTGAGTTTCTTCTTCTGACCTTGGGTGTTGTAATGTTTCCATTTTAATGTTATTGTTTTACTTATTACAAATTATCCTTCTCACATCATGTAATGCTCACTTCTTGCTTTTAGTCACAGAGAAGTGCTTTTTAGTAAGTTACACTAGAATGTATGGGTGTTGCTTTTTATGCAAAGATGCCTTTTCAGTCTTTCCTTATTTATCCAACCGTCTCTTTTACTTTACGATATTATCCGTTAGTTTATGTCGGCCAAGCTTATCCGTGATGTTGATATCCCGGATAAGGCTTATCCAAACTGTGTTTTATCAATGGCAAGCGTCAGCCGTGGTACGTTTTTAGTTCGGCTAAAAGGATGAACGAATTGGTATTAGAATAAAATCAAGAACATACTCAATAATCGATGTTGGTGCCGTTTGTTTGAATAAAGTTTCAGGTTCGATTTTTTAATTACACCCTTCCAAATCGGTTGATTGACCCTGATCGTTGTCATCCGATCGAACAAAGCATCCTGTGGGACAATCAAGAACTAAGAGTCGACTGTATGAAGGGATCAAATAAACGTTGAAGTAATCCGTGTGGTGAACCAATTTATGTGAAACGGATTTAGGCTATTTAAGACGTATGAGAAAGGCTCCAACTATGTGTGTTGATCGGGTCAACCCGATCGGGTTTCGGGTTAATCGGGTCGGGTTAGTCGAGTTTTCTCTAAAAAATTATTAACACGCAACCCGACCCGAATAACGTTTGGGTTATTCGGGTTATTCGGGTCACGGGTTAGTCGGGTTGGTATTTATTTGTTATTATCTTGTCCTAATTTTAAATTTCTACAAATAATTTATTTTGCAAACATAATTCAAATAAAAAATATGTAAATAATTTATTTTCATATATAATTTGATTAATAGTCATCATCATAATTTGGTAAAAAGTTAAATATATCTTACATTTAATAATTAATATATAAAAATCATTCTTATTCGGGTTATTCGGGTTGACCCGAAACCCGACTAAGTTTTAAAAATATACCCGAAACCCGACCCTATTAACAGTTCGGGTTAATCGGGTTGACCCGAATAACCCCACTAACATTTTTGACCCGAATAACCAGACCCTATTAAGCTTATTCGGTTTCGGGTTAGTCGGGTTCGGGTATTTTCGACATCCCTAGTTCCAACATATAAAAATATCCACCTATAATAATAAAAGAGTATTTTTATGGGACGTATGTCGCGTTCTGTGCAATCTGGAAAAAAAATTCCCGCTTCTTTCTCTTAATATATATTTACAATTTTTTAATAATTAAATATTAAAAAATATAAATCTTATTATTCTAATTTTCGGATTTATTATAATTTATAAATTATAAAATATTTCAATAATACTTTGTCCTAAAATATAAGTTTATAATTATTAAAAATTTATTATTATCTTATATTTAATTAAATTATATTTTTTTAATTATCCAACTCGTGTAATACACGGGGTTTTAAGCTAGTTATTCAAATACACCAAAGTAATTGTTTCCTTAGTTGCCATGCTTCTATTCAAATTTTTTAGTAGTATTTTTGGTTGATAATATAATATAGTTTTACAAAATATCTTGTGTTTGTTTTAAAGATTTTGGACTTGAGCAAATCCTTTGATTTTTTTTAACAAAGACAATTATATCATATGTGACCAAATTATTTTAACTCGTATAAGAATTTTATTTTAATTTGATCAATAGTTTCTCAAGACATGCTTGGAGTAATTTGAATCATGAGATTTGGGGACAAAACCCGTGATGTTTTCACCGATTAGATGTTAGGTAGGAAAAAAGGTTTTGGGCCGTTGATCAATGATATGATCATATGACCACTAAATTCGAAAAAAATCTAATTTTCTAAATATATATTATTTAATTCAACTAAATATTTTCATGTACACGTACTTTTTAACCCTTACAAAATATAAAATTTCAATTTTCAACGTAAGTCAATCTTAATTGATCACTTTCCATTAAAAGTTCCACCGTTATCATACAACTAGTCCAGTTTGGAGGGAAAAAAATATTGAAATGAGTCAACATAATTTGGAATAATGGACTATAGTTATGTTTTTTTAAAGTTAGGAGAACTTCACGGCACCGCTTCATCGTCAATAATTAGTCTTTTGTATTATTTTTAAGTTACTATGCTTTTTTTTTACTCTTAAAAGTTTGTCCCAAACCTGTCATAAAACTCATTGAGTATTTACCCGTCGAATATAGGGTATCCCGGCGGGTTTAAGATATATCCGTTAGTTAGCTAAACATAATCATTGAGAATAACTGGCTTAAAACACGTTGGGTATTGGGTAACTAATAATAAATTTATTTTTTATAACCAAAAAGTATATGCTAAATATATCAAGAACAAACTGTTAATATATCAAATTGCATGAAGTCTCAAAATGTCATAAGTTAATTAACATTGTTCAAGATAAACAAAAAAATATCAATTATCAACAAAATAGTTAAAAAAAATTATTGCAGTTAACACAAAAAAACAATGATAAAAAAAGAAAAAAAATTCTATGAACACTTTCTAAAGTACTGTGACACCTCGCAAATTCCAGGTCAGTATTTATTTTAATTTAATAATAATGTGTATTATTATTTCATACGTGGCACTAGAATATTTGTATTTAGTGTGACACGTGGCACAACGGACCAAACACACCGATAATTCGAGGAATTATCGCACGAAACTCGCACGTGTCTTGAACAACGAACGTTGGTGAACGGATCAAACCACAGTACACTTACACTGCACAATTAGGTTCCGGAGAACCTAAGTTAGTAGAACAACACTTATGTGTCGAGAAACGATGATCGTATTCGAGAAATACGAGAAATTCGGCTCAAAACCATGAAATTGGGCCTATTGGGCTCTCTGTGGACCTATCGCGGTACGCGATGAAACTCAAGAAAGCTCTGTCGCGGCACGCGATGAGTTTCAGGAAATTTGAATCCCGAAATCCGTCGCGCTACGCGAGGAATCTTTTGTTCCCATGTCGCGGTACGCGACGACTCCAGCACGCAAAATCTTTATAAAACCAAGACACCATCATTTCTGGCCACCCTATACCACCATTACCGAGCTATGAGCGGCATAATCACCCCTACCATCGTCTTCAACCTCTGGAGAGCTGAAAATACTACTAAGGAAGCCATTGTTGAAGAAAAGAAAGCTTGGAGGAAGCTTAGGGAGACCACTAGAGCACCATCTACCACCACCACCCCCTTGTGCTTGTCGAAACCAAGGAAACAGGAGGTCCAGCAGCTGCTATCATCACCATCTCAGGGACTTGGAAGCTTGGAAAGGTAGTTCTATGCTCAAAAATCCATTTTCACATCGTTTACACACACATGCATATGTTAAAACTCACATGCAAGCCCTATAGGCTACATGCATCACCACCATCACCATTATCACGAAATTTTGATGTTCTAGATGTGCTATTTGTTGATTTATTTACTGCTTTAATGATTTGATGATGATCTAGGATGATTTTACTTGAAAACCATGGTGATTTATTGATTTTGCTAGCAGATGGTTGCTTTTATCAACATGCATGTATGATCTAGCATGATTCGCATGACATTTGATATTGAGATGTTGTTAGATATGATATTGATGATGTTCTACATGATTTAGAATGTTGGATTATGTCAAAAGTGGTCATTTGGGGTTTGTTACTAAATTTGGAAACTTTATTCTTGCAAGTATGTGAATAATAGTGTTAATGGTCACATGCATGTGTTTAAATCCACGATTTATGCTTAGAATGAAGTTAACATGATGATTCTTAGAACATTTGGATGGTTAGAATTGTTAAAAGCATGATTATTAGGAATGTTACTATAAATGGAAACTTTTTACCATAAGATTGCAAATGAGCGATATGTATGTTATGAGTCTAACATGTGTATTTGTTGATTATATGATGATATTGAAAGGATTATGATATTGGGAGACTTGATGTTGGGTATTTTCATAAGTTACTAAATATAGTAACTTTATTTTGCTAAGTCGATGATTTGTCACATGTTAATCGTAACGATCATGATTAAAGGATTATTTAGGACTAAGATGATGATATTAGATGATGTTGGTTGTTAGACTTGATGAAATATGCTTATTTTAGCAGCTTTCCATATTTAGAAACTTTTACGCGCAAGCTATGCTAAACCGGCTATGTGTAACGATGTGCTATGTGATAACATGCTCATTTAGGATAAATACGTATGCTAGAATAATCGGAATATGATTTATCGCTTGACTTGCCTAAATTGGAAATTTTCCTAAAATAGAAACTTACCATAAATAGTAAGTTTCCTCATAAGAATGATTTTGGTATCCGTACACTTCACACGACACTAAACAGCACAATACACGAGCACTTGATCCAAACCGTCACCAACGGGTCGTTAGGTCAAACACGGTCAACACGACCAACACGGTCAACCACAGTCAACGCGACCCACATAACAACCAGGAGTTGTTTAGACACGAATACGGTCCTGTGAGACCAACACAAATATGATCACAAACTCATAACACCTATGTGATATAGGTAACTACTAGCCAGCGAGCTACTCCGTTCTCGTAAGAACGCACTCAAGCAGACTCAGGTGAGTTTACAGCCCCACTTTTACTCTTAACTGTTTTACTAATCTTTTGGGGTGAGAATGCTATGCAACTGTTTTAGATATATGACCGGTATGTCGAAAAACTATTTTGAGTGTACTATTATCGCAATAAGTCCTCTCCACCCTTACCGTTAGTTGTGTACAAACGAGTCGTTATTACGTAGTACTACTGGGTTCGACCAACCCCACTCGGCAACAACATTGACAGGATGTCATAACGAGTGTAATATCGATGTTGATGTCGGGTTCCGCGATGACCCGCAGAGGCAAATGGAAACAGTCGAGTTTCGGTAAGATGACATGACACACTCCACGGATCGTAGATCCAACAAAATTATTTAACATACCCAGTATATATAACTGTTTTACTGCTTTCCAATACTTAAACCTGTGAACTTACCAACTTTATGTTGACACACTTTAGCATGTATTCTCAGGTAACTGAACAGCATGAGCTAGGAGGCACATGGAGATGCACAAGAGAGTCTGCATACATATAGACTCTAATCCTAGGCTTATATTTTGATTTTTGTCATTTTAAACAATGTTAACAGTGTAGTTCTAATTACTTATTTCCGTTGCTTTAATGATGAACTTTTCCGCTGCTAAACTTATGAAACTAGTCTTATTTTACAAACTGTATGATTGAGTTAACTCATATAGAGTCGTTCAATATGACCATGAGCTGTGATCCTGGCCACGTCACACTCACGTGGGCTGACACCACGAGTGGGAATTTGGGGGTGTGACAAGTACAAAAGGAATAAAAGAAGAAACAAATTATATTTACTTCAAATGTATATAAATGAGTATTTATAATCGAGTACAAGGTACGGGTAAACATGTATACATAATCATGTAATTGGGCCGGGTAAACGTGTATAGAACAAATCTCATGCCCATCTCCTACCCACGAAGATTTTCAAAATTAATCTCATACCCGACCCAATACCGATCGGGCTCGAGAATACTCGTCCCATATGTAACACGTTTCGGGTAAACCCGTTAGACGCAGGTTTTTTTTGCCATCGCTAATAGAGGGGTTGGAGCATCTAAACTAATAGAACTAATTGAACTACTAGATTTATTTTTTTAATTAATAAAATGATGTTTTTATTTTATTTTTAAGTTATCTACATTTTTTATATTAATAGTTTTTATTTGATTTATATGTTAATTAGAAATATAAATAAAAATTTTAGAATTATTTAAATTGATAAGATGAATTGATATGGGTGAAAAATAGAAAAATAGGTGTTTCTTAAAAAATAAGAAAACTGGAAAGAACAATGAAGTGACGTTAATATAGTATGTGAGATGAATAAGAAAATTTAAACAACTCTCCCCCTAACATATGAAGACATGTGTCTTCTTAAAATCAATTCAGTTTCTCTATAAATAACTTTTGTGCAACTACTTTTGTTTTATATCTCATAAATTCATTTATCTACTACCGATTTTCATAAATGACGTATTTATAAGAAGTAAGTGTTACACACCAAAAGTCATTTGTTTTAACGAGTGATTTAGGTTGAAGGTTTCAAGTTTTTTGATAAAAAAGAATAGTAGATTTTATACCTTTATTAATTAAGATTATAAATTAGTGATTTGTATTTGGCTTATGATTTTGTTAACGGTCGTTTGGTTGCGTCTGAATCATTAAGTGTTGGATGGTTAAAATGTCTAAATGATTAAGAGGGTCTGAATTATTAAGTGTTGAGCGCGTTAAGGCTGTCTGTTTCAAAGTCTGAATGAAAAATAAAAAAAATAAAGTTTTTATTAAAAACCTTAAAAACTTCAACCCGTTGTTCTTCCCTGTCGCAACCCCAAGCCGGAGCTCCCGTCGCCGCACCAGCCGGAGTCTCCCATCGTTGCCACACCATCCGTCAGGGTTGCCTTCGGCCGCGTTTGTGAACCAGGCCGATCGATTCAATCGCCTCGCCTCGGTCGTTGTCACCCTTTGGCCGCCTTTGTCAGCCCTCAAATGCCTTCGTCGTCCTTCGGCGGTGGAGCGGAGATGGTGGAGCTTCGGCGATGGTGCTTCTACTTTCGGTCGTGGTTCGAACCCTAAAACCACAACCGATCATCTGCTTTCGGTCGTGTAGCGGTGGCGACGGCAGTCGGTGGGCGGTAGTGGTGGCAGTCGGTGGGCGGTGGTGGTCGACTGGTCGTGGAGCAGTGGAACCCATTCAGACGTTCCCAGCCTTTCCTCCCCTCATTCAGACTCCTTCCTAAGTCTGAACCATTTAGACCTTGGTTCAGACATTGTAACCCATTCAGATGTGTTTTTTTTCCTAAACAAACGGTCTGAATCTGAACCATTCAGATTCAGATATATTCAGATTCAAAAAAACAGCCCCTTAGTCTTGTTGGTGTATTGTTGTTTTGGTGTACTTCGAGCTCTTAGCATCTTGTGGGCTCGTTTTTGGGTGGTTTTCATAAAACTTGTTTAAAAAAAAACTTAATTGGAATTTAGGTATCAAGTTAACTATTAAATACTTTGAATGGTGGGCAAAATCAAACTCAAAACCACCACGTCGATCAATGAAAATACAATGATAAATTGAGTTCAAATAATAAAACTTTTACTATTGAAGTTAATGTGTTATCCTTTTAATTTTCACTGTATTAGTATATAAACTTTGTTAATTATCATGTTAATGTTAGGTTTCAAACACCATATATAATTGCAAACAACTTAGACTAATTTTATAATTTCTAAGATAAAACGCAAAATATTGTAACACCACAAAGAGCAATGATATAATTTAATTAAATATGTAGGGCAATCTATCTATTCGCTCATCTAATTTGTTTAGATGTATCAATCAATAATGAATCAACTATGGAAGTTATGATTTTCAGTTTCAATTTTGTTGTTGTTCTTATCTAAATCTAAATACGTATATACACAAAAGAATATAAAACGTTTATAATATAATTAATTATTAAGAAAATGAAGAGCATATTAACTAAAAATAAGTGATATATAAAAACTTTTGTTGATGTTTTCATTTAGATACTTATCAGTAAATCGACTAATCTATGAGGGTTCACTCACTTGGTTATTATTTTTATTTTTTATTTTATTTTATTTATTTATTTATTCTGACCGTGGCAACTCACTTAGGTGGTAAACCATGTGTCCTCCTTTATATCTAACTAACTAGATAGAATAGATAAAACGCGACCGCAAAAAACCGGGCCGGTAGCTAGCCTTCTAAGAAAATTGTCTTAAGTGAGTACTGAACTAAAGACATTGTATATATATCGTTTCCGGTCAAATCAACTGTCTGAATAGAAGATTTGGGCCGTTTAAAATTGCTGATAATAAATCTCAGCCGTGTAAATTCAACTTGGTAGGTAGTTATGAAAACAGTTTAACCTTATTTCCCCACTATCTCATTTATTCCAGTTAAACAATTATTATTTTTTGTATAATGAATTTTGCTAAATTGATTCGATTATATCATTATGTTCGGCCACCTGACGGGTATAAAACTAGTCTATATTTACTTAAGTTATTTATTAGTATACAAACCAAGGGCTTCTAGCCTAATGGTTACCCCTTTGGCTTCCCTGTGGGAGGTCACGGGTTCAAATCATTCCCAAGGCGAAATAGGGGTCCTTGGGAGGTCAGGGGGTTTTCCGGTGCGGTTTCCTCCTGGGGTATCAACGGAGGTAATGATAACTAAACCTTGGTGACGTGGCCTGAAAATCAGTGGTTTACACGTTAAGATCAAATGTCGTTCAAAAAATAATTTATTAGTATACAATTCGGTTGGTACGTGAAAGCGTTTAATGTGATTATAATATCTCCAAAAACTTTAGACAAGAACTTAACTCGTACATTTATTTCCATCGAACGGTTAGTAGATGCCCGCATTTATATCAACTGAATAGAGTTTTGTAATTTATTGACAAAAAAATTGTTCAATGCTTTGGAACAACGACATTATACGAGATTTCAATCATTCTCTCGAATTTAACACTCTGAAGCGTACGTTCGTACCCATCAAGAAAGAATCTCACAAATGGGTAAACTAATGACCTTAACTCAGCAAATAAACCTCAATCGGGTTTCAAACCCAAAACAACTCTCAAGAAAATCAAGAAGACAGCTTAGGATAGAAGCTTTTGTTTAACAATAAAATCTATTTACATAAAAAATTTTTTAATAATTTTGATATAAAACAAGCCTAAGGTCATTTGTTAAAAACAGTTTCATCTTAATTTTATATCTTCATCTATACGGCTCTAACGAACCAAACATTTAGCGATCAGTTTGCGAATCGTCGTTTAACAAGATGTTCATTTATGTTTGCTCGTTTAATAAATGAACGAATATGAACATAGGTCATGTCCGTTCATTTGTGTATGTTTGTTTATGTTCATTTATTATGTTCTAAGTTAAAGATCTTTAAAATATCAATTTGAATCAGTTATGATTATTATTTCTAACTTTTGCTTGTTTATGTTAATTATATTTTTAAATCAAATGTTTACTTTATATATGTAAAATGATTACGTATGATGTTTGAAATTGAGAATACTGATTTTTATTTTTTAAACTCTACTACAAAATCAGTCTAATGCAACATTTTTCTGTCACAAAAGATTGCAAATAGGTTGTATTAGTTGATGTTGCATTAGTCTAATGCAACATTTTTCTTATATAATGTAACTTTTTTTTTAAAAGTAGCATTTAAAAATGTTGTATTAGGGAAAAACAGTTGCATTAAATCTAATGCAACTTCAGCTTATACAGCTTCAGCTAATGCAGCCTTTTTTTTAAATATAAAGGTTGAATGAGACTGATTTTTGTAGTAGTGAAATAATATATGTTGGTTTACGTTTAAAGTTCAATTCCTTAACAAATAAAGATAAATAAGAATTTTCATTCATTTAGTATTCGTGAACTATTTATGAACAGGTTAAAAGTTAAACGAACAAAAATTGATTTGATTCGCTTACAATATTAATGGTAAATATTATTATCTATATATAGAAAATCACTATTAAAAAAAATTAAAATTTTAGAGTTAGAAGATAAAAACGAAGAAACGAGATTGACACATGTCTACCATTCCACAAAACCTTATACTTTACGGCTTATATTTTTGTGGCTTTAAACAACTTTGTGAATCACGGTGTAAGGATGACATTTGAAGTGGAATTTACCTGCAAAAATATTTATAATGTGTTTGTAAAAATCAAAATACCATATAAAATCAAAATCAAGGCATTATTACCCTTAAATTATTGACATTTCTTTTCATTGGTATTTCCTATCCAAGGTAGGAATAAATAATAATAGTTTTGCACCTCCAAGCTTAGAATCGAATACCTCACATAAGTTATTTAGTAGCATATTAAATGGATTTAATAAATTTAGTAATTATAAATTAATAGTTTATGTGAAGATATATGTTGATATCATTGTTTACAATTACTCGCAAGAAATAATAAACATCTATAAAAATTATAAATAATTAGTAGTGAAAGTTAATGAACTATAATATATGTTCTAAGATCAGATATAATCAAAATTCTTTATATTAAGTTTGATAAATTACCATACTATATGTTTTAAATATATGATTATTTATAACTGTTAGCATTTAATACGAGAGAAAGATGAGGGAAAAAATAATGTATAACTCTCCATAGTTGATACACCAACACCCAAGTTACATGTTTAATATAAGAGTTGGATTCACTAAAAATAGATTTTTGCATAAGAAAAGTAATAACTAATAAGAGTTTGACATATGTTATGTTAAAAATAATAAAAAAAATCTAGTACAAAAATAAAATCCAGTACAAAAAACAAAATCCAGCACAAAAAAAACAAAATCTAGTATAAAAAAACAAAATCTAGTACAAAAAAACAAAATCTATACAAAAAAATATAGTACAAAAATCAAAAAATCTAGTACAAAAAAAATAAAAATACAGTACAAAAAAATAAAAATGTAGTACAAAAACAAAAATATAGTACAAAAAATACAAAAATCTAGTACAAAAAATAAGATGTTATCTCTAAATTATGATGACACATGTCAAAATTATATTAGTTATTAATATTTTTAGGCAAAAATCTCTTTTTATTTGATCTTTTCTCGTTTAATATAATAAACTATGAGTGCTTCCTATGTGATCATTGAAGTTTTAAAATAGATCATTTTCAAACATAAGAAAAATTATAAAATTTAATAAAGAAAGCATAAGACAAACATGAGATATATAAGACCTTGCCAAGTGATTTGGTGGGAATTCTCATAAGTCATAACCATTTGTATGCCTCTAAATTATACTTTAACCACATAGCATATGAAAGGATTTCTAAAAAAGCTAAAAGAATTTTAAAGAACATAAACAACATCCCAATTTTTATATAGAAAAATTTTTAAGAAATAATGATTCGAAGTCACAAGACAAATCTACTCCGTATAAAAAGACCAAAAAAAAAGGATAAAGAAACAAATCACCTAAAAATACATGCTAGAAGCAACACCTGTTTATATATATATAGGGTAGGGTTATAATAAAAAGGGTTAGATTGGTAAGAAGTATTGTGGGTAATTAGATACATAATTTAATGGTTGAGATCAAAGTTGTATTAAAAAAATTAGTGGAAGGGTATTTTTAGTCATATACACTTTTGTTGACTTTTTAAAATGTTCCCCCAATTTTTTTAAACGGCCATAACTTTTATATACGATATTATTTTTTTTAAAAAAAAACTACACAAAAAAAACGAGCATTTTTTTTATTTTTAAAATGAGTATAATATTGTTATATAAAAAATAAAAAAAAATACGTTTTCCTTCACCTTTTATATTTGTAATGCGTCATTGTGTCTTTTTGTTTGTTAATGTGTCTTTTTGTTTGTGATTGTTTCTTTTTGTTCGATGTTATGTCTAACTATTTTTTTTTTATAAAATGATGAGCTTTAAAGATAATATTGGCAAAACAATGACCTGAACGCAAAACATAATGATCTAAACGTAAAACACATTAATGAGTATATTACGCTGCCACTTGAAAGTAATACACAACTATGAGTATATTACACAATGACCTGAACGTAAAACATAACAATGGGTATATTACACAATGACCTGAACTTAAAACACAACAATGCGTATATTACTCAATAACCTTAACGTAAAACATAATAATGACTATTACACAATGACCTGAACATAAGACACAATGATGCATATATTACACAATGTTCTGAAGATAAAATACAATGATGAATATATTACAAAATAACTGAACGTAAGATACAATGATTATATATTACACAATGTTCTAAAGATAAAACACAATGATGAATATATTAAACAATGATCTAAACATAAAATACAATGAAGAAAATGTATTTTTCAAAAAATTAAAACAATTTATGTTTTTTAAAATTATAAGTTTTAAAAACATAATGGTGAAATAACACAATTATGTACTTTTAATAAATAAAACATAAAAAAAATAAATAAGAACAATTTATTCAATGCATAAAAAACATTAACAAAATAGCACAAGATATAAAAAATAAAACACAATAATAAAAACATTAAACACAATGACCTGAAGCATTAAACACAATAAATTGAAATATCAAAAATATTGACCAAAATACCCTTTTTATAAAATTAGAGAAATGTCACTTGTCAACTTCATAATCCTTCTCACCCTTTTTACCAATCTCACCATTTTTACATCAACCTAATCCTATATATATATATATATATATATGTATATATATATGTATATATATATGTATATATATATATGTAGGGGATGGTTCGAATGTTAACCCTTCCTTATTACGATAACCGAATAACTACATCTTATTACTTTGGGGCCCATATTAAAATAAATCTAAAGGTGTAGGTTTATTCTTAATTTTTTTATTAATGTAAGTGGGTCATACATTAATAAAAAAAAGAATAAACCTCCAACTTTAGATTTACTTTACTGTGGGTCGCAAGGTAATAAGATGTAGTTATTCGGTTAACGCAATAAACATGGGTTAACGTTTGATCATCTCCATATATATATATATATGTGTGTATGTAAATAAATATATTAACAACCTAATATGGAAAATAAAAAATAATAAATGCAAGGCTATGACTCAAACCTGAGACATGCGGCTATGTTTTTTTTTGAACGGCGAAGGTCTCAATCGTGTGAACTCATTGTTTCCAGGCCATGTCTCTAAGGTCTAGTTACCTCCTCCCATGAGCCACCACAACCACCCCAGGAGAAAACCTTACTGGAAAAACTCCCTGACCCCACTCAGACCCATTTTTCACTGCGGGAGGGATTTGAACCAAGGCCTCTTATTTGAAAGAATCTTGGGATACCATTGAGACAATGCCTCATTGGTTGACATGCGGCTATGTAAGGGAAGTCAAGGAGCTTGTTATTAACTCAGCTAGCCATGTTTTGTTTGCTTATATATGAACATATTACAAATTAAATTTGTAAAAAGTAAAATAGAAAAATGCAATAATTAATTGTACCCTTTGTTACTACCAAAACTAGGTTTAATCCCGTGACACACGGGTTGAAAACTGATATATTATATATATATATATATTTTTAAGAAAACTTGTTTAATAAATATTGTTTTCTCAATAAACTTATTTTTTATAAAACATTTATTTTTTCTAAAATTACTCATTTAAAATATTTCTTATTTTTAAAACAACTGAGTTTTAGAAAAATTTTATATTTTGTTAACTTTTTTATGTGTTTTTTTAATAAAAAGGCTCATTAGATTTATAATTGTTTAATAAAATAGAGAATTCCATATACTTATCATTTAATATACGAGATAATTGATTAAGAGAATGAAAAGTGACATATGGCAATAATGGTTTAAAAAGGTGACATGTAGCATAGTAGGATAAGAAATTGACATGTGTTAAAAAAGATGTTTGTTTATTACAATAGATAAATATATTACTATTCATAGTTGGTAAAATATGTATACATAATTCCTCTATATTTTTATCAAACTTTCGTATAAATAGTGGTAGTTGCATGCACACCCAAAAGAAGGTCTATAAAAACTAAAATATTAAAGAATTACATTAAAATAACAAAATGAAATTATAAACACAAATATACAAACATTTCCTCCACTTTAATTTCATGTTTTGGTCGTGCCTTAAGCAGAACCTATGCCCAGCATAAGGGAATACTTTGGCAACTGTTAGATAATGCCCAAATTTGCAACATAAAGAATGTTTTTGAACATAAATAGACAAAACTAAAAAACATGAAAACTGTTGCGTTTTGTCTATCGAAAATTAATATCAAGTTGGCACTAGTTGGCAAAGCAAGATCATTTGCAATACATTGTAGAAGCCATGTCCATAAATGAGTTTTTTTTTTTTTTTTTTTTTTTTTTTTGCCTTAACCACAACATAAGAATATCTACGTGGTCACCCCACCAAAACTTTCTGCCATATCATCACCTCACTAAAAACCTTAAAACACAAAATGGTTACCCTACTGAAAAACCTCCCTATTGTGTCACATCATCACTCTCAAAACCCCACATTGGCAAATCACAAACGAAAGAAGAAAGCGGGGAGTAGGAGCCACTTTGTGTGAAATATGAGAGCCGTCGGGATGGTAGGGTAGTGTGCCCGCCTAGCCCCGCCGAATGGTGGCATGCCGCTGGGAGAGCGGGGAGACCATTACGCACGGTCTAAGCAAGGGATGGATTTCATTATTTGGATCAAATCCCCCTGATTTAATAGTTGACCAGGAAATGGACCCTTCATAATCATAAAAGCTCCATAACAACTCCCTACATCAGGCCTTGAATCCTACTTTTAAAACTCCCAATAAACTTAAAACCTTTTTGAAAACCCTGGTTTTAGAATCTAGGTTTTGCTATTTTCCACCATAAACTTCACTGTAATGTCTAGATTGGGACTCAAGCTCCAAGATGTAATCTCTAAGCCTCCCCTAACTTTGTTTTGTTTCCTTAGTTTTTGATTTAAAAGTCTTCATCCTAAATACATGTGACTCATACTTATGCATTGATTTCACTAAAATCTCAGGGTTAGAATCCATTTGATTCATCATCTAACTCTCTTTGGACAAGTACCTTGAAGTAAATGCTTTGGGTCTTGATTGGGGCATTAATGTTCAGAGTGATATGTTACAAACCAACCATGTATCACCTTGTCTTTTCTTGCTTAACTACATAAATAACCCATAGGTAAGAGACAAATCACTTTTCTTGTCACTACATCAAGGAGACAAGGACCACATGGTTGTTGACTAGGCCCAATAGCTTGTTTACTAAGCCCACGTGGTTTTTAACTAGGCCCACCAGCTTGTTTACTTGACCCAATTGTTAAAGTTGTGATTTTTTCATTGATAATTGATAACTATCCTTACTTTCTTTTTGTTATTCCTTTTTTAAACTATATCCCTCAATTGTAGGTTGATGACCAGGTTCGAAGTTGCAACCAATTGCTCACAAGAGGATAAAACATTTATTTGTTTTTTTTTTTATTAAAATGTTTATATATGATTTATTTTTACTTTCTTGTCTTCTTATCTTTTTATCTTATCAAAAAAAATCTTAAAAATTCAACATTTATTAGATTTTATCATCTTATCTTATCCAAAAAATCCAAAATATTTATTAAATAAAAAAATATTTATTTTCTTTCATATTTAATATAAATAACTTATTAGTTTTGAAAAATATTTTTATTTCTGGTTTTTAATATAATACACAATATTTATAAATCATATTTATTGAAAAAATATTGATTCAGGTTAGGTTTGATTGGGTTATGAATAGATGTAAAAAGTTGAATTAGGTTGGGTTGTGTATGTGAAAGACAGAGAAATTAGTTTGTAAATAAAAGGTTGTGTTGTGTTGGGATAGTGTATAGTCTTATTAAGTCTTTGCCTTATCTTCTACTTCTAAAAACTTTCTATAAAGAAAGTTGCACCACTGATATTTTTTTTAATCAATTTTGCCTCCTTAATTCTTTTAATTTCTTGCTGTTTCAAAGTCATCCATTGAGTTATCTGCTTCATTAAAGGATGTATAATAATCTAAGTCAACTTTTTTCACATATTCATTACCTGAGTTAATAGAACCTTCATTTGTATTTCTATTTTTTTTAACGGATTCAGGGTGAATGACTGATTTAAGCCCAAAGTGGCACACAACCAAGGGCAGGCCCAATCGTCACCCCTTCACCCACCAGATAAGCAGGAACCGAATAAATCCTTAAACCCTCTCACCTACTCAGGTTTGAACCCCTGACCTCAATAAGGTGTAGCATCTCTCATTCATTGCAATACCGATAGGCTAGAAGCCTTTGATCATTTGTATTTCTACAAACCATGTATTTTCCAAACACCTCATCCTGATAAATATTGGCAATGTATTTAATCATACCAGCCTCAAAATCTTCAACTTCTTTGCCTTTATTAACCATGTAACCACTATCATTACTTTCCTCTGTCTTGTACCTCATTAACACTCCCTTTCCTAATAATGAAAAAATTGAGTGCCATTTGTGAGGTTGACGGATTTTGTTGGTGAAAAAGCTAAAAGTTGGTTGACATTTATAGAGTTTGTTATGTGTAATTATTTGTTTTTTTATTAGAGTACACATTTTATAATTTTGGAGCACTTGGACGACGAAATTACGCCCCTTGTTGAGGTCACAAAATGGGCTAAAACACCGTGGTGATAGAGGAGGGGACATGAATGCATGATCACGTCTCATTACAGACAATCTAAGCTAATCCAAGCACACAATTTCGTATTAGATTGGTATAAAAATTAACATGTAGGGTTTAGAAAAAGAAAATGATTTATGTAAGCTTTACACATGATGTAGAAATGACAGAAATTAAAAGCAAGGAAGAATAGATGAAACGAGAGGTGTGGTTATACTTTCTACAAATAATATCAAAACCAAAAGAACATGTGAAAATCTATATGGTGTCCTAAATAGGCACACATGGCCAAACAATTGTGTTTTAATTTCACATATCTCTGTATTTATATTAAGTTTATGGACTATAACATTCAAAAAAATTATCTTTTCATGAAAAGCAAAATTATTATATTTTTATAATTTATGTATTATGTAGACATCAAAATAAAAGATGAAATAAAAAAGAACACATGTGGAATGTAGAATATTTATACATTAAAACTAAAAATTCAATATAAATTAACTTTTTTTTATTTGATTGTTATCTATCTTTCATTATTATTTATATCTATATATTTTACAAATGGCAATGATTACTGAACAGTATAATTAGTTTTTTATTATTTTTTATTTAAATAAATACAGATGGTATGAAATAGGTTAACATCTGCATTCTGCAGCCTAAATAAACCGGCAAATTGTATTGCCTCACTTGGGGTGCTGCCCACAAGGTCCCGAGTTCGCTCCACTATGCTGCCTTTTTTTTATTTCATGAATTTTCAATTTAAGAAAAGTAAAAATTCTTAATTTAAATAATTAAACATTTATGGGTTCAAACCTAAACAGGAGAGAAGATTTATGAATTTATCCAGTTCACGCTGACCTGGGAGTATAGTTAAATATTCATGGGTTCAAACCTAAACAGGGGAGAGTATTTATGAATTTATTCAGTTCCCGCTGATCTGGAGAGTACGGTCTTACGACAGTCAAAGAACTGACCTTGGCAACATCGACCGGTTAACGGTGGTTAGTACGCAAAGATTCTCTGCCGTTAAAAAAATAAATATTACTAATATAATAGTAATTAAAAAATAATAATATTAAATATTTGTTTGTTTTATGCTTGCAATTCTTGATAGTAAATTTTACGGTGTAAACATCTTTTGTTTGTTGTTTGTCATGATTTTTAACATATTGCGTTTATATTTAGGTCTATATTTCTTACGATTGACACCTGCTTTTGCGGTTGTTCGATTATTGTATTAGAACGGGCTCACAACCATTATGACCAGTTTTTTTGTCTAGGTTTGATATTCATGATGTTACCGCCATCGCTATAGGATACCCATATCGATAGAGTGGTATGACTCGATATGTATTTTTTTGTAGAATTTTAATTGAGTAAATATAATATTTTTTCTACTTAATACGAGATTACCGCCGTAACGTGCAGGGATACCCTAGTTTAATATATGCCATGTTTTATGGATACGTATTAGTAAGGGTACTAAGTGGGAATTGAACCTAAGACCTATAGGTTGTCTCTTCTATTTAATCACTACACTACTTTCTTGGAGTTTTATTTTTACATTTAAGTGTCTCTCCCCTGTTTATAGTTTATAACGTTAAAGTGTTCAAATTCTTATGTGTTCAAATTCTGTAAGATGCTCTAGGTGACTAATAAAAGTAAATTAGGATTTTTTTTTTTAAAAAAAAAGAGTAAATTGATATATGTTATGAGGTTAGATGTCAACAATAGCAAAATGACATAAATGAGCCCAAAGTCGCAATTATTGTATCAAAAGCATGATATAACTTAGGCCATTGCTATTAAACAACTATAACACATTAAACACATCTACATTATGACAAAAGGTGGATATCATCTTGTATATCAACTATAAGCTAAGGTTTTCATCATATCAAATTCTTAATCTTACAAAATATTGTGGCCTTGTTTTGTTTAACACTATGGCACCATTATAGCTGGCAATGGTGATGGCGATAGTGCAAAGCAAGCTTGTGGTGTCGAGTGTCGACTTACTCCTGTGAGGGTGGGTTGCACTCTTTTGAGCCCCAACCCATTTCTCATAAATAAAAAGTGACTACTATTGCTTAAACCATTTAGTTTTACAATACCCATCATATTAGAAGGTCAGCTGACACCTATGAAATATTTCTTTTTTATATTAATTAATGTATTTATTATTTAATCTCGATCGACCCGTAAAAATTTTTATCATCAACCCTCATAAAATTTTGACAACCATGATGAAACCTAATTTTAAACCAAAACTATCAAAAGTAATACTCTAATAACCCAATATGCAGTAATGATAAAACTCAATTAACACAATTTCCAAACCCCATGAGAATTTTTTAGGTCCGTCACTAGCTCATGATGATCTGAAGCGAAAATTACACTCATAGTATAGTGGATAGCAATTCTAACATAAATCAAAACAAGTTATAACAAAGAACAAATGGATAGCAATATTAACAACCTTGCAATTGATGACTGATGAGTGGTAGAGAGTAGAGACAAGTTTGGCCACTAGAAAGCGACCCGATCAAGTGGTGCAAACAATTGACCACCTTAAATCGACTTGATTCTTAATCAAGACAACGCTCAAAAGTGGAAATTAAAAGCCATGGGGCAGGAATACTATTAAATGTTGCTTTCTTGGGCAATACCTATTTTGGGTGATAAAAGAATAAAAAAGGGCCACAAATTGACATAATTCATAACCCCACCAACAACTAACTTATTATGTCAATAATTGAAGGAGATAAACTCAAACATTACAGTACAGAAATGCCTTAATTTCAACAGATATCCATCCACCTTTTAAAAACCTTTCTAAATCCTGCTACTAATAAATGATTCTAAATAAATGTCATATGACATTCCCACATCCATTTTCTTATTTGATTTCAATGGTAATTAAATAAAAACATAACCAAGGGCTTCTAGCCTAATGTTTACCCTTTTGGCTTTTCTGTGGGTGGTCACGGGTTCAAATCCCTCCAAGACGAAATAGTGGTCCTTGGGAGGTCATGGGGTTTTCCAGTACAGTTTCCTCCTGGGGTGGTGGTGGGGTCTCAACGGAGGTAATGGTAACTAGAGCTTGGTGACGTGGCCTGGAAATCAGTGGTTCACACGTTGAAATCAAATATCGTTCAAAAAAATTAAATAAAAACATTCTTTTATTTATAAAATTATATTTAAGGAATTTTTAATCAAAATATTTATCTAATTAATTTAGTATTGTGTTAAATCCTATTAATACTATTTTTTATAGAACAAAACCATGTATTTTGTTTTATTTTAAATTGAAACTAAGTTTGTTATTTTTCAAATATTAATTCTATTAACAATTAATTACAAAAATTATTAATTGATAACAACTTTTTTTAATTTTTGAAATTCATAATATATGCATAAACACTATAAAAAAATTTAATTTCAAATAAAACACAAATGTGACGTAAAAAAAATGTTAAAGATTTAAATCATAATTATACTTTTATTTTACATTTTTATGTAATAAAATTCTTTTAATTATGTACTTAAATTTAATAAAACATCATAAAGTTACATAATTTTTATTTTTAAACTCGTGTAATACACGGGTCTATAACCTAGTAACTTAATAAATCAAGATTCTGAATTACTTATTATAAAAAGTTTCCAAAATATTAGCCTAAGATCAGTTAAAAAAATGAGCTCAATGATCTACAAGAACTGATCAGGTGTTACAAGTTCTCTAAAACACTGCTGACAAAAGGATCTCATAACTAAGGTTCCCTAACATGGAAAAAACTGTTCTTTGGTCAAGATGAATGCCATCGGTTTTGTTTGGCGAATGCTCGAAAATCACATCCTAGTGGCAGTTAATCTTTACAAATCACAAGATCAAGACACCAAGACCCTTGTGATTATGAGGACTTGTATTGTTTTGCATAACAGCATCATTTAATTCTGATCATGGTGATCTAAAGGGCAAAGTGTGCACATGATGGTGAATCAAACTATAGTCGTTGACCCGGTCATGGAATTACACTGTGGCCGACTGATTCATGTGCAATTTATACCAAGAAAAGCTTGAAACAGTGAATATAGACGCTCAAATGTTGCTTTCCTGCAACATCCTTTTTTGGTGATGCAGAAAATATTGAAATAAAAGGGTCCACAAATTGACATTGATAACCCCATCTAGACCAACGAGCAACCCAACTTATTACATCAATAATTGAAGGTGAATAATCAAACACTACTCATCTACATAGGAAAAAACATATAATAAAAAGATATGCATTATAAGCGATAAAATCTTATTAATTTTACATAGTTTTAACTATATTAATCGCTGTATTTCCTATAGCTAGTTTTTAACTTTGAATACATTTACTTACTGATGGCTGGTGTTGCTTTATATAGCACGCGAACATGCATCAGTATGGTCGATATATACACAAAATCTCCATGCTTTATTACTAATCATGATGAAGATTGTTGTCTTTCCCTACGCATACGCGCTGCCCATGACATGTTATCACCAGATTCTTTATGGATGCTTCTTTTTCTGAGCTCTGATAGTTGGCTTTGCCATTGGCCCCTCCATTCACCTTTCTCCATTTTCTGTATCATGATACAATCAAAGATGAGTTCATATGAACCCAAAGAAACTAGTCTAACTCTAACATTAGGATTGAATTTTATCAAATATGTTGGTTTGAATCTATAAACTCATCATCATCATCATCATCGTAATTATCACTATCATCATAACATAATCATCATTATCATCACCACCACCATCATCATCATTATCGTCATCAAGTGACTAGCTTTATGTTAAGGTTTCCCCAACTTCTCCAGGATTAACAGATAATTTTTCTTGATGCATAATGAATATGAAAATAAACTTAAATCACTACAATTGATCATAATTTCTAGATCAGTTGACGATATCTACATCTCCAAATCACAAAATCAAACAACAAAGCAAAACGCAATTTATGAATTTATCAAGCATGATCAATAAATTAAAATTCAACAGCCATATAGTTATGAAACACCAGCAATCGTCACAAAGTGTTCATAGAAAAAATTTATACCTCTTGATTGCGCATTTGATTTCGAGAAGAAAACGCAAATTGAATTCCCATCGCCAAATCTCGATCATACAGAGCCCTCCGATCAGGATCCGACAACGTCTCATACGCTTCCTGCACCATAATAAACCTCTGGGTATATTCCTCTACCCGACCCGGTGGCGACACATCCGGGTGATACTTCCTCGCTAATTGCTTGTACGCTTGCTTTATCTCCACAAACGTCACCGTTTCCGGGATACCCAAAAGCTCATAGAAACTCAAATCTTCACGGATTGTCTCCGTCACGGCGGAGCCACCGTCTTTCACGGCGGCCGATACCCATTTTGTTCTAATTGATTTCGCAACACCGGTGACCATCGGTAAACGAATTGTGGGTGGAATTGGGATGTGGGTTCGCGGGGAAAGGAGTGGCGGGGGTGTTGTAGGGATTCTTGAGACGAAACCATGGCTGCAACACATGATGATTTTGATCCTGAAAGCAAATAATTAGGGATTTTGGTGAATGAATTTTATGGTGGTTGAGATATAAAAGAGGATCGGTTGGAGTGCACGTATCTTATACAAATCATAGGTTTAATCTTCACGAGTGTATGGTCAATTTATTTATTTATTTATTACTATATTTATTTATTTATTTATTTATTGATATATTTATTATTGATATATTTATTTATTTCATGGACTGATGGACAGAGAGGCAAAGTGGCAAACACTTGTTATCATCTTGTCTTTTTCCAACCCGACCCGCTGAATCTTATTTTTGCTTATTGTATGGTTGATTGAAAGACAGTAGAATTATAAATTTTATTAGATAATAAATATTCATAAGGGTTGAGTTAACCATACTTAATACATTTGTAAGTAATTGATAAGATAATTTATTTGTCTTACTAGTATTTCACGCTTATTTCATATATTTTATAAATTACTCATGTATCATCAAACTGTAACATTTGTAATACATACAGTTCTTTGGTGATGATAATT
Source organism: Mikania micrantha (assembly GCA_009363875.1). Lineage (NCBI taxonomy): Eukaryota > Viridiplantae > Streptophyta > Magnoliopsida > Asterales > Asteraceae > Mikania > Mikania micrantha. The sequence continues at coordinate 75,788,049 of CM018680.1, read as the reverse complement.
TGATCAAAGATGTAACCCAACATATGTGCAACAATAGACATCAACATGTGGAAGCTAAAACTAAAAAAAAGAACTCAAATATTCAACATGAAGAGATATTCAATCCCCAATCATACATACGGAAGATAAGCAACAAGAATGGAAACCTAACCAAAAAAGCGAACGGAAAAAAAAACTCAAACCTGCAAAGCAATTGATATTGAAACCCAATGGGCAAAAATATATGGTGTCGTAAATACATATATAAAAATATGGCACAACAATTGTTATTTTAATATAAAATCATAAAATGTACTTGTCATGAACATGTGTTAGACAAAAACAAAAATAGGTCATGCCTAGTCAGTAAAATTTTGCATTGGAGAACACAAACATAAGACCAACAAATAAACTTAATTGAATTAATAATTATAATTTATTAAATAATATTATTGTTTATTCATAAGAATTAATAATAGTAAAAAAATTAAAACGACATATAAAACAGATCGAGATTGTTATCAATCCGTCATAATAGAATAAACTGATAATATTATTTAATTATTATTATAATATTAATTATTAATTTAAACTAGGTTTTTTTCCAGTCGCGCGTTGCGGCGGGTTATCACAGTATATTGTCGAGAACTGGTAGCATAAGATTATATATTATTTGCATAAGTATAAGTTACATAGTACAGCCAAATCTCTAATCATGAACTCCATATGAATTTTTCATAAAACAGAAAATTAGACAAATTTCATTCAAGTTTGTTATGAAAATAAGACGAAAAAACTCATGAAATTCTTACCATCGACAACTGATCGGTTGAATCAAAACAAAAACCCAAGTCTCCAAATAAACATCGATTTTCTATGATAAAAAAAAAATCACTGTTACCTTTTCTGAACATCACCGAAACCCTAGAAACCGATCGCAAGCAACGCATGTAGATTGTAGTATATATTATCGTCTTCAGTAATTATAATAATATAAAAATTTTAATGGCCAAAATTAAAAAAACATGTAACAACCGAATAATTAGCACATTTGATTGTGTATAAAATCTATGATGAATTGACGATGGTAATTACTACAGATTGATAGTACACGAGAAATGATGAATGTAGGCGAAAACCGTGCGCGAAACGGAGTTACGGATTGTCCGGAATCGCGAAACGAAGAAAATTTTCAAAGTATTGAACTTCTGGACTCGTCGCGGTACGCGACGGAGATTTGAGGATCCTTCGCGGTACGCGACGGACCTAAAATATCTAAAATCCTCCGGATTTCTTCGCGGTACGCGAAGCCCTTTTTGGCTTCTGGTCGCGGTACGCGATGGGTGAGGCGGTGGAGTAAGTTGAACTTCTTCATCAGTTTCACGCAGAAAGTTTAATTTTTATACATCTCGAACAAGAACACCCCCAGACGAATACCAGACGAAAATTCATCATCAAAACACTATTTTGAAGCCACTAGAAGTCACCGATCATACCAGGGATCGTATCTACAAGTTCTGATCGTTGTTTTACCTGCAGAAACCTGTCAGATTAGGTAATGATTTGTTCTAACCTTCTAGTTTGATTTTGATTGATTAGATCTTAATTTTTGAACTTAATGATATAGTTAGGATTGTTGATTATTGCCTAGATGATGGCTAGGATTGATTAGAAATGAAGAACACGATGTTCTAACGGTTGAATCCTTGTTTTGATCCGTTGTAATGCCCGGTTTGCATGAAATCACAACTATGGTTATAATGGTTTAATCCATTTGATTATGACAATGTAGATGGTTAGTTTGATTAATCTTTGAAATGCAAAGGTTAAATCTAAGTATTTCAAACTAATCACAATCATTAACATACTTATTGAACGATTATCTGATGTTTATGATAACAGTCAGATTAGTATGTTAAACATGGTTATTAAACCTATTCTAAGATTACATTGTGATATTTCATGATATCTGGGTAATCAATTATAAGGATTTATCATTTCTAAGCCATTAATCTGTTTAAGAACTGTTTTAGCATTATAATCAACAACATTAACTATTTGATGACTTTTAAGGCAATGTCTTTGACATTGAACGTTCAGAAAGATCTAATCAGTAGGTTAAAACATAAATGACTTATTAAGTGTAAACGAATGCAGAAATTCACCATTAGTACCAGTTTGTGAGTGATCTTGCTACAGTAAGACATCAGGTGAGTTCTATGAGCCCTCTTTTACTATTTTAACATTTTAGGGCTGATATGCATGTTATAAAGTTATTTTAGGTAAATGATTGTTTTATCTGGCTACGGTCAGATAAGAGAATATGCTAAAGTAAAGAATGTTTCAAGTTGTAAAGTTAATGTATGAAAGTGACACTAACCTGATTAAGGTCAGGTAAAGAATGTTTTCAAGTAAAGAACGTTTTAAAGTAAATAATGCTTTAAGTCTCAACTACAGTTGAGAAGTAAATGATTTTAAGAGTCTCTTAGGAGACGTAATGAATGTTTGAGTTCTCAACCAAGGTTGAGAAGTAAATGATTTTAAGAACCTCAGCTGAGATGTCAAGGATGTTTTAAAGACTCAACTACGGTTGAGAAATGAATGATTTTAAAAGTCTCGGCCGAGGTTAATTAGAAAATGCGATTTTGAAGTCCCGGCTGCGGTTGGGCAAATGTTGAGCACTGCGGTGCGGATAATGATTTATGATTATGATGGTTTAAATGATTTAAACCATGTTATGTATGAATGATGTATGTCAAGAAGTCTTGTACCGGTATGAGCCGTCAATTTCGGTTGATGGTTTAAAAAGTCCTGTGAAAGAACAGGCAGAAGTCCTGTGAAAGAACAGGCATAAGTCCTGTGAAAGAACAGGCATAAGTCCTGTGAAAGAACATGCATAAGTCCTGTGAAAGAACAGGCCTGTCGACTGTGTGTCGCCAGTTGAGGAAATCTTATGCATGCATAACGTGTTGACTTCGGTCAACAGAACAGGCTACATTTATGCACTGTATGATTGATGTTATGATGTCATGTATGTTATGTATATGAAATGTTTTGTGTTTAGTATGATTGAGACTGTTGACTTCGGTCGGCAGTAAAGGCTAATGTTTTATGTATATTAAAGATTTAACTTTTATGAAAAGTAAACTTAGAACTCACCAGCGAAAGCTGACTTGTTTAGCATGCATATCAGGTTGAATGGTTAGAGAAAGGAGACCAGGAAGGCTCATGGCATATATTGAAGACTACCCCTGGCATAGATTGGCTGTATTATGTGACTGTTAGAAGAGTGGGTTATGTTTAATGTGTAAAAGTTTGTTTAGATCTGTATGATATTTATGTTGTTACCCTACATTCCGCTGCTATGATAATGTAAATTTGATCTAAAGAGTATAGGTTTGATGTTTGCCAACTGAGGGGTTTGGGGCCTCTCAAAACAAAACTTTTGTATTCTCTTTAGGTAATTGTAATCATATATATAATAATATAAAAATTTTAGTGGCCAAAATTAAAAAAAAAAAAAAAAAACTTTTTGATTCTATTTAATTACTACTAATATTATTTAATTATATATATAGCCGCTATACTAACATTATATTATAATATAAAAATTTTAGTGGCCAAAATTAAAAAAAACGAAACCTTACTATTTCTTTCAAGTCGCGCGTTGCGGTGGGTTATCACAGTATACTCCCGATAACAGATAATATATATCATTTGCAGAAGAATAAGTTACATAGCAAAATCAAATCTTTCATCACGAACTAAACCCTAATCTTTAAGGAAGTGGTGTAGTGGTTAAAGTATAGGAGAGACAACCTAGAGATTTCAAGTTAAATTACCACTTAGAGCAATTTTACTTGAAGGCTATAACGACCTGGTTGCTTGCGTCCACGCTTTTCCTGTTCCTCTTGGTTAGTCGGGTATTGACAGGACTTAGGGTTTTACCACGTAAGTGGGTTCCCACGGTTATCCAAAAAAAAAAAAACTAAACCCTAAACTACCCAAAACCTACTATTCATTAGGCATTGTATTTTTAATATATATACAACTAGGTTAAAATCCCGTGTATTACACGGGTTGAAAAAAAAGGTTATATATACATATCTTTCAACAAAAAATTATGTAATTAAAAAGCATGTACATTACAAAGTTTAACTAAACTCATGTTTTACACATGTTGAATAAAATACAATTTGTTAATAAATAAAGTCATCAAAATATGTTTAAAATCGGTATGTGATATAATAATCGGTGGTTAGAATTAATCAAAGATTATGATTGTGAAATCCTGTACCATCCGGGAAAGGCAAACGTGGTTGCCGATGCTTTGAGTAGAAAGGAATATTCACCTATAAAGGTGAAGGTGATGAAAATTGTGGTTTCATCTGAAATCTATAACTCAAATCAAAGAAGCACAGGTGGAGGCACTCAAGGAAGAAAATTGGATGAGAGACCGAATAAAGGGGCAAATTCACAACTTGGATGAAGATGAGCGAGGCTTGAAGACAAGGTGGGGTCGGGTGTGGATACCTCCCACTTGTCCCTTCAAGTTGATTTTGTTGGAGGAAGCTCATAAGTCTAAGTACTCTATTCATCCGGGTGCCACCAAGATGTATCGTGATCTCCGGAGAAATTATTGGTGGCCGGGAATGAAAAGAGATATTGTGAAGTATGTGAAGAAATGTTTGACTTGCATGCAGGTGAAGGCTGAGCACCAGAAACCGTATGGCAAGTTACAACCGTTGGAGATTCCTTTATGGAAGTGGGAGCATGTCACAATGGATCTAATCACTAAACTCCCTAAGACCAAAAAGGGACATGATACGATTTGGGTCATTGTTGACAGGTTGACGAAAAGTGCTCATTTTATTCCGATACGTGAGACTTATTCATCGGAGAAGATGGCAGAGGTATATATAAAGGAAGTGGTGTCACGACATGGGGTACCGGTATCTATTGTATCGGATAGAGACACTCGGTTTACCTCACACTTTTGGAGGAAATTTCATGAGGAGTTAGGCACCAAACTCTTGCTGAGCACGGCGTATCATCCTCAAACGGATGGTCAGAGTGAAAGGACCATTCAAACTTTGGAGGATATGCTACGTGTGTGTATTATTGATTTTGGGGGAAATTGGGATGACTATTTGCCGTTGGCAGAATTTTCATATAATAATAGTTATCATTCTAGTCTTGGAATGCCACCATATGAGATGCTTTATGGGAGAAAATGTCGTACTCATGTTTGTTGGGATGAAGTCGGTCAACGAGAGATTGCAGAAAAAGAGGTAATCAAGGTGACCAATGCAAAGATTGATCAAATACGAGCTCATTTGAAAGCAGCTCAAGACCGACAGAAATCGTATGCAGATAAACGGAGAAGACCAATTGAGTTCCAGGTGGGGGATTATGTGCTGTTGAAAGTCTCTCCGTGGAAGGGAGTAATTCGATTTCGTAAGCACGGGAAGCTGAGTCCACGCTTCATTGGTCCTTTTAGGATCATTGCTCGGGTTGGTGAAGTTGCTTACCGTCTTGAACTATCGAACGAGCTAAGTGGCATTCATAACACTTTTCATGTGTCTCATTTGAGAAAGTGTTTGGCGGATGAGTCGGCTTATGTGCCATTGAAAGATGTGGAAGTTGTTGACAAACTGAATTATGTTGAGAAACCGGTAGCAATATTAGACCGAAAGATAAAACGACTTAGAAATAAGTTGTTGAACCAAGTCAAGGTGCAATGGAAGAACAGATGAGGATCTGACACAACGTGGGAGTCGGAAGATGAAATGAAGAAATTCTATCCCTTTTTGTTTGATATGTAAACTAGTTTCGAGGACGAAACTCCGTTAAGGAGGGGAGAATTTGTAACGACCCGATTTAACTTTTTATTAAAATAATCGGTATGTGATATAATATTAAGTTAAATTGTGTTGTTATGTGTTATTTGTAGGTTAAATATTATTCATTTGTAAATGTTAAAAAGTGGTAACTAGAAAGATGAGGGGCTAAAACTGCAAAGAGTTGAAAGATAACTTAAAAGGGGGTATATGTGGGTCAATGCTAGTCAAAATTCAGCATTTGGTCTTGGAGATTTAGAGGGGGCGACGACTAGAGAGAAGAACAAACAAGAGAACCCAAAATCTTGATAAAATTCAGCACTTAGACTTGCTTTGATCTTGAATGCAAGCTTGGATTTGTATTCCTTTTCAAATTTCTCATCTCTAGGTATGTGATTTCATATATGTGGGTAAATTTTCGTGGGTTTGCATGTGGGTGGGGTTAGAGGATGATTAAATCCAAATACTTGGATGATTGATGTTGTTTTACACATGATTTGTGTGGAGTGAGGTGATAATCAACTAATCTAACCATGTAACATGCAAACCTTGAAAACCTAGAGTTTAAGTTTTTGAGAAATTATGGGTTGAGGTGAAATTGGTGGGTTGAATGAACTAGAGTGTTGAATTGATGAATGGTTGCAATTGCTAAGTATGTGCAACGATTTGGATGAGAAATTATAATTTAGTAGTTGAGATTTCATATGTATGAAAGGAAATGAATGGAAATGTTGGCTTTTAAAAATGTTGATGTTGTGGTGTCATAAAACTCTGCACATAAGGTGTTTGAGGAAATGCCTCAAACAACTTAAATGCAAGAATGAATTGTGATTATTGGTGAACTTGGGGGAAATGGTTCATAAACTCAAATAGATGAATTGTTAGTGGTGTTTAGTCTAATTTCATATGTTGGAAGCAATTGAAATGTAAATTAATGAATTAGGAGAGTTTGACTATAGTAAAGTCAAATATGATGATAATGGGTCAAAGGGTTGGAAGTTTGTTTTGTGTGAATTGTTCTTAGATTGAATGTGTATGTGTGATAATATGATCTAGGAGGTGGGAGTACCAACCAAAGACCCGGTAAAGAGAAAGTTGAGCCAAGTGGAACTAAGGACCAAGGTGAGTAAACCTATCCATGAATAAGCAACCATAAGACTTATACATGTTTGTAAATGTTTGATTTGTTTGAATTACATAATGTGGTGTTTGTAGAAGTTGTTGCTTATATGCGATATGTGCATGAATCAAATTGATGTCAATGTATGATAGGGGTTAATTGACATGTTTCATGTTTGGTGATCCACATTCGTGTGGAATATGATATAAGACCATGTTTTGATGGCATTTGGGTGATGATCCACATTCGTGTGAAAGAGGGTATAAGTCCATACTTGTATGGCAAAGGTGATGATTCACATACGTGTGAAAGTTGGGGTAATATGACTAATGAGGGTCATGGGGATGATTCGCATTCGTGCGAAGGAAAGAGGATTGAAGTGAATAGTGGTTTGGGTAAAACAAACCATTATGTGATTATGTAAATTTATATGTTGAGGGTCACCAAGATAGGTTTGGGGACTTAAAAATATGATTAAATAGTGTCATGGAGTTGATTTTTATGTAAAAGAATGTCCGGGAATGATCCGGATCGAATCTGAAAGTGAAAACGCGAAATTTTGAGTTGCAGACCTGCAGTGGGCGTACCATACGCCCAGAATGGGCGTATCATACGCCCAGAATCTTACACTACGCCCAGAAGTTTCTGTCAACGCTGGAATTTGGGCTACGGGTACGGTGGGCGTACCATACGCCGGGTTGGGCGTACCATACGCCCAGAATAAAATTTTTTTGATTTTGCTTCCGTTTAATTCGGTTAAGCACGGGGAGGTTAAGGGGTTAACACACTTAGTTCTTTTGGACTAACACTTGATTGTTTGTGGTTGTTTCAGGTCAAAGGTAGGCTCGGCTACGACTCAGAACGATCAGACGGTTAAAAGGATCGAACCATGCTTTTGTATAGATTAAGTAAATGGATTGTAAAGTTTAAAACTACACTTTTAACGTATTTGACATGTTTTGTAAATGATGAACAAGTCTAGTTAGTCATGTTAAAGCGTTAAATGATTTTAGTTGAATTGTAAGGGTTTTAAAACCCGTGAATCTGGGACCTAAATTTTGTAAATTCCGCAATTATGTTAAACGTTTTGTTATGAGAATTGAGGTGTCACAAGAAATTGTTAAATAAAAATATAAGTTTACCTAAAAACTTCATAATTAATTTCATTTTAAATAATTCATAATATATTAATTATTATACATATTATAAATCATTATCCTTAGTTCTTAATTACTAACTAAATAATAGATATAGAATTAAATATGAGAGAGAAGCGGGAAACCAAAATGTGAATGGTCTAGATTTGTGACAAGTGTCCACAATTATTTTTATTTATTAGTATAGATAGATTGAAAATATAATTTATTTATAAACTTAATGTTACTAATATTTGCAATGCTCTGATTAGCTAAAATGAACAGCCAATAGAAAAACATAAGCGATGGCCAAAATCGAAAAAACACAAATTTATATTATATAAAAGTTTTAGTGGTCAAAATCGAAAAAACAAACTTTACTATATTTAATTATTATTAATATTATATAAAAGTTTTAGTGACAAAAATAGAAAAAAAAACTTTATATTATATAAAAGTTTTAGTGACCAAAATTGAAAAAACAAAACTCTACTATTTAGCCGCTTTTGTTGACTTATTATCAATTAATATTATTATTATTTAATTATTATTAATATTATGTAAAATTTTTAGTGGTCAAAATCAAAAATACAAAACTTTATTATTCCTTTCGAAATTAATATTATTATTATTTAATTATTATTAATATTATGTAAAAGTTTTAGTGGTTAAAATCAAAAAAACAAAACTTTATTATTCCTTTCGACTTGTCTTTAAATATATATAATAATAATAGCAATTTTAACTTATCAATGATGGAAATGGACCCGCCGATCTAGAGATTCACGGGCATAAGCTCTAACCATCCATTATAATTTAATGACTCCAAGAGTCCTAGATACCAACGACCAAAAAAAAAGGAATCGTTGCAAAAATATATATATATAATTTAACTAATAAGAAAATAATTTGTTGTGTTAGTACGAAACCATAAAATGTTTAATAATAATAAACTTGGTAAATTTTGTGGACTTTGTTTTACTCATGAAAATACAGAAAAATTATAGCAGTCAGAAATTTTTAAGCTTAGTTATTTGTTGTTAAATATTCAAATTTTAGGACCATTTCAAATTATGTTGGGTTGGGTCACCAATAAAACCAAATTACATCTCAAAACACATTTTTAACAGTTTTTAATACCAATCTCAAATACATATTATAACAAGTTTCAATATAATAATTATACATAAATCACATAAAAATCAAGCAATGTAACAAATAATTAATCATATTATCTAACGAATGACCTCAAGTTAAAAAACTTATAAACAATAAATAACAAAAACAATATATATATATATATATATATATATATATATATATATATATATATTGTTATGATGGTTTTATAGTGCAAAGATGGATGGTGCATAGTCTAGTTTTGTGGTTGTTTTGATAATTGTGTGAGGTCACTTTTGAGGAAAACGTGAATCCCGATCATCAGTCGCTCAATTTACAAATCAAGTTTCATTATTATTTTTAAATGAGTTATAGATAATTGTTTTTTTTTAACACAAACGTCCGGTCATCCGGGATCATCCTGTCAAATAGATCATCCTTCCGCCTAAATAAAAGAGCGTGATGACCTAACCCACCCACCTAGGAAGAAACCTACAACTAGGAAAACCCTCTGGCTCAACCCAGAGCAATATTTGCTTTAGATGATACTCCATCCCAAGACCTTTTATAAAAAAAGTCAAGAGACTGCCATTAGGCTAGAAGCCCTTTGATTAACTCGTTAATTGGTTGTTGGGGCTTTGTATGGGTAATGTATTTGGTCATATGTTAATTTTGCAATTTGGCTGATTATAGATTCATATTCGCTAAATTTTACTATTTAAAATTTTAATTTTATTTCTTTAAAGTAAGATTATTGTAAAATTTTCATACGAGTCTGTGATAAATTTTTTTAAGGATCATTTAAGATCAGATCATACATATAACAAAGAAATTTTCATAAATGTCAGACGACTTGAATAACCACAAGGAGAGTACGCCCTCACATATGCCTATTTCATAATTTAAACGAAAAATGCATCAATTATTTGATAGTTTAAGACAATTTTAAATGGAAGAAAATGTAAGTTTTAACCATGTTGAAAGATTATAAACCACTTGTTCATTTATTAATAGTTGAATAAAAATACAATGGTGATGATATTACATCAGAAAACTTGATGATGTGGATATCTACCAAAAAAATTAACAACTTATTTTTGTTGTCGGAATTTAAACAACAATTGAGAATTCAGAGAATAACAACCTTAAATGGTCGTATTTCATGGGAATTAAATATTTGTAACGCTAGTAATTAATATAGATCACACGTATTATATGAGGCTTGAGCCAGTACCGCTGATCCTGGTTATTTTGCTAATTATAGCGAGTGAGCGAGAATTGAGAGCGTTTGATAATACCGTCTTAAGCTCTTGATGCTTCTATTTACACTACTATGAAGCATGGGAGTTTGTGCTTCCTTGGATTTGCTTCCTTCACCTTTAGTAGTCGTATCTTATACTTATTCTAGTATATTTCTTATTTATATTACTTTATAATAAGTTTACTTACGATTTCTCTAAGGTTATTTCACCTTTATCTTCAAAACATTATTGTGTACATTATTTTGGAAAGTTAGCCAGGATGTAGCTCATGTCCTTAGTTGTTTTGCAGAAGTAGCAAGTGCGTTGTATTATATGCATTTGGGGGGTAAGTTAGGCTATATCATCACAAACTTTATATCCATATCCATTATATTTATATGTATTTGCCTATATGAAACAAATATTTGTACTTCACCAAGGTATATACATTATAGTTTATTAATAACTATGTTATTAACTTGTGTATTACACGGAGTTAAATATAAAGTATTAAATAGTTAGTAATAAAAATTTAGCAATTTTAAAACAATATTTTGATATAAAATGAGTAATTTACTTATAAATAAATATTTTAAATAATAAAAAAATAATTAAAAACTTTAACCACTATACAAATGACATATGAAATTTGGATGTATAACAATTGATATATTTGAAATAAATGACGTTAAAACTTCAGTTTGTATTATATTAAAAACTAACTTTTATAAATTAATTATATAAAATATAATCTTTGTAATTATTAAAGTTGAACGACCCAATTTAAAAATAACGTTAAACATAACGGACCAAAAGTGTAACATTCTCTTACTTCAGTTTTTAAATAAATTAAAAAACGTCGTTTGTTTATAAAAAAAATCTCATTATTTAAAAACTCTGATTTATAATATATTTTACTTTTAAAAGATCGTTTTATAAGATAACTTGTTTTTTACATAAATTTTGTTTTTTGAAAATAAAATGTTTCTTATTTTACAAAATTTTAATTTTAGAAAATTTTGTAGTTTATAAAAAAATTTAAGTGTTTTATAATAAAAAGATAAATAATATATTAGTTATCAGTATTATAATTATTTAATAAAAGATATAATTTTCTTAATAAGAGAGAAAATATAATTATTTAATAAAGAAAGAATTAAGTGTAATGATAAAAAATTGACTAGTGTCATTGTGTCAATAGTGATGTGAGAAGATGACAAGTGAAAATAGCGATATAAGAATGTGACAAATGACAAAATTGTTATTCTTTTATTATATAATATAAATATAAATATACACTACCAACGTTAATTCACTTAAAAAATATGGATTAAGAAGGATAGAGAATTAAGGCTCAACATGTAGAGTGATTAATATATATGAGCAAATATAGAAGGAACTAGGTAAAATCATGTGTATTACACGGGTTGAAAACTGAAATGTTATATACTTTGAAAGAAAGCTTGTTTTAAAAAACTTGTTTTTTAGGAAAACTTATTTTTACAGAACTTTTATTTTTCTTAAAACTACAAATTTAAAATAATTCTTATTTTTCTTAAAAAAATCATTTTTAGAAAATTTTCATATTTTGTAAACTTTGTTTAAGTGTACTTGTTAATAAAAGAAAAAATATTTCATTTTTTATTTGTTAGAACTATTTTTTAATATGAAAAAAGGTATATAAAGTCATTCGTCAGTAGATTTAAAATTCTTTAATAAATTAAAGAATATAATTATAATTATCATTTAATATGAGAAAGAATGATTGTAAAGATTAAAAAATGAAATGTGACAATAATTATTTTAAAAAAATGACATGTGCTAATAATAGTTTAATAAATTAACATGTGACAAAATATTTACTCTTATATTAGAGAGTATAGAATAAATATGGTAACAATGGTTATACTTTCTAATTTAGAAAATAACAATTTCATTTATATAAAAACTTCCACAACTAATTGTTTCTAGTGAAAAAAAAGTGAAAAATGGTTGCATCCAATCATCCAACTTGTGTATTAGCATTGTCTTCAACATTTCAAGTATGTGTGAATACTAAAATAAATTCTTATACATATAAAAGAAATTTCATTGGTTATAATAGCTGTTATAAAAAATAAGTCAACACATAATAAAATAAATTATTGTAGCAAAATCATGTTTTATATATAACAAAAATATATTTTGTTTAAAAATAATTTTATATATAACATACATATAAAAAAAATTGAAATTTCAAGGCTCTTAAAATTAGAACCCGGTACAATCGCATCTTCGGTACCCCTAGGGCCAGCCCTGCCAGCTATATTATAAATGATAGTCTTTTGCCAAAATTATAAAGGGGGGCTGTTAGGGAGACACCCGACTGGATCCTCGGACACCCTCAATACGGCCCGTAAAGCCCTTTACGGGTCGTATTGAAACGAATATTTCTGACAAAATCTGACACGTCAAATCATAGGGCTGACGCAGACTGACACACAGTACATACGGCCCGTAAAGCCCTTTACGGCCCGTATTGAACGCCAATAATTTGAGCAGCGCAAATTATTTGACTTAACGTAATAGATGTATGCGTAAATTAATCGTTTGATATATATCTTCATGGCATACGTTATAATGCAATACTTGAATCAAAAAATAAAACGCAGACAGGAACAATTTGATTTTCTAAACAATTAGGTTTTGGGGTTCTTTAACAAATTCAAACTCGTAAAGGTTTAACAATGTCGATGGGAGGCAACAACTTCGGTGATGAATATATGTGTGTCTATGAAACTGATCAGGTAACAAACTTATTCGTTTAACGGTTGTTAGTTTATAAAATCTTATACATTTTTTTTTCAGGTTTTTGCCGGTGTTGATAAACTTGTTGATTGGGCGATTGCTAGAGGGCGTGAAAATGGTTATGTGCTAGTTAGACGACAAAGCAAAACTAATGCAACCGGTGTAGTTATAAAAGTGTGGCTTAAATGCGATCGCGGTGGCGTGTATCACGGTGAACCAAAAGCTAGACGTACTGGTTCGAAGAAGACTGGGTGTGAATTTGAGCTGATTGGTAGATACGAGAGAAGTTGTGGTGGTTGGAAGTTGTGTGTGGTCAATAATGAACACAACCACCTAGCGGCTGAACAACTAGGCGGTCATCCATATGCGATGAGATTAAATGAAAATGAAACCCGTCTAGTTGAGCAACTGTCAAACCAAAACATGTTGCCCCGTGATATACTTGCAGCTGTAAAGGACCAAAACCCCGATAATGTTTCCAACCTCAGAAATATTTACAATGCGCGACGGAAGTCTCGTATTGGACAAAACACGGGGGAAACTCCAATTCAGGTCCTTTTTAGCACATTGCAAAGAAATAATTTTATTTACCAAACGCAAGACGATGCGTCGACAGATGTCGTGGAACAGATTTTTTTTATCCACCAGACATCTTATAATATTTGGCGAGCATTTCCTCATGTCTTGTTAATTGACACAACTTATAAAACGAACAAATACAACATGCCATTTGTTCAAATAGTTGGTGTCACATCAACACACAAGACATTTAGTGTTGCACATGCGTTTATAAGTAAGGAACGTGAAGAGAATTTTGTCTGGGTGTTACAAAACCTAAAAGATACACTTCAACAGTGTATGGAACCACGCGTTATTGTAACCGATAGAGAATTGGCTCTTATAAACGCATGTAGAAGAATATTTCCTAGTGCTGCCCAATTACTATGCAGGTGGCACATTTTTGAAAACATATCCAAACACTGCAGGCCTAGTTTTTCGCAATCAGAATGGCAAAAGTTTGGATATATGTGGTCGGTTGTGATTGAATCTGCAACTCCCGATATCTACGAGTATAATTATAGCCGACTACATGAATGGTTATGGACATCTCATCAGAGTAATGTTCTATTTCTCATTTTTAATTGTATTTGAGTTGTATGAAACGTATTAATATGTGTTTGTTTTTTAGGGGTTATCGGATATTTGCAAGTAACATGGTTGCAAAAATACAAGGAAATGTTTGTGTCTGCGTGGATAGACAAAAACCGGAATTTTGGTCAACGAACCACCAACAGAGTTGAAAGTCAACATTCTCTATTAAAGAAAAGTCTCCATGCAACCAACAACACGTTAGACAACATTGTTGGGCATGTCATTCAAATTGTTAAATCGCAAGCAGAAGCTATAAACGAAAGCTTTGAAAGAAGCAAAATATTTCGTATGGCACATCACAACGATGATCAATTTGAATTGTTAAAAGGGAATGTATCTCATGTAGCTTTAGATCTGTTGGTTGGTGAGAAGGCAAAAATTCAGATGTTGATAGCATCAAATTCATCTTGCGGTTACCATCTCTTCACGAGTTGTGGATTGCCATGTGCTTGTCGTCTATTGAATAGTATGAATTAATTAAATTTAATTATATATTTACCTATTATTTATGTATAATCATAATTATTATTTTTATTCTTTTAAAACAGATGCTAAAGTTACACTGGATGAGGTAGACTTGTTTTGGCGTAAGCTTGATTTAAACCCGTCGTTAGTTAACGAGGATGAAGGTGCTGATATTGATGCGCAATTGGATCGGGTCATACAACATATCAAGCTTCAACCAAATCCAGTTAAAAAGAGTATGATGTCAAAGGTTTTTAGTGCGGTTTTCCCATTTAAATCAATGAAAAAAGAACCCGTCGTGCAAACTAACACTCGAGGGCGACCAAGTTTAAAGACACAACAAAAAAAACAAGAGCCTGCCCGACATAGTTCATTCACAAAGCCAAAGAAAAACAAGCAGGATGATTCAACGGTCACTCACGATAGTCAATTGCAGCGTGCTAATTCGTATTCTTCAACGACAAGAATGCACGATTTTTCCGGGTTTTCTCAACCACAAGACGGGTTTTCGCAACCAACTGTTGGGTTATCGCAACCAGCATTTGACATCCCGGTACATTTAACTGATAACAAACTTTACAATTTTAACCGGTTTAAGGATCACATTCCTGACATCTTCCACCCATACATATCAAGAATACAAGACGTTGTTCCAGACGGAAACTGTGGCTTTCGATCTCTGGCTGTTGCATTAGGACTTCCGGAAACAGAATGGTTAACTATTCGTCATGCACTCCTGACTGAGAGTATCCAAAATGCAAACGTGTACATTAACGTCCTCCTTGGTGTTTTTGACGAAATTCAAGAATCCTTGAAATGGTCAAAACCTGAATTTGCTCCAAGGCGTTATTGGATGCAAATGCCGGAGACCGGACTTTTGATTGCAAATGCGTTTGGTGTGATAGTGGTTTTTATAAGCTTAGGCGCTTCTGTAACGATTTTCCCGCTATGGACGTCGCCTGAATTTCTCCAACCACATCGTATTGTGTCATTCGTATTTGTTAACGATAACCACTTTGTAATGGTTGAACTTACCGGAGATTATCCAATGCCGACACCAAGTTGGTATTGGTCAAGATTCAAAAGTCAAGACGCCACAGCCTGGGAAATGTGGTACAAGCAACGCCTTGATTTGTATACCAATTGGTGGGAAAGCCATCGAAAACCACCGGGTTTTGTAGATTTAGACAAGTACGGATTGTAACTCGCAAATATATGTATTTAATCATTTTGTTGTTCTTTAAAATAAGTAATAATAAATACTAATAATAATAATAATAATAATAATATTAATAATAATATTAATAATAATATTAATAATAATATTAATACTAATAATAATAATATTAATAATACTGAAAAATTACTGATAATAATAATAATAATAATATTAATAATAATACTGAAAAATTACTGATAATAATAATAATAATACTAATAATAATAATATTAATAATAATACTGAAAAATTACTGAAAATATTGAATTTTTATATTTATTTAAAAAACTATACGACTCGTATCCTGCTTTACGAGTCGTATAGTATTTGACTATATAAACAGACAACCGCTCACAACTCGTATCTCATACCACACAACTCGTAAAGCCGGTTTTCGCAACCCTCTCGACGATCGACGCTTGCCACACTCGAATACACTCTCTCCACGCTTGCCACACTCGGATTTGGACCCACCGCAACTCGAAACCGTAAGTTTTTAAACTTTTTGAAGTTTCTTTCGTAGAAATCTTTAATGGTAAAGTAGTTTTTTAGGTTTTTGTAGTAATAGATAGTGATGTAGACGCGTTGATCGCTTGGAGGGGATGATGCGGTGGATGACGGAGCGTATGGCGGCATCTGCTGGCATGGATATTCCCGTCTTTCCAGGACCGGGACATCATCAGGATCCTGCGGATCCTGGTGGTCATGCTTAGTTATTTTTTTTTTATTTTGTCTTTTCTTTTTTGGATTTTGATGTATGGACACTACTTTAGCATTCGATGTATGTATTTTTATTTTGTATATATGTTGTGTATGGCGTGATTGTTTGTTTTATCTTTTATTATATAATTAAAAAATGTGCGTGATTGTGAAATGAATAATAGATAGTTAACAATTTTTCTTAAAACCGTTTAACGTTATTTATATTCTGATAACTATTGTTTTAAAATCATTAAACACGATTACGTTAAAATAATTTTCAAACAAAACATTTAAATTTACGAAAATCATAACTAATTATGTTAAAATAAATTGTTATTTATATTTAAACGTCACGATGTTAAAATATTTTTCAAACAAAACAAATAGGCAAAATAATTAAATAATAACGTTAAAATACTTATTATTTTACAACAAAACGATTAAAAATGGTTACGTTTTTTTTCGAACAATTAAACGATATTATAAGTTACTTAAACACGTACCGTACGTGTTGCATTTAACAAATACCGGATTTCAAAACAAAGTACGATTATACGCTATTATAAACAGATATTATTTATAACTTAAAAATTAAATAACTAGACGATATGATATAACAATTAACGTTAAACGCGTACGTATACTGGAATTCAAACAACGTGCGGATTTTATAACACGTATATATAATAATATATATATCATATGTTTAATATATAACGTTAAAAACGTACGTATAGCGATTAAATATAATTACGTTAAAATATATGTTTTAACCATTTAAAACAGTTAGCCAATTACAATGTTTCAAATAAGTTAAACACGTACGTATATCGGGTGGAAAAACAAAACTTATTTTCTTTTCAGGTTTAAAAACGAGTCGTATAGGCCTTTACGGCTCGTATTCCGTTTTCAGCCGCCAGACATCTCACTGACATTTTCTGACACTCTCTGACGGCTTTACGGCCCGTAAAGCCCTTTACGGCTCGTATAGATAGGGTAGGTGTTGACTGATCCGTAGTGGATGTCCAAATAACGCGCCCCTTATAAAGGGTTCAAATATTTATACACAACTCCCTTTTTTATACAACATAGTCAAATCAAATCAATCACATCGTACTTATAAAATTTTTAATCATACATATTTTTTTAATATTAAAAAATAGAAAAAGTGCTGGTATCTATATACTAGTGTATCAATATTAATACCCATTATAGAAGAGAAACCCATTATAAAAGAGAAAAAAGTTGTTAACATCAATTCATGAAAAGATTGTCGGAAGATACACAAAAGGACCAATAAAGATAAAGATGATCGTATCTTTATATATATATATATATATATATGATTTGAATCAAATAAAAACCCGATCTTAAAGAGAAAACCTTTAAACTCAATCTTAACCCTTAGATCAAACTTATTTTATATTTCAATTAATAAAATAAAAAGGGTATAATGGTATTTTCACTAACTATACTCTCTCTTCATTAATTAACCAGATTCTCTCTCCTCTCTCCTCTCTCTTCTTTTTCTTCTCTCTCCTCTCTCATCTCTCCTCTTTCATCTCTCCTCTCTCTATATATAATTTATATATTTTTATTTTCCAGAATACTACACATGTGTAGTGTTTTATTTTTTTGGTTAAAAAATATTTTTTAAAATATTACAACTACAAAAATGTATATTTTCATACAAAAAAAGTCATATTTTTTTTAAAAAAACAAAAAATATGCACTAAAACTTGCGCATATTTTATATGTGTTTTATTTTTTGGTTAAAAAATATTTTTTAAAATATTACAACTATATAAATGTTTTATTTTTGGTTAAAAAATATTTTTTAAAATATTACAACTACAAAATTGTATATTTTCATTAAAAAAAAGGGCCATATTTCTTTTTAAAAAACAAAAAATATGCACATGTGTATCAACCATATTTTCAACCATAATAAAAACATTAAACATGTGTATTTTACACATAAAACATACATTACACATGTGTAATTTTATACAGAATATCAAAATTACTAAAAGCACATTACACATGTGTAAAATAAAAATGTACAAATTTTACAACAAACATTACACTTGATCTAAAAACTACTATAAGATCTGAAAAACTACACATGTGTAGTAATAAACATGTATAGGTTTTACTACGTAAAGTACACTTCGTCAAGCAAACATCTATGATATCTGAAAACTACACATGTGTAGTATTAAAAATGTACAAATTTTACTGCCTAAAGTACACCTTGTCAAGCAACACCTATAAAATATGAAAAAGTACACATGTGTAGTATAAAAAATGTACAACTTTTAGTGCATAAAGTACACCTTGTAAAGCAATACCTATAATGCGCATATTTTTTGTTTTTTAATAAAATATGACTTTTTTTGTATAAAAATTATACATTTTTGTAGTTGTAATATTTAAAAAAATAATTTTTTAACCAAAAAATAAAGGACTACACATGTGTAGTATTCTGGAAAATTAAATATATAAATTATATATATAGAGGAGAGGGGAGAGAGAGGAGAGAGGAGAGAGGAGAGAGAAGAGAAAAGACAAAGTCAATTATACCCCTCAAAGGGTAAAAAAGTAAATTTACTCTTAAAAACCCCAATAAAATATTCACCTTTAATTATGGACCACATGTTTTATCTGATTAATTAATTAAAATCTAAAATAACTTTGATCTAACGGTCCACGTAGGGTTTAAGGGTTTTCTCTTTAAAATCGGGTTTTCAAAGGATTCAAACCCTATATATATATATATATATATATATATATATATATATATTGAACGTATAATGTTATCTCTTTATAAACTATTTCAAACTAATTACATTATTGGATTGGTTAGAACTCATAACCTTCTATTCTAAGAGGCAAAGACTCAATCAAGTGGGCTAGTCTCACGTTAGTGCTTGTATCTTTATTTGTCATATAATTAGAAGTAAAACTAGAAATTAGTAGAAAATTAGTTTTAATCAAAACTGGAGATGTAATTTCAATTATTGGCTTTACTTTAAGGAGAAAAAAAAAGATGTAATTTCAATGATCAACAAAGTTTACAATTTTTAATTATTATGCTTTTGAATTCTTGACTTTTCTTTATCAATTATTAATTGTAATTAAATATAATTCTAACATAATTTGTCACTCCCCAGTCCCCACAATGGATACACAAACTAAACCTTTGAACAATTAGAACTATTACAATATCTTAGTTTGCTTCTCCCTTCTAACATGTAAATAACAAAACAACTTCACCCACCAAAACTTATATTTATAAATATTTTGCTTTCAAAACTAGTTTATTTTTAAGATATTGAATATTAAACCATACTCATTAATTAGACTTTTTTTTCGTAGTAAACACTAGTTGATAAACTCCCTCTTATAATTTTAATTTGATTTGTAGTGTTAGTTTCAAATAAATATGCTAATTATCTTAAAAAGTGTAACAATTATTATTGACCATTAGATGCATAGATTAAATTTGAGAAAGAAAACTCAAAATTTTAAAGGAAAACGTTGTTGCAAGGTAATTTAGTCATAATCATTTTCATCACACCTTTTTTAAACGATCATAACTTTTACATACGATATTATTTTCATTTAAAAAATATATCATGAAAATGAATATTTTTTTATATTTAAACTGAGTATAGTGTTGCTATAAAAATGTGTTGCTATAAAAATGAAATTCTTTCAGTTCGTTTTGTCTAATTAGCGTCATTATGTCTTTCTTAAACGTTTGTGTATAATTATACTTTTTGTGTTTTTCTTACAAGTAGTTGTGCTTTTTATAGATTATTGTGTCTTTGTTAAAGGTCGCTGTGTCGTTCATACTTGTTATTGTGTCATCATTATACAACATAACTGTGTCTTAAATTATTCAGAAAAACACAACAGTGAGCAGGAAACACCAACTACAAAAGACATAATTAATAGAAAAAAAAAATTATAGCAACATTATACTCATTTTGAAGATAAAAAATGATGGTTTTTATGGTATATTTTTATCAAAAAATAATGTCGTATGTAAAAGTTATGAATGTTTAAATGTAAGAAACCAGATAAAAAGCCAACAAAAGTGATTATTACTAAAATACTATCCAACAACTTGATTTAACCATATTCGTTCATTAATGATCAAATGACTCACGATCCTTCATACACATTTTAGGATAAGCAACTTATTTAGTTTTTTTTAACGACTAATTAGGATCACTGACAGTTCATTAGAGTATCATCATACCACCAGCAAAACCACCTGACCATATCCACCACCAAGTCACCAATTTAGGAGGAAACTCGATACTTTGAGAAAACCCCCTTACAGAATTCGAACCCAGAACTTTATAGTTCTTAAACTTTATTCAACCACCAAATTATGCTAAGCTATAATGCTTTTGGTTGAAGCTAGCTAACCCTTTATTTGTAATGAGTGCTTAAGATAATAAGCTTAAATGTAAATTTACATGGGAGTCTACATTACATCTATTTTTTTATTTTTAGATGATTAATTTAAATTTATTTTAGATGATTCTATAAATTTACGCTGTTAATGAATATAATTCACATGTTAAACAATGTTAATTTATACAGTTAATTTACATTGACCCATGTGAAACTAATCCATCTGAACAACCAATCTTTGATATAGGTGATTGGATGATTGTCATCTTAGATGAGAGATTTTAGGTGTAATCCCAAACATTAGGTAGATTCATTAATTTAGTCAGTGTAATAGTATTAGTAAAGTATATTTGTTTTTAAAAAATATAAATTTACAATATAATTCAATTAATTTTTTAAATAAGCACGTAAATTTGCATCTTGGTGTTAATTGACATACGATTTAAGCTCTAATGTGTTGGAAAATTGATGTACAAAGCCCAAAGTGTTGAGGTGTTGGGAAAATTCATACGTGGAGGTATGAAGAAAGATTCTGATAAACATTGAGGTTTGTTAGGATAAGGATAAATGTTGGTAATTAGTTGATAAACTTTGTTGAGGAAGTTTCGGTCAATTAGTTACGAGTTTTTCTTATATATAGGGTCAAGAATGATTTCTATGAATTGTGTAAAACATTTGTTCTAATAAAGGTTTTGAGAAGTTTCCTTTATGATTTGTTTTGTTTGGTGATATCAACTTTGATAATGGTCATGATTAAACCAGCTAGCTAACAAATACAAATACGAATATATGCATACAAAAAAATTGTTAGACAACTAATCATAAACCTAAAACTAAAGAGTTACGGTTATATTTTTCCTTATTTATGGTTCTTAAAAATCAATAAATAAGATACAAATATTATAGGATGAGAGGTTGGAGCCTAGTGGGTTTCTGAATGATGAAGGATAGCAACAAATCCACAAGATACGCAGAGAAAATCAGGAGCAATCGAGTGGCTAAAGATGAAGATCAGTTCTTCACATGATTGCCTGGTTGGACATGGAAGTATTTCACATGATCATTGAATTTCAACTCGTTAATAACAAGTATATCACGAAATTTCTTTTTACCTCGCTAATTCCAAATTATGATCAACGTTAATTACAAAACTACCCTAAATCTTAATCCTAATACCGCTTATTCAATTGACATTCTGATTTTATTGTTTGTTTTTGGATGATAATGTATTTCAATTATATAATCATATGTTGTTATTTTATCGACCCAACCTGGCCTCGTAACCCAAACACAATCTAAAAATTATAGCATTGAGTTAGTAAAAATAAAATAATCAGGAAAACGTGACCTCATAGGAAAACAAAATTCTGAGTCCGCCACTGGTTTCTCACCCGAACACATCCTTTTTCGTAGCAAAACTTCGAGAGGGAGAGATGCACATCGAAGGAATTAGCAATAGAATTCCAAACTTTGCTAATGATGCTAGAAAGTAAATACTTGTGTAGCTTTCATAAGAAAGACAAATCTATTGGGTTCGTCAAATTTCCTACAGCGAAAAACAACCTTCAGTTAGGCCATGTGTAGTGGTGGATAAACTATCACGCCACGTACACGCCACATAAACAACCAACACCATCACTCCTTCATCACTCCACATCATCATAACATGGGTTATCATTATTCACTCATCACTCCACGTCATCACTCCCATCACCCCCTTTTCTTCTTCCTTCACACCGTGATGTTCCTCACACCTGCCCGGGTCATTCTCTATCACACCCCTATGTAATGAGGAAAGGGCGCCATGAGGGCGTGACCGGCCCCTCTCACGCTCCAATCACCTACCATTACACATGGTCTAGATGCAAATGACATGATTAATTATTAAAAGTTAACATAAACGATGTTTTGCTTGATTTTAAAAGATAAAAAATATGTTTTCTGTAATTTTGTATTAAATAATTAACCTTAATTCTAAAATTATGTTTTTTTCTTCTTTCTTTTTATGACTAAATAGACAAATTGAATTGATTTGTATTATAAATTAACCATCAAGACACAAGACATTTCTAATCACTTTCTATAAGTTGTTTTAGCTTTAGAAAATTATCAATTTACTAATAACTAGTCATATAAATTTTAGAAGAAATTAGTTTATAATTATAGTAAAAATTGATCGATATGTGAAACATTTAGCCTAAATTCTTTATATATCAATTGTACAATAATTTTAAACTAATTTCATCTAAAAATTATATGATTGTTTATTACTAAATTGATTTAGCTCATACATATCAAAATAAACTCAATTCCTCACGTTTAATTAGCATTAGTACCTTGTTAATTACAAGAAAAATCTCAATTTATTTCTACTTTAAAGTACATAAAAAATACCAAATAAATCAAAAGATGATACTAAAACATATAAAAGGCTAGTATCGGCCTTGTACTAAGACTATTGGGTGTGCCAAGTTACTCAATCACTCCACGTATGCGCCACGTAGGCGCCATATAAGCACTCATCACAACCACTCACCCCACCATTTTGGTGGAAATGCCCCATTACCCACTCACTCCACGTCATCATTCCTTTTTAAATTAAATTGAAATATAATTTAATAAAAACAAATTACAAATTAAAAAAATAAAAATACAAACTAATAAAAAAAATTAATAAAAAAATACAAACTAATAAAAAAAATTAATAAAAAAAATTACAAATTAATAAAAAAATACAAATTAATTATCTCTATATTTATTACGAATTTTATCCTTCTCCCGCTCGGCAATTTCGCGGTCGACCCGGTTAAGTGGTCGGTGTTGGTGAATAGAAGTTGTAACTCTACCAACCGTTGACATTCCCGTTTTAATTCGTTAAAGTCACCGATTCGTTGAGATAAGTGTTCTATTCCTTGGTTATAATCCGGGGTCGTTTGAGATGAAGAGCCTCGTCTCGCCTTTGCTCGGTCGGTTTTTGCGCGATCTCTCCCGGTCGGACGAGTCAAATCCTCTATCTCGTTGTCTTCGTCTTCTTCTTCTTCGTCGAGATCGTTTAGATTTATATTCACTCGAGCATCCGACGTGCCGGGGCTATCGGTTGACGATGCTTTTGATCGTTTTGAGGCCGACGATTGTACAGTCTCGAGTCTAATCCAGTTCGGACATTTCCTCATAAGCTTCCAACTCCGTTGAAGCGAGAAGGGGGCGTTAAACTCTTCCCGGTATTGATCTTCCGCTTCGAGCTCGATCATCGCGTCGCTTTGGCCGCTCCGACGAGTTTGCCATTTCTGGGAATAAATCCCGTTGAACTTTCTAACCTTTAGGTTCATGTCACGCCATTTGCTAGAGAGCATATCGTTTGTACGATATTCCCCACGACCCATGGCTTGAAAACATTGATTTCGGATTTTACTCCAAAAGTCCGGTCCTTTTTGGTTACGACCAACAATTGGATCTTCCGACACATCGATCCAAAAGTCAGTCGCAACTGCCCTAGCCACCGTCCCACCACCTTTGTAGTATACCACGAGTGTGTCCTTGTCCGGAGTTTATAAATCATACAAATAATTATGTAAAGCAGATAATTCCTAAGCAGTTAATTTCCTAAACAGATAATTTCCCAAACGGGTAGTTCCCACATTCTTCAATACTGACATCCACCTAATGCACCGTAAATGGTGTATATATATAGGGCATATGTAAGGGTCAGTCGCAACTGCCCTAGCCAACGTCCCACCACCTTTACGATACACCACGTGCATGTCCTTATCAAATCATTAGGGCACACGTAAGCAAGAAATTAATAAGCAGTATATGCATATCAGATGTATAACAGAAATTCAGGTAACATGTAATAAACACATAAGCATGAAATCCTGAATATACTAACTAATGTATGAAATAGTTCATACTAGGGTATCCTATGGTTATAGACTAGGTCAACCATTTCTAGTAACCTAATTCCCTATAACCCAGGCTCTGATACCAATCTGTAACACCCCGACCAATGGCGGAAACGTCGGGATGCCACGAGAGTTGTGTAGATTGTTCAAAAGCTCGTGGGCATCTAAATTCAATCATCATATATCAATCAATCAACCAAAATAATTACACAAAAATCATGTTCATCATGAAATAGTTACAACAATTTCAAAAGAGATTTAGCTATCTAACTAAATTCTAGTCGCCAGATATTTAGTTATTTAGCTAAGTCCAAGACCCTATATGATGATGTCCAAAATAGAAGAGATCACCCTCTTCATCCTACTTGTCTCCTTCACCTTAAACATGTAAGAAATCAAGTGTCAACTACAAAGTAGTTGGTGAGTAATCATAAGTTTTTATACTTAAAAAGTTTTATAAAATGAATTTAAAAGTTTAAGTTGGAAAATGGTTTTATAAAAAGTTTAGATAAGACGCGTATAAATACTTATGATTTTCTGAGAAATCCACAATAATACCTGTATGAGATAATCCAACAATTCCCCAAACTCAACAATCAATCACATAATCACATAACCAATCAGTCATAATCAATCATAAATAATCGTAGTCAATAATAGATAATCAAACCACAAACCAATCAACCAATCTCAACATCAATATTCTCAAATAATGTTCGTGACTATACATGGTCATTATGTAATTAACATAAGTTAAAAACATGATCCATGGAGTGGTAGCTAACCACGTGACAATACATGAAGTCAAAGCAATTAACCGAAGTCAAAGGCGATGATTCACGGATGTGGAAATCATCCACGTGACAATACATGAAGTCAAAGCAATTAACCGAAGTCAAAGGCAATGATCCACGGAGTATGTGACAATACATGTAACCTTTGTTATCGACCGAAGTCAATAACAATGTTTACACGGATGTATAATAATCAGTGATAATCCATAATAATGTTAATTCATATTAGTGAATATCATAATGATAAACAGGTATTATCCTTATGTTATCAAAATAATATTTAAACCGGTATACATGTTTCACCTCCGAGTTTTTAAAACAAAACAGTTTAAAGAAAGGGAGGTTATGAGAACTCACCTGAAGTCCTTAGAATCAGTGTTCTCTTATAATGCGCGCTCACGTATATAACTCAAGTCAACTCAAAGATCTGTAATTTATCGTAAGCTCACATTCATAAGTATATGCGTCTCATTTCAGTTTAGCGTTTATTGCGGGTTACTTAAACCAACTAGCATCTTGCTAAATTAGTTCATTTTGTCCAATTTAAAATGAGATGTTATATATCTTAAGATTAGCCATTATTAACATTTGGTTTAACTTATGAGTTACATTAGTTAGTAATGGTGGCAATTTATGTTATCTCATGTGTGATTTCTTTAATATAAATGTATTCCAAAATGATAATCCTTATTATATACCTATTTCCACATACATGCATGATTAATTTATCGGCCACCTTAATTTAATATATATTTATAAGCGAAATATATCAAGCTTAAGATTTTAAGAGAATCCATGTATACATTGTTTTCATAATTATTCCTTATTATATACAACCTTCATTGTTTATCTCATTAAGAAAGGTGGTGGCTAACATTCTCATGCATGCATACACACCATTCATTAGATAAACCATCCTTAACCTTATTAATTTATAGGTTTTAGTTAGGTCACCCCTTTGGGGCAGCGAACCCTCTACCACAATTAACTAGGTTCGGCTAATAAGAGGGGGTAGGGTTCGGCTCTAGTATGATCCGACCCATGGGTTCGTCTAGGTTAAGGCAAATGGTTCGGCCCTAGAAGACAATAGAGGTTCGTCTATAGGCAGCTATAGTTCGGCTGAGCCCAAGGGTTCGACCCTCAATGGTTCATTTAACATGCAAGGGTTCGGCCCTAGTTTGTCAGCACTTAGGTTCGCAGTCCTCAAGTGAAAGGTTCGGTCAAGAGGGAAGAAAAGGGTTCGGCTCCATCATGCAACATGAAGGGTTCGTCAAGACCTAGGGTTCGGCTCTTGTAACAATTGAAAAAGGTTCGTTGAGCTCGTAACAGGTCTAACAGGTTCGTGACATGATGCACGACCAAGAGGGTTCGGCTAAAAGGGTTTGCACAGGTTCAGCCGGACTCCACCCACGAACCCTGCGTATCCACTATTACTCATCAGCGTCATCATCAAGCACCTGCAAACTTAGGACTATCTATGGTTTCTACGCATCACCATTAACTCGTTCTTAAGATTTTCCAAGTGCTTAGGTCGGTTTTAACATCATTGAGTTAAGGGTTTGTTATCTATCATAAAAACCGAATTTAAACCTCAGATTTACCTCGATCCAGTGAGTAAACGCGAAATTTTCTTGTACTTCTTTGTTCTCCTCGGTCTTGTGGTCGTTTAGGGCCAAGAATCACGCGATTCCGTCGAGAAATGAAGATTTTATGGTAGAGAGAAGATGAAGGTAGTGAGGGTGACGAAAATTAAAGTTAGAGAGAGAGAGAGTGTAGGGAAAATGATGAAGAAGAAGCTTGGCTTCTCCTTTATATCGCGTATACTCCCCGCGCGTCCGGTCTCATTTTTATCGCGATATTATTTTAGAAAAACTCGTTTACTTTCGTAAATATATTTGAAACGTTAATATTTTTGAAATAATCATATTTCGTCTTAAATAAAATGAATTTAAATAAAATCGTTTAAATACAATAATTCCGTTTAATCTCATTAAATTACTTATTTAAATAAATTAATTTATGTGTTTCCGTTAAAGGTCGTGATTCCTAATAAATATTTTAAATTTTCATTTATTAATTTAATATCGTTTGATATTATTTAATTACCTCGTCGAAACGCGTTACTCGCGTACGTATTCGTAAAGATCGTCACCTTTGCGAATCCAACGCTCGTACCGTATTTCGATTCGATTTATAATTTATGGAATATCGTTTCAGTATATTATTCTTAATAATTATATTCGTGTGAATCGTCACTCACGCGAATACATTATTAAGTTAATATTTCTGAATCAACATTCGCGTTTAAGTAATGTTCGTAACCTCACTTCGCGTAATTAATTCTCATTATTTATTAACTTTGATATTATCATTCCCAAACCAAAACCCACTAAACCCTAGTCACTGACACATCCATGATAGACCGAAATATGCATATGTATAGGGCATATGTAAGGGTCAGTCGCAACTGCCCTAGCCACCGTCTCACCGCTATTTCGATAAACCATGTCCATGTGTCCTTGACTATGTTTAGTAACCAAACAACAACCAATTTAAATCCCCTTTCCATTTCCAAACCAAATCCATAATCATTAACAATATAACTGCGATAAACCTTCTGGTTCTGTTTAGTTGAGTTACAACTAAACTTCCCACGGTTTACGCGTATAATATGTTCTAAACATGTATACCAGTAACAGTGATAATCATGAATAATATCAGCAAATAATCCATTATCATTAATAATAATAAATCTCAGATCGTAACAGTACAATCGTACGGATGTACAGACGACCGGAAGTACAGTGATGTTACAATATATATATATATATATAATACAACGAGTCTTTTGACTATTTGACCGACTTTTTTTTACCTATATAAACTCATTCAACCCATTACAAAAAAAAATACTTACACTCTCTCAAATATTCTAACTTCAAA
This sequence comes from Mikania micrantha, assembly GCA_009363875.1. NCBI lineage: Eukaryota > Viridiplantae > Streptophyta > Magnoliopsida > Asterales > Asteraceae > Mikania > Mikania micrantha. Next base: position 75,759,222 of record CM018680.1, on the reverse strand, counting down.
AAAATTTCTACTCTCGTTTCTTCATAAAATTCTACACTCTGTGGACCCAAACAACCTGTTTTTTAACCCGTCTATGAAGTGTTGTCGTCCTAAAGGCGATACAATACGGATAACCCGAACAACCCGGTAGTTACAAAAATTTATCTACTTACAGGTGGAAAAACAATACAACAATGATATGAAATTGTTGTGGACTCCAACTAATCACTTAACCGATCACGCTCGTGAAATGGACGAGAAGACGAAGGAACGGATTATGAAAAGATATAATATGAATTAATTTTTTATGTATTTTTTTATTATGTAATTCTTTTATCATGTAATTTTTTTATAGTTTTTTTTGTAATTTTATATTTTTTTTAATAATATTATGTCTTTTCTTAATTTAACTTATAATTAAAAAAATTAAAATCAAATAATAAAATATTGAATAAAGATGGTGATGACATGGAGTGATAGAAAAGTGATGAGGGAGTGATGATAACACATGTAATGATGATATGAAGTGATAATGGAGTGATGGTGTTGGTTGATTATGTGACGCCTACGTAGAGTGATGGGAGCTTGATGAGTACACATGGTCTCATATGATCACGTATATTATTATCGACTGGAAACGAGATGTTGAAGAAACTACTTGATAGAGATGAACATAAAAAAAATACAAATAAAATAATAGTAAATTAGTGATAGGGTTCTTATGATTTGTTAGTATAATACTCTTTGTTCTTAAGTTTTATAAATTACTCATACAGTCTCAAACTTTATACATTTGTAATACATATAGTTCTTAGGTATTTAAATTACCTTAACATATTTGACCAAATTACCCTCACAAAGGATTATATGTTTTACAAATGTTTAAAGTTTAGGATCATATTGGTATTTTATGAAACCTATGGACCAAGAGTAAAATACTAGTAAACCACACGGACCATCCATGTAATTTTGCTCTAAAAATTAAATTTCTACCCTATAGTTTTACTAGTTGAACTAACTATGAGAACATGAGAGAAACAACACAGGAAAGAAGATGTCACCGGAACGTTGTAGGTTGATGCGCGATAGTCGGAGAGGAGAGCGGAAATTGTGGTGTTGGTGACGGTGAGGAACTTTGGTGGCGACGGTTGTAGGTGGATAACTGTGGTGGCGATAGTGAGGAGGAGATGAGAAGCAAATATGAGATAGGTAAAGGAAAAAGTAAAGAGGTTGTACAGGATGCAACATAAGTAGTACGAAATGAATAGTATTTCTCTCTCACAATAAAAGTTGATTTTTAATATATATATATATAATAAAAGTCTAAGATACACGTGTTAGTTTATTAACCAGTTAATTATAGTTCACAAAAAGAAATTGATATAGATAGTTAAAAAACTAAAGGAAGAGAAGAGTCTTTTCGCCATGTTTTGGAGCCATAAACCGAATAGGACAATGACTTGTCTTTTGTTTCAAACCTTTTATTATATTTTAGTTGCTTAGCCATCACACAATTATTAATGGGGGATTTTATTTGGACACCTGATTTTTTATTTTAACACCCCAGCGAACTTATACAGCCCGTACTGATCAGTACGGCCCGTATAGGATACAGACAAACATTCAAGAGGAATGTCTTGGATTCAGTGAAGATTCTGTGAGACGGGCCATATTGACCACGGGCCGTATAGGTCAATACGGCCCGTCTTGGTCTTGACTTATATTTTACAAGCCAATTTGGGTCTCAACCGGTGTGGAGTAACTCTATACGGCCCGTACAGGGCAGCACTGGCCGTCTAAAAATTAACTTAATATTTGTCTGTCTCACCCAAAACCAGGCTGTCTCACCCCAAACCAGGCCGTACTGGTCAAAATTTTAATTTTTTTTTAAAAAAACAAATAATTCCATTTTATTACATTTAAATATGTCTGGCAAAATGGGCGAGCTGGGTCGGGTTCGGTAACGGGTCAAAACGGGTTCGGGTTAGGATGGGTGCAGGTCAGAATGGGTTTTAAGCAAAATCAGTTCTGGTCTAAATGAATTGTTCTTAAATAACATAAATTTAATTTAACTTAAAATGTGTTATAAGTAACAAATAGTTTATTTGGATAATTTTTATTGATTTTTTCATCAAATATATTATTAATCATTCTTAAATGTTTGAATTCATTGCAATTACATAATTTTTTGGTGTAATCGTTCACCTTATCAGCAATCGAGCTGCTCAAACCATTTTACCTTTGTGGATATCTACGAATGGTTTAAACACAATACGAGTAAAGATGGGTAACCAAAAAATTATGTAAATGTAATGAATTCAAACATTTAAGAATGATTAATAACATATTTGATGAGAAAATCACTAAAAATTATCCAAATAGACTATTTGTTTACTTATAACAATTTATTTAGACAAGAACTGATTTTGCTTAAAAATCATTCTGACCTGCACCCATCCTAACCCGAACTCGTTCTGACTCTTTACCCAACTCTCCCATTTTGCAAGACATATTTAAATATAATAAAATTGAATAATTTGTTTTTTTTTTTTAAATTTAAAATTTTGACCAGTACGGCCTTTGGGGTGAAACGGCCAAAACTAGGCCGTTTGGGCAAGACGGCAAGTACAGGTCAGTACGGGCCGTCTTGATTCAAACCATGCCAAAACTAGGCCGTATTGGCAAGACGGTCCGTACAAGTCAGTACGGCCCGTCTTGATTCAAATCATTGTCTTATGTTTCAGGGAATGTCTGTACGATGAATGAGACGGACCGTACTGAGAAGTACGGCCCATCTTGCTCCCAATCATTGTCAGAGAGAATGTTTGACCGAGTACTGAGACGAGCCAAACTGGACAGTACGGGCCGTCTCAGGGGTGTATTTTTAAAAAATGGGGTGTAAGAATAACACAACCCTTATTAATTCAATAATTTTGAGGCTAAAACAAAAGGTTAAATCCACTTATTTCCGTTGTCAAATAAATTATAGTGTAAATTACTGATTATGTCCTTTAAAAATATAGCAATTTGCTAGTTTCGTCCTTTGACTTCGAAAATTACTAGGGGTGTCCTTATTTTGAAAATTTTGCACTGGTTTTGTCCTTTGTCACTAACCCCGTTAACTTATTCCGTTAAAAATCCCATGTGCCAATCATATGAGGGTAAATTCGTCATTTCATCCCCTTCCTCTTCCCCACTCCACCACTGCCATCCTGTTTCCACCACCAATCTTTCCCCAATTGCATCTTACCAGTTTTCTGATCATCAACACGATTAGAATTTGATTCTCTAACGTGATTATTATCGAAATTATTACTAGAATCATCCTCATAATTCGTGAATTTGTTGCAAATCGGAAGACCCTTTCCTTTTTCGTTGTTGAACCCTAATCCTTTCAGATGATTACAAACAACCTTACTGCTGATCGGCGTGGAAGATGAAGAAGCTTGTAGAGCAAGAGCAAAATCTACCTCGTTAGGAGTGCTATCATCAACCGGAGTTCCGATCGCCGGCGACTCTCCGGTACCTCCGCCGGCTAGAGTTCCTGACAGATCATGACTGAACAAATCAACACCGTAATCCAACTCCTGTTCACCGTAATCGGCGTCTAATGAATCAGAATCAAGTAGCTTCACAGCAACAAGTTCATCTTTTCCGATGCAATTATCTCCGGAGAAACCATTGGTGGCGAAGACGAGCTCTTTGTAGCTGTAACGGCATAGTTTTAAGAACACAGGGCATGAATTCAGAGGACTCGTACGTGAACGATGAATCAAGAAGTACCATAGGTGATAAATCAAGTACAGAGCTCCAAAAACTATAAGAACTGAAGAGAAAATGGTGAAACCAGTGGAGTGGGGAAGAAGAAGGGTGTGATTTGACCATTTTACCTCTCATGTGACTGGCACATAGGGGTTTTAACGGAATAAGTTAACGAGGTTAGTAACAAAGGACATAACCGGTGCAAAATTTTCAAAATAAGGACACCTATAGTAATTTTCGAAGTCAAAGGACGAAACCAGCAAATTGCTATATTTTTAAAGGACATAATGAGTAATTTACTCTAAATTATACTAAAGAGATGACAACAATTCAAGGATTGCAGTAAGGCCACAATTCAGTAGCCTAGCTATACCAAGGGGTTTTTTTTTCAACTTCACACGATAATAAAATATTAATACTTCTAGAACCAGGTTTTCACGAGAATAAATATTATATATGTGACATAACAACGAAGTTGTATCAATAAAATGTTGGAGAAATTCGTGTAAATCACTTGGAACTCTATCAGATCGTATATGAATATTATTCGAAATCAATATGTCTTTTCTTTCGAGATCAAGAAATTTGATTTTTATGATAATCCAATAGAGAGGAAATCAGATATATAAATTTTGATTGAACAAAAAAATCTGCGAATTCTTTTGTCTTGTTCATCACCAACCAACCGCAAGTTAGTTATTGGCGGTTGTTTTGCCGGGTCAAATTCTTGGGTCAAGGCAATTCCGAACACAATGAATAAGTTTATTCCGTTTAGGTTTCGGGCCGTTGCCCAGAACCCTATAAGGGGCGCTGCCCTCTTGACGCCTGCCCACTAACGGGCCACCACCCCGCAAGGGGCTCGGCCCCCTTGACCCCCACGTTTAGTAAGGAGGTCAGAAATATTAAACAAGTGTGCACTCCGCACCTTTAACTATTTAATATTCTTTTACATCCAATTACACTAAAATATACAACATAAAAATAAAAACAAACGTGAAGGAATAATATTGTTTTTCTTTTTTAAATTTGGAAATAAGAGTTTTTATCACTGTTGTGGTTATTGTTATGGGATATTAAGTTTTTTTTTTAATATTTTTTTTCTTTTTCTGTTTGAATATTTTGTTTTTATATCTTTCCTGTGATTGAAAGAATGTTTAGCATTTTCGTAAGCCCTTCAATTGATTCTTCTAAATTCAGGGGTTTCACTTCCCTTTTTCTCAATTCTTCTAAGTTTCGTTTTACCTTTTCAATATCTCTTTCAACTTTATGTTTATTGTTATATATAGATTTACTTACATTTGGGTTCATAAGTTTATTGAATAGGTAGCTTTATTTTTTTATTAAGCTTATTTTATTTTTTTATTAATGATGTGTCTTTAATCACAATGTCATTTCAGTTTATATTTATTTCTTAATGTTGCGCATGTGTTTTCATTTAGAGGTCGCTTTTAATACAAGGAGAGCTTTAAGGTTTTACATCGTTTTAATGTTTTTTGTATCCTCCTTTAAAGGCTACGTGTTATCGTGAAGTCAGTGGGGCATGAGTGGGGCCAGTCACGCCCTCTTGGTGCCCTCCCCCCACTACATAGGGACGTGACCGAGGCGTGGTGAGGGCTGCGTGATGGTGGTCATGGGTGAGGGGTTGTGTGATGCCTTTTTTAATTTTTTTTATAATAAAAATAAAATAATAAAATATTGACTAGGATGAAGTGGAGTGATAGGGAAGTGATGGGGAGTGATTGATAACATATGTAAAGATGATGTGGAGTGATAAGGGGGTGATGGTATTGGCTGATTATGTGGCGTCTACGTGAAGTGATGGAGGGTGATGCATAACACAGCCTAATCATCACCCCATTTTCCCCCTTTCTTTTTCTTTCACCCCTGATGCTCCTCACGCCTGCCCCCCTCACGCCCATGTGTAATGAGGAAGGGCGCAACCGAGGCATGACCGGCCCCTCTGACGCCCCCATCAAACAACATAACACATAGCCTACCACAAGGAGAGCTTTATTTCTTAATGTAAAGCTGTTATAGAGTTAAAAGGCAGCTCAACCATAGAAGGGCCTCAAATGAAGTACAAATTGAGGACCCTTAATTTTCCAAAAAATATATATTTTTGCATATATTTATTCAATGGAATTTACTTAAACATTCTGATTTGTAAATATAAATAAAATACACTCGTCTATAATAATAATATTATTACTTAAAAATACAATAATAGAAACGATTAATTAAATCATAAGGTCTCGTCTAATAAATAAAATAGTTTAATTATTCGAAGATTTAATATTAGAAATAATCGTTCAAAATTTGAGCCATTCGTTTAAACGAATAGGTAGAATGAAACAAGTATTTGAAATAGCCGGGATCTAAATATTATCGTTAAGTTTGATTGTTTAAATAATGATAATAATAAAAAATATATATTATATTGATCTTTCTCCGTTTTGAACGAAACTTATGTCGGAATGCAGAGAAATATAAGGAGGTCATAACTGTATATTTATAAGTTTTATAAAACGTGATATTTTAAAAGTTTTAAGAGAAAAACAAAATTTGAACTAAATTAATCATAATAATATAATAATTATATATATATAAATGAATGACGTTTGCAATAGAAAAATGGGGCACGTGTGTTGGTGTAACTTATTTTCATTTGAAAAAAAAAAAACGACAAACCAATCTTTTTATTCGTGTGTGGGATGATTCATAAAAAACAAACTCCTTAGTCTAGAGAATAGCAAGAAAAACTCATAATAACCAAATAAATTTAAAAAATCATAACTATTTATTACAAGGTTAGATTTGTTATAAGGAAAAATAATGTTAATAAAGATATGTATATCACGAAATTATGCATATGTAACTCAAAAAATTTCGCAAATAACTCATAAAGTTACATATATGTAACTATAGCAAGTTACATATATGTAATAATATGAAATCCATATATTTTTTATTTTCTTTTTTTTACATTTCTTATCTTATAACTAGGGGTGTGTTTTTTACCCGAACCCGAAGAACCAACCCGAACCCGAAAATAACCAACCCGAAAAAGGCTATTACCCGAACCCGAAAATTTAGAATGGTTCGGTCCTTGGGTACCCATGAGGTTTATTCGGGTAAACCCGAAAAACCCGAACTAGGTTTCTAAGGATGGTAACATTTTTTAATTTTCAAAGCATCTATATGTTTTGAGATTGTAGAAGAAATGCATGTTTTGGTTAAACACGTTCTACTTATGTTATGGTTAAACATTTGAAATTTTTAAGAAAATGTATGTTTTGGTTAAACATGTTTTAATTTTATTTGTTTGAAAAATAGAATATTCGTTTTTCAAGTATTACCCGAGAACCGTTTAACCCAACCCGATTAAACCCAAGAACCAATTAAACCGAAGTTAAATGGTTCTGTTCTCGGTTCTAATTTCATATTACAAAAACCCAAATAACCCGACCTGAGCAACCCGAAACCCGAGGAACCAACCCGAACGACACCCCTACTTATAATATAAAGAAATAAAAATATAAAAAATATAAAAAAGTTTAATTGTTAATGATTGTGGTTAATTTTTTTTCTTAAAATGAAGGTTTCTCCCCAATACACACATATATATACATATATTATATAAGAAACCGACATAATTAAGTCGGCCAAATATCTTGTGAATTCAAATAACAAATTTCATTAAATGAAGAACTTCCCTTCGACTGCTATTTTGTTACAAACAGACGATATACCGCACAACTACTAGTTGCTGGGTGCATAAGTTTTCTTGGAACAATTGTTCCCAATTGTTCTAAGAAAAAAACTGTTGCACAAGGTATGTTTAAACTTTGACGCATAAAAGATATTATGTGACCACCATTTAGACCATTAGTATACGTATAATTTGCAAATTGTATCCGCATATGGGAGAAATTCTCATACGTGACTGGTAGCGTGGGTTGAACGGTAAAACGTAATGTAGACGCACTCCGCAGGAAACCTAACCAGTGACGGGTTGTGGGCTGGAGGGAACAATTGTAAGACGCACTTCGCTGTTGTTCCTAACCAGTTATAGTACATGGCAGGGTATGCAGTGGTTGTATCGATAAGTGAAATAGTCCGCTAAATATGTAGTATTGCCAATATTAATTATGGTTAAATGATCGAACATGCTATGCTTACATATCGAGTCTATTATTTGTATTCAATAACATTATGTTGACGTTTTATTTTCAAAAACTTTCAAGTAATTATGAAATGTAAAAGAGAAACAAGATTAGAGATTTTTGGCCTGTGATGACTTGAATATGATCTTGTGATGAGACCATAGAGGTAATTGAGTTATGCATCCAAGTCATGTATAAACCATATATTATAAAATGATTTGAAATTATGTGTTTATGAAAATCCGGTTTACGATAAAATGAAATGATGGTATTCATACCTATGCGTACGAAATTTTATAAAATCTTGAAAAGTTATTTTTGAAAAGTTATTTACAAATAAAGAAATGTGGTTTTTCATAGCTATTAGTCTAAATCATTTAGAAATGATGAAATATGGTTTTCACATCTATGCATGTGAATTATTTATGAAATTTGAAAAATAACAATTTCTGCTGTGTAAATTATGAATTCATGAAACAACACTTCTGTTTAAAACATATGAAAAAAAGTATAAACTCCGACTGAGACATATCCATGAAACCAATTCAAATCGCAACGACCGGGGTCGCTTAGAGCCTGGCTGTGACAATAAGATTGTTGGGGGGACGTTATTATGACTTATATAGTGCACTTAAATAATTAAGGTCATGCAATATTCCTACAACTAATTAGACATGGGAAAAAAAAAAAGCGGTTCCTTTTTATAAACCTGTATTTGACACCCCTCAAACCGGTTTCACCCAAACCGGTCCGAACCGCCGGTTTGTAATAGGTTTGACATCCTCATCTTTCAAACCGGTTTCAACCACTCCAAACCGGTTTCAAACCTATCCAAACCGGTTCTATAGGTTTGACATCCCCATCTTCCAAACCGGTTTCCAAACCAGCCCGGTTTTCACCCAAACCAGTTTTGACCATCCATTGATCAAACCGAATCGGTTCTCAAACCGAACTGGTTTAGAGAAAAAAACCGGTTTGTGCAACCCTACAACTAATTAAGGCGCCAATTAAAGTCATTTGGTTATAAATGTGTCATTTTTTGTTATATTTATCTAAACTAGATTAAAGAAGTGAGACAAAAGATTGGATTGAAAAAAAAGGAATTTGTCAAATGAAGGTGCCTAGATGAACTTGATACCCATGATTCTTGGTTTTTACCAACTCATTTCCCTCTTAAGCTTCCATTCTCATCTTCTACTCTTTCATGAGAAAAAGATGATAAAATACAACTATTAAAATTATAAAATGTAGTCTTTAAAATCCTATAAATAATATACAACATTCAATCATTTTCCTTCTTCATAAATAAATCAAGTATAGCCCATAAATAATATACAACAATTAATCATTTTCCTACTTCAAACATAAATCAACTATAGCCCATATAAGAAAATGCATTAACATGATCAAAACCATCAACAACCAAACCTAAAGCAAACCACAATGATTATGAACAAAAGAATTTTATTAAAATATTTAGAATTTATAATGTTAAATGCACTTTTGGAGATACAGAAATTAAAGGATTTTAGAAAGATATATATAAAGAAAATGTAAAAGCTACGTATATGAAAATGTTTCAAACTTTAAATAAAGATCTCCGGCTTACTTGGTTTAGTTTATGAAGTGTATAGATCAACTCATCAACCCATAAGAAAACTTAAAAATAGCCCATTAGTATAACACGTGGAATTTATTTAGAAAATAAGAACTTTAATTTTTGAAAACTCTAAACTCTTGTTTTGATTGCTTAAATCATTAGACGACCTATTATAGAGCTAAAAGGATTTACAAACAATAGTACTTCTATACAACAAATATTTGATCATATGTCACCCTTTTATTTGATCTGATTAAAAAACATGATAAAGAACAAATTTGAAGCAACTTTGAACCTTTGAGACTTAAAAACTTGAGTTGGAATCAAAGTCAAAATATGAGCAGAAATGTGAAAAATAAACACAAAACTAACAAGATCTTACTAGCCAAGTCCATCATCTCATACCCATAATCTAGCAAGCATATCTCTCATACCTTACTCCTAACTCCTACGTTCTTTTGAAGATTATTGATAGGGTTCAAATACGGAAGGTGTTTAATACCTGATTAATAAAGTTTGAAAATAAGTTTGTTTGATTTTTGCTTGATTGTAAACAAACCGAGCAGTTTGGTTCAGTTTGCACACAAACAGCACACGAGCAAATGTATGCTCGCATGTTGCTTTCTTATTTGTCTTAGAGTTACTTTTTAATGAATTATATAAACAATCATATAAATACAATTGTATATACCTCTATGGCTCTATTGGGTTATTATCTAGTCAGGGAAGAAGCTTGGATTTTTTTTGTGTGGGGGACCGACCCTTAATATAAAATTTTTAGAAAGTAAAACCAAGGGGCCTGGATTCTATTAATACAAAATTTTTCGACCAAATCCTATTACATACCTGCTTCTGAGCCGAAAAACAGCAGTAGCCGGGGCCCCCAAGCCCTCATTATGCTTCGTCCTTGTATCTAGTCATCTATACAGCCCGCTAAACAATTAAACACTAAAAAGTCTAAAATTAATTTTAATAAAAGGAAAGTTTTATTTTGTAGAATGGTGGACGGAGAATGGTTGCAATGGACAACGTGTTGAAGGCCAGGAGCCACGAGCCGGTTGTGGGGTGCAACAGTGACGATAAGACAATGACTTGGCTTTGATACCAAACCACGATATAATGCAAAAGGTAATATTGGAATAAGTTGTATGATTGTCTTTCAAGTAGGGTAAAGTAGTTACATATTTATATTGGAGAGGTGAAGATTATTCAGTAACATTCAGACATATATCTAGATCTGAATTTTTCATATGCCCATTCAAACATTTTTTTTATTTAAATGTTTGAAACAAAAGTTTGGAATCGAACCAATTCAGACATGACCCCATTTAGATAAATTCAGACCGTACCAAACATTACCTGACTCAACCTGTCCAACTTTTGACTGTATTATGGGATTCACATTTACATGTTATGACCTGTATGACAAAGCCATGCTACATTTTATGGCTCAATAAGCCTAACAATTTTAAAATCTCCGGTTCAAAAGCCAGTAAGCCACATACAATTCACAAAGGTTCCGTTGGCCCAACAGTAAGCCTGTATTAAGAACTTATCCATTTCAACTCGTTATATACTATGATCCTACTCATTTCAATAGAAAATATAATAATTGTCCACCCAAAACAACCCATTTATATATCTTGCATTAGGTCAAGATTGTCAGGTCCACCAATAGCCATGTATAGGGCTATAATTGAGCCGAGCCGAGCTAGGCCGAGCCAGGTCGAGCTTGCGCAAGAAATTTCGAGCCAAGCCGAGCTAGCTCGATAAGTTTTTCGAGCCAAAAATTCAAGCTCGTAAAGAAACTCGAGCCACGAGGCAGCTCGGTTTTTTTTACCTCCTCATCCACTTTAAATACATACATATAATATATATATATATATATAATCAAATATGTATAAAATATAATATTATACTGTGTGTGTGTATATATATATTTATATAAATTGGTGTATAGGATATTATATATATATATATATATTATGTATAATATATATGTATGTATATATATATATTTATATACCTATATTTATATGTTTGTGTGTAATATAACATATGTGTGTGTATATAATTTAATATATATATATATATATATATAAACATATGTTAAAAATCGAGCCGAGACAACGAGCTGAGCCACGAGCCGAGCTAGAGCTGAGCCAACCCTGGCTCGGGCTCGGCTCGTTTTTATTGAGTTTTTTTTCAAGCCGAGCTTTTTTCGAGAAAGTTTCGAGCTTGCCTCGAGCCACGAGTTTTTTTAACAACCCTAGCCATGTATATGGGCTCATGGTCATAAAAGTTTTTGGATATGATTAGTTTTCATTTAGGGTTAATTGTTTTGGGCTCGCTTATGATACAACACCGTATTTTGGCTCCGGTGGTATTGTTGTATGAAATGGCATGTCATTTGCTATATTTTACATGTACATTGGTCAACTTGTGCTTTCATTACCTCATTAAATAATTACCCTTACAAATGCACTTGTAATTTTGGTTTTATTTAAAATCTCTTGTCTATTACCAGTTAATTCTTCATCATATATCCTCTAGCCATTACATTCCTAAATTGTGGTCTTGATAGCCGAATTTCAATGAGGTCACTGATATTTCATGTTTAAGATGTGGCACTGTAAAATTTTTTGTTTGATTTAGGTCAGGTTCGGCAACATATTCTATGAAAGTGCTTTAAGTTATGTTCGAATGATTTTGAAGGTGATTTAACTGTTTAAGTTAGGTTTTTAATCAATTTAATAATCTTGTAGGTCGCTTTAAAGATGGTTTCTCTGTCTCTCTTATTAATATTGGATATCACATGTAATATTTTTATTTTTTTCCCTCTCTCTTGTATAAAATAATAATGATTTTTACTAATTTGGTACATAATATGATTAAATTATAAGTCTTCATCTTTAATTTTTATAAAACATTTTTAGAAATATATGATATTATATATAAAATAATTTTTTTTCAAAATAATTATTTAACATGTGTAATACACATGTTTCCAACATAATATCATATATACCCAAATTAAAATCAAAATATCAAATTATACCTTTTTTCTAATAATTAAAATACTAAATTTACCCATTTTAGTTTTCTTCATCGAAATTATTATGCTACATGAGTACATGATCCCACAACCCTTATTTTTCTAAACATTAAGATTTTCATATACGGATATTTTGTAAACCTAGCGATGTCGTCACAAAACAAAATAAATAAGTTGGTTTGGCTAAGCAATTATTTTATTTTGAGTTGAAATATGTATAATCATAACATAGAACGGGTTAGGATTCGTAACACCTTAGCTAGGGTGTAAACGAGCCGACTCGTTAAAAGTTTTATTTTCAAAGCTCGAGCTTGGCTTGTTAGAAATTATTTAGGCTCGAGCTCGGCTTGTTAGAAATTATTTAGGCTCGAGCTCGGCTTGTTAGAAATTATTTAGGCTCGAGCTCGTCTCGGCTCGCCTCGTTTATATTTTAATTACTAATATAATATATATTTATAATTTTACTATCCAAATTTAACATAAAATATAAGATTTAAATATATTTATCATATTTTATATATACACACTTAGAATAATAAATAAAAGTAATACAAATAAAAAGCCCATTTAGGCTCGTGAGCTGGCTCGAGCTCAATAGGTAAAGCTTGAGCTCGGGCTCGATAGCTAAACGAGCTATATTTTTGGGCTAGGGATTGGGCTCGTTTAGGCTCGGTTCGTTCGAGCTTTTTACCGATCTGATCCCGAGTATTTCACGAGCTAACTTGATTCGTTTACACCCCCACCTTAGCACAATGCGAGTCAACATAGGTAATCTAAAAACTATGAGAATTGAATTTTTCAAATGAGTAAGAATTATCAATAATGTATTTGATAATAAAATGATTATAGAATATGAAAATAAACAATTTGTTTACTTACAACACATTTTAACTTGAAATTGATTGATGTTTTTCCTAAAACAACCCAAGTAGACCCAAACTGATTTTGTTTAAAATTTATACTGACCCAAAACCGTTACAACCTATTACCCGACCTGAACCAACTTGCATATTTTACCAGGCTTAAATCTCATCTTGACTCAAAATTGTTCTAAAATGTTAACCGCCCCGGCCCAACTTGCACATTTTACCAGGCTTACTATTTTGTCACAGCTACCTATTTTAGTTGTGTCAGGGGCCAGGTTCTAAACCATTAGAGGTTAGTCTGGGCACAATGGTCATCCCGCCCGCCCAGCGGCTTCGGCCCTTTCGGTGGCTTCCAGCGGGAACACCGCCACCCGCCTCAGCGGCTCCCGCCCAACCCCCTCCCACGGCCCCTGCTCCCCGTTTGGTTTCTCGATTTGTGATTGGCCAAAGGAATATAGCCGTTACCAACAGCTAATTTCATAAAAAAAAATTTAACACTATATAAATACTCCAACCTTTTTACCAAAAAAACCATCCAAATCTCTTCATCTTTCATCTTTCTCTCTATATATTTTTTTAAAAAAATTACAAACATGAATCCAAGGCGTAACAATCCCAATCCCGAATTCAACCCGTTCTCGTACGATCCCGAATCGCTTCGAAATTTATTGGTTCAACTACAACAAAACCCGAACATCCAACACTTTCAACAACAAAACCCAAACGTCCAACCACAACCAAACTTCCAACCCGGTTTTGCTCTCTACTCTCAAAGCGGTTTTCAACAAGACATTTCCCAACCTCGTTACGAATCAGATTTCGTGTCACCCAATCAACCTGATAACGAAGTCGTGCCGGTGATACAAGACACTCAAAAACGCAATAAAAAAGGTAAAAAAAAAAACAGTCGGCCGGAACCGGGCCGAGTAGTGGTCCAATGGCACCGAAAAAAATGCACGAAATAAAGCTTCAAATTCACGAAGAGAAAACTCTCCGAGCCGACCTCAGAACAATGGAGGCTTTGCCTCCTGAAGAACTCGACGAGGAATAACGTTCAATAATGAAAAAATTGAAAAAGAAACTCTTTCATAAATATCGTTAAATTTTATTTTTATTTGAATTGTTAGTTTTTTTCCTATGGTTTATTTTATTTAACTTTGCAATGTAACTTTTATTTTAGTTGTTTTTTTATTTGAATGGTTTAATTAAATCCTAAAGTTATTATTTTTAGTTTGCAACAAAAAAATTAAATAAATCAATAAAATTTAAATAATGTTGATGATGTGGAATAGGAAAAATTCCCAAAATGGCCACAGGCGCCTAGGAAATTCTCAAAATGACCAAAATCGGTCAAATGGCCACCCCCTATGCAGGTGTGGCGCCTGTTCCAGTTTTCCCAGACGCACACATACTCAGCCAGTATGAATACGCCACGTCATCGGTTCAGCCGTCCACGCCCACAAATCTGACACAGGCGCCTTTTCTTTTTCAAACATGTCACAGGCGTTGGTCCCACACCTGCAACCGTGTCACAGGCGTCCGCCCTTATAGGGTTTTTTTAACGGTCGTTTGTTACGGGCGTCCCGAACCAAAACACAGTTGTCCGAACCACCTATACAGTCGGCCGGACCACTTTACAGGCGTTTGAATTTTTTTTAAAAAAAACAAAAACGTCGTCCGACTATAGCAAGCAGGCGTCCGACTACAGCAAGCAGGCGTCCGACTTCACCAAGCAGGCGTCCGACGACAAAGAACAGGCGTCCGACGACTGCAACCTTTCGAATTTTAATTTTAAATTTGACCATGTTAAATAGCACCAGTTACACACCGAAAAATCTATACAAAAATTTCCAAACAAAAATTTTCAAAAGGATGGAGTCTACGGTAATTGTTTGCACCGGTGGAAACTGGGAAGATAATAACGGTGTCTATAAAGACTTGTGTGTTGATTGTTTTCGACGCGCTTTATTCATTCCTTCTATGATCGGTTATGATGAACTGATTGAGCTTATTTGTAATTGTTTTGATATTTTGCAAATAGCTCGTTTATCTTACAAATTTTCAACATATGCATATCCTGTTGACATATTTGATGACAACGATATGTCAGTTTTCAAAAAAATTATTGATAAAAATTCCAATGATGTGTGTTATATGTATGTCGTTGACGATTGTATAGCGAGTCAACATCGTGTCAGAAAATTTTCATCTCACGGATCTAATTCAAAAAAAAAAGATTTTACTCCCGACCTAAACATCCCTGCTTTTAATTCTAATGATTTTACCAATGAACCTGATTTTAATATAGATTTAAATAATGAATTACTTTCCAATTACGAACCTGTAAACGAGTATGAACGTGTAGGTTCAAAAAATTTAAAACCTTCATCTTCTACGCATCCAATTGCTAATACAGTTTTCAATAATAAGGAGGAACTTAAACTGGTTGTTTCTATGATGGCTTTAAAAGAATCTTTTCAATTTAAAGTGCAAAAGTCATCAAAAAGTAGATTTGTGGTAAATTGTTTTTCTGAACCATGTGAGTGGGTTTTAAGAGCTTCCACTTACAAGGATACAGATACGTTTCACGTGACTTATTTTAACAATAAGCACACATGTTCTAGAACGCAAACGTATCATAACATTAGAAATGCAAATAAAAAATTGTTAGGCCATATTATTAAGGACCAACTTACAGATTGTGGTCGTGTTTACCGAGGAAATGAAATTGTTCAAGACATCAACTAAAGATTTAAGGTAAGCATATCATACAAACAAGCATGGAGAGGGAAACACTATGCGGAACAACTTTTAGCCGGATCTGCTGAAGAGTCATTTTTGAAACTACCTGCGTATTGTTACAATCTTCAATTAGCAAATCCCGGTACAGCAACTCACATACTAAGAGATGAATTTAACCGTTTTGAAATGGTTTTTGTTGCCGTTGGAGCTGCAGTAAGTTATTTACTTTGATAACATTATTTTTACATTACTTTAATTTAACTAATATTAATTTTTATAGGTTCGCAGTTTTGTTAATTGTCTTCGTCCAATCATCATTATAGATGGCGCTCATCTTAAGGGTACATTTAAAGGTATCATGTTTCTGGTTGTCGGCATGGATGCGAATAACCAAATTTTACATATCGCGTTCGGTGTTGGGAAGACAGGAAGTGGGCCTGCATGGACATGGTTTTTGTCCAAACTTAAAGACAGCATTGCTGATAATCCTAATCTTGCAATTATTTCATATAGAGCAGCATCAATTGATTTGGCTGTTAGAACAGTATATCCGTTAGCCTATCACGGTCTTTGTTGTAGGCATTTAATGGTAAATTTGCGTTTGAAAGGTAAATCACAAGAAAACTTGTGATGGGCAACTTGTAAGGCCTATAGAGTCAATGCGTTTGAGGAAAATTGTAATACGCTCTGTAGCTTCCGGCCTGTGATCCGAGAGACGCTTACAAGCGTCGGTTTACATAAATGGGCTCGGTCACACTGCCCCGTTCAGCGTTTCAATATCATGACTTCGAATAGCGCCGAGTCCATTAACGCGTTGTCACGAAATGCACGGAAATTACCTATAACAAGACTTACTGATTTTTTTTATTTCTTTGCTACAGAAATGATATTTTGAGCGAATAAAAGTTGCAGGTAAGTTTCCAATGTTTAATTTATATTAAATTTTGATAGTTTTTTGTTTGCTTCAAATGATGTATTATACATAATTTTACAGCAAAAAATAATCACCATCTAACAAATTGGGCACAAAATAAAATTGCAAAAAGAATTAAAAAATGTCAGACGTGGCCGGTAAGGGGTATTGATGATTATCATTTTACAGTTGACGATGGATGTCACCGTTGTGTTGTCGATCTTTATAACAAAAAATGCAGTTGTCGAAAATGGCAGTTGTCTGGCTTGCCGTGCGGTCATGTGATTGCTGTTTTAAAATTTCTGAAACAACCGGACTGTTTCCATTGGGCAATGAATTGGTTTAAAAATGATGTTCATGCTGTGACATATGCAGAGGCAATTAACACGGTTCCACATGAATCGGAGTGGGAGTTACAAGAAGATGAAGATAACTTAGAGACTCCCCAAATGGAACGAAGGCAAGCAGGCCGACCCCGTGAAACTAAACGTATCCCATCTCATGGTGAGGAAATAGCTCCAACAATATGCTCAAGATGTCATCACAAAGGACATATGCGCCATCAATGCAAAAACACGTTATCGTCACAGATGCCTTCGTCGTCAAATACATACAAGAAAAGGAACGAAACAACAACAAACTATGTAGACGCTGAAAATTTTCGTGATTTTGTAGTTGGTTTAACCACCCAAGACGATTATTGTTATGATCTAAATGAATTTTAGTTTTATTATTGTGATATTACAAATTGTTAAAATGTTACAAAATATACAAATAACCTGCTAAATCAATTACATCGTCACCTTAACAATTTTTATTACAATAGTTCATATATATACAACATAGTTAGACTTCTAATCAGAGAGCTGTTCAACACTTTACGAACACAAAACCTGTGGACATTTAAGAAATAATCCGACGGCTACTAATGTGCTTCCTGATGAAGAATAAGTAAGTGTTTTTAATTTAACGAGAGTTGGAGGAAAATAATCATGCGGCTACACTGGTGCTTCTACTCATCGAGTTGTTCAACACATGACGAACACGTTCAACATCTTTTTTGAGTTGTGATATATATATTTATTCAGTACCCGCGATGTCAACAGAATTTAACTTCTAAAGCAGGAATTGATCTTTAACAAAACGCAGGAACTGATCTTCAACAAAAGCATGAACAGATCTTCAACACTAAGACGTTATTTGGGACCAACATTAATTTTGAAGGTTAAAAGAGATGGAAATGCCCAAAAACGTCTCGTGCAATCACAGTTAACACGCATATACGTCGAATTTATCGACGTTAGAACTCGAATATAAATATATAATTAAGTGGTTTTAAATAAACGAGATTAAAAATAATAATTAACACAATTTTTGATAATATATTTTTTACAATATTTTAAATAGGTGGACTCCTCTAACAGTTACCAGCGTAGCACTACCGCTTTATCATAGATAACACCTTAACGGCCGAACTTGTATGGAGAGCCCAAATTATTATACGTTTGATTTAGTTAAACTTAAAACCAAACGCATTTAGTATGAAATAAAAATAAGTAAAGGACCGATGTAAGTGGTTTTAATTCAACGAGAATTAAACACATTACATCGACACAATTATATAAGTGGATTTAACTCAACGAGATATAAAGACTCCCCTCTGATATTTCTTTTTGTCTCCTCTGTGGTCATTGTAAAAAACATAATTTTAAACAATTGAATCAAAAAAATCATGAAAAAAGCCATAATTTCAAAAATAAAAAAGCTATTTTCAATTTGAAAAACGAAAACATAAACAGCCCTATTTACAGTCGAGTTTTTAAACTAAATTTTGGTAAAAAATAAAACTAGTCTGACGCCTAAACAGAGCAGTAGGACGCCTATTCTGAATAGTCAGACGACTATAATATACAGGCGGGAGCCTATTCTTTGAAGGCGGACGCCTGTTCCATACAGTCGGACGACCATAACTCAAAAGTTGAAAAAGTTTCGGCAGACGCCTTCTCCTTGCAAGCGGGCGACTTTTCTTTATGGGCGGACGCCTGTTCCGTACAGTCGGACGACCATACCTCAAAATTTGAATTTTTTTTAAATTTCATAATTTCGGACGCCTCTTTAAAAGAGGCGGACGCCTCTTCAGTACATTCGGACGACAATGCTGACCAGGCGGACGCCCATTTGTATCAGTCGGAGATGAAAATTTAAGTAATAAATTAAAAAAAATGTTTTTAACATAAAAGCCGAATATATACATACATCTTTTACAAAAAACCGAATATATACATACAGGAAAATTAACAAAAAAATAATAAAATATTCTCATAATCTAAAACCAAATATATGTAGACTTCGAAATCGGATTCACCGGTTGCGTGCTCGACATCCTTTAAGTTGTCGCTCGACGTCTCTATCTTGTTCGGGGGCGTTTATTACACGCTCTACATCTTTTTCTGGTCTTTAAAAACGATGGAAAATCAAGATTTTCATCAACTTTTTAAGTAAACCAGAGTCATTCCGGTTAGCACGCATATAGGTCGAAATGACTGACGTAAAAACCGCAATACTATTATAAAAATAAGTGATTTTAATTCGACGAGAACTCCAGATAATACTTTACATGAAAGTATTTTACTAAAAACATTACTAGGAAATTTTTGAGAAGCATTTTTGAATGGTAAATATAGCTCCTTTAGTAAGGAATTTATAGCAAAATAAAAAGCATTACATGCAGTCGGATGCCCCTATAATTAAAAAAACGAAAACTAATTTAAAATATAATAAAAATTGCTATAACACTATTGAGGAATATATTTCATTCATTTACTAGCCAAGTGTCATACACTTTCAACTCTAGTTTTATTTTCGTAAACAAATTCCGAGAAATGCCAACGAAAGTCAGCGGCCGTTTTAGACGTGTCTTCATTTTCCTGGTATATTGGTTCACCGCTTAGCAAACGTTGCAGGAAAATACAAACCCATACCCCACAATCACCAGCTGTTCTAGTTTGATCAGGAACCTTACTTGGAATAATTCTTTCAAACGGTGGAGGTCTAAATACGTCACCCAAATCATGACCACTGAACAGCAACCACTGAGGAAACATGAATCAATAAATAAACTGGTATTTTTAATTTAACAAATGAAACAAACCTATCATAAATAGTCAATTTCCAAATTGGAAGGTCAACGCAAACTAAACACCAATGTTGTTTGACATGTTGACTGGCAAATAAAACTGATAAAAAAATGGTTAAGTATTTATTGTTAAACGAATAAAATGTTAAATATAATATGTACACTTACTACGTCAATACCCTCAACGGATGGAAATGGCCAACTATCACCGGTACCAATACCTTCAAGCCAGGTATCAAGCTTAAACATTGTTGCTAGAAAATAAGTTGGCAATATTGACCAGACCGCGTTATTCGGTCTTTCCAACATTATTTTATTTGTCCAACAATCGATTTGTTGTTAAAATAATTAAAATATCATAATTAGAATTGTATTATTAAGTTACGAGCATAAATTTGAAATAAGAAACGGTGTTCTTACATCGGTTTCAAACCAACCAGTAGTCACTGACTTCCAGAATTCATGTGAGAATGACAAATTTGGATTAAAACTGGTATAAATCCAGATATCATCACGATTGGCCAACTCCATAATAAGTTCACGAGAATAAACCTCGTTGGTTTCTTTCTGGATTCTCGGTGTATCCTCAAGGCCTTGAAAGGGGTTTGTAACACTTTTGATTTTTTTTATTCTTTTGCCTCGTCCGCGCGATGATTGAACCTTAAATTAATATACAATATTTTCGTAACATAATTGTTATTTAATAAAAAACAATTGTATACGAATATTAAAATTTAAAATGTTTTTTTTAAATATATTGTTTAACAAAAGTCTGTTTAATAAACTTTATAGCTGTTTACCAATTCACATTTTATAAAATACCTTTTTCACGCTTAACGCAACCACATCCGGGGTAACCATGTCGTCGGCTTTTTGAAAATTTTCTTCATTTTCTTGAAAGTTTTGGTCCGGAAAAAATCTCTGCAATTAAATGTAAATTAAAAAAATAGAAACTGTTGTTAATTAAATTAATAAATTTATCATGTATGAAAGTTTTGGTCTATACACTGAGTCGTAGATCAGTCCGTTCCTGAAATTTTAACATGCTATCAAAATAGCCCTGCTGATTTTGCTGATTGGTCATCAGTGATTCCAACTTTTTCAAAAGCTCATCATAATTAGTCTTGTTTATGGTAACAGTCTATTCACCGTGTGACTGTTTTGTACTTGTGTCTACATGTGGAACATTCATTGCACGATTGGTATCTGCGAAAATATCAGTAAAAAATTCATTATCTACGTCCACATTATGTTGTGGACGGTAGTAATTGTCAGCCGGTTGTGTTTGAAAATTCACAGAAGGCATTGTCCTTTTATGAAATTCGTAATTGATGTATTTGAAACTCATTTTTAACCATTCTTGTTGAATCTCGACATCAGTTGGAAATACGTTACGAGGATAAAACGCCACCTAATAATTTTAAAAAACGTAACAAAGTTAGTAATTATAAAAACGGTCATTTGTCAACAAGTAACATATGATAAACGGAGTAGTAACCTCAGAGAATTTCCCAAATATCATTTGAATAAATGTCCAATGGCTTCTGTGAAGTTTCTCCCACCGATTGCCTGAGGAATGCTTTCGTTGTATGTGCAAATGGTTTTCATATACGGATAGGGCTGTAAACGAACCGAACGTTCAGCGAACAGTTCGTGAACCGTTCGGCGGGAAGTTCGTTTATGTTCGTTCGTTTAATAAACGAACGAACACGAACAAGAAATTATGTTCGCTTGGTTAAATGAACGAACATGAACAGAGGTCGTGTTCGTTCATTTGTGTTCGTGAACGTTCGGTAACATGTTCGTTTACGTTCGTTTATGTTCGGTTAAGTTTATTTATTATATTTATTCATTAACTGTGTTGTTTATTTTTAATTTTTGTTTAATACCATAATACTTAAAGGTATTTTTAGTTTAATAATATAATATCTTAATTTATATATTTATAAATGATTATCTCAATTGTTTGAGATTAAAAATATTGATTTTTATTATTTAAATAATATGTGTTCGTTAGCGTTCGTGAACCGTTCGTGAACAAGCTAAATCCTTAATGAACGAACACGAACAAGAATTTTCGTTCGGTAAGCGTTCGTGAACAAGTTAAAAGTTAAACGAACGAACACGAACAATGGCCCGTTCGTGTTCGTTCGGTTCGTTTACAACCCTATATACGGAAAACACTCGTAAATCCATATCTGAAATAATATTTAATGAGACATAACATAACATGATAATAAATTTAATTACGAAAGAAAAATAAATAAACAATTTACCTTGAAAACCCAAACAAATCATGTCAAAGAATAATACAATTTTTTGTTTGAATGCAGTTTCTTTTTCGCCAGTACGTTCAAAAGGCTGGGGTAGGTGCGGAACCACAAATAAGATACCCAGTTATACTCATTCCAGAACTGCAGATTGTCGACAAGTAACAGATGATCTTGTTCAACGAGTTTGGTAGTCTCCACACCCATAAAGAAAGAATAAAGCAACAAAAGCAAACATAGACGAACGACATCTTCGTCTTCGAAGAGTTCTTCTTTCTCTTCTAATAAAGTTTTTAAACTATCAACGGAAAAAGGGATGACAATGTTCTCGGAAAGCTCCCAGTTAATAAAAGAAAACCCCCCATGTTTAGCTTTCGTATTGTCACCAAACATAAAACCTGTTATCAAACAAAACTCGCGGGGTCCAAACCGAAGGTTTTCTTTAACTGGACCCCCAACTAAATATGTTATCCCGTCAGGTTCCAAATTAATGTCAACCTGATGAAGTAATTCGGCATGAATTAGTTGACCGTCTGTCTGCGTACTTTGGACATTTAACCATTTCGCGAAGCATTGATTGTTCCAAATTTGTGTTCGCGTTTCGTTTTTCGAAATGATGGATTTCACCGTCTCAACATATTTCCA
The DNA here is from genome assembly GCA_009363875.1 of Mikania micrantha. Classification (NCBI taxonomy): domain Eukaryota; kingdom Viridiplantae; phylum Streptophyta; class Magnoliopsida; order Asterales; family Asteraceae; genus Mikania; species Mikania micrantha. Next base: position 75,736,091 of record CM018680.1, on the reverse strand, counting down.
ACAGATTCTAGTTTTACAGTCAGTCTAAACATTAAATTAAATAAAAAAATTATTATGAATAGTGTTTAAATGAAATATAGGCCGTGTGATGTGTCAGAAAAAAATACTTAAAATAACTTACATGTGACATTTTCGAGGAAGAAAAGGCAATAACAGACAAAATATGAAATGTGGTCCCGAGTTGTGTGTGTTTCGGATTCGCCGACAAGGTATAGGCGGACGACCTCACGTGGTGGTGGTCCAGCCTTTTTTCCTTTTTTGAATATATGTAGGCGTGGTAAATTGGGTAAATGAGAAAAAAATTTGAAATTTTTACCTTTAGGCGGGAAAATGGTCGGACGCCTATTCTAAGGAGGCGGACGCCTGTTCTTAGGAGGCGGACGACTCTTCTTTGAAGGCGGACGCCTTTTCCGGTTTGGGCGGCCGACTACTCTGATCGGGCGGACGCCTTCTCTGATCGAGCGTTCTAATTTTTCGAAAAAATTTAAAATTTTAAAAGGCAGACGCCTTTTTTTTAAAATTACATAATTATTATTTTAAATTTTATTAATTAAATATAAAAAATGATAATAAATTTTCGGGACAATATAAAGGAAGACGAAGGTGTTCAAAATTTCTTTTTAAACAAAGTTAAAATGTTAACTGTTGATATGAAAGAAGAGGAGAAACCAACCAAAGGTGAATCACTTCAAGCTGAACAACCAGTTGGCTCCCATCAAAAGAAAGTTTCACAGGAAGGTGACAAACCAGTCGAAAATGAAGAAGAATCAGAAGATAGTTTTTGGAACTGGGCGTTTGATACGTTTTTACTTGATAATAATGAGGAAGAACATATACCTTACGAGGACGAATATCTTCCATACATGGAGGACTATTATCATCTTCTTTATGAAGACAGACCGGAAGAAGAGTATGTTCCTCGAGATCCTTGGCAAGATGAGTATGAAGAACAATTTCACCTTATCATAACCCATGGAATGATGAAAACGAATTCGATTCTGATTACACTAATTAGTTGTAATATTTACTATTTAGTGTAAGTTGTTGTTTGGCTTGAATTTAGTATTTAATTTATAATTTTTTCATATTATACTTATTCATATAATATAAATAATAATCATAAACGAATATAAAGACTAAAATTACAATCATTTTTCATTAATTTTCCGTGGTAAACAACGCCAAAAATACAATTGCTCGGCCATAAATTGTCTGTAAGAGATACAATAACTATTAAAATCTGCAGTTAAATTTAAAGGTTTTCACGTTACTAAATGCTCCATCAGCATGCACACAAAAACACCTTCATTGCCGTTTAATGCATTCGAAGAATTGATAAATTCGTCATTCATTCCAAACGTTATGCCTGCTTTCGGACGCCTGGTTTCTTTGCAGTTACGAATGGTAACTAGCAAAGCGGTAAAATAAACAGCAATCTTCCTCAATGCAGGATGGAAATGTGTTCTGTAGTCTTCACCGGTAGTACGTTTGTTGTCAAACAAGAACAGCTCTTGTGTTTTTAGGTCGACTTTTAGAAGACTCCAGTTTTGCCGTTGAAAACAATAAGGAAAATAAACAAAATCAACGTCGAAAAAAGACGAGAATGGTGTAAATTTCCTGTTTGCAAACTTCACAGAATTTTTGTTACAAGAATCTAACAATAAATACACAAATGAAGGTGGTAATATTGTCCACCGTAGCTTTGAAGATGGATTACTTTGAACTTCCATATTTCTCCATTTCATCAGCCTTCCAACCCATCCTTCAATATGCTGTAAAATATTAAAAAGTTAAGCAAATTTAAAAATTAAAACAATAACTTATCGCAAAATTATACCGTTGATGATAGATGTCCGTTATCGTAGTATCCAAGTAAGGTACCCCAAAATGGTTTGTCAAGTTTTTCATCATTAAAAAACACCGCAGAATAGCAAAATGCCGAATCACCGGCATGAAAAACTCGACAACATCTTTAGACCAGTTATCTGACTCGTCGTCAGGAATCGCCCATTTACGCTTCTGTATATGTTCCGTAGGTACGCTTTCTTTTTCAAGGATATTTTTACCACGGTTATCTAATGGTTTTTCACTTGTCGTTGCATCCGTTGATTTTAAAGTTCTCCACTTGGATAATATCCATTTTGAAGGTTTATCAGTAGGTTGGGAACTATATTGTTTATCCATCCTTTTGAAAATGTTTGTTTGGAAACTTTTGTATAGATTTTTCAGTGTGTAACTGGTGGTATTTAACATGGTCAAATTTAAAATTAAAATTCGAAAGGTTGCAGTCGTCGGACGCCTGCTTGGTGAAGTCGGACGCCTGCTTGTTGTAGTCGGACGACGTTGTTTTTTTTTTTAAAAAAGTTCAAACACCTGTAAAGTTGTCCGGCCGACTGTATAGGTGGTTCGGACAACTGTGTTTTGGTTCGGGACGCCCGTAACAAACGACCGTTAAAAAAACCCTATACGGGCGGACGCCTGTGACACGGTTGCAGGTGTGGGACCGGCGCCTGTGACATGTTTGAAAAAGAAAAGGCGCATGTGTTAGATTTGTGGGCGTGGACGACTGAACCGATGACGTGGCGTATTACTACTGGCTGAGTATGTGTGCGTCTAGAAAAACTGGAACAAGCGCCACGCCTGCATAGGGGGTGACCATTTGACCGATTTTGGTCATTTTGTGAATTTTCTAGGCACCTGTGGCCATTTTGGGAATTTTCCCTAGTTAATAACTCTATAATCATCAAAGGTTATGACTAACTTGTCATATCATTCGTGAATAGTTATAATGGTTTATAAATGATTTATCTGGTGCCTTTTGGGTTATGAATTACACACGAGTTCTAATTTGTTGTTGGGAATTAATCTATCTTTTTCGATTAAAGATTTTGCATACTTTAAAAATACTTTTAATATGGAAGAGATCAATTTACTTGATTTCAAAAACAACACTAAATTTTATAGAAAAATGTACATAAATTATCTAAATCGAATTAGTTTTATGAACACCTCAAAATAGCATGTGTTGTGAAGTGTCACAATTTGGCTTTTCCTTATATTACAAGTTAATTGAGGATCAAGCTGGCCTAAACTTTTTTTGTCGCTATCATTCTTTTGATTAAGCTTTAAGCCTTTAATTGTTCTTATCAAAAGCATTAAGTAACGAAATTGAGAATATCGGCCATCAATGCATTTTCTTGAAAAATATGTTTTTTAAAATGTATGTAAATCTAGTTTTCTTCATTCTTTTTAATAACTCTTAATAATTTTCCACGAATATTTTACTTTGAGGAAAACTTGATTCCTCAATCATGTAAATATTGTTTAACCATTAATTTCAAAATTTGAAATTGATATACGAATTTGAAAAAAAAAATATCGTTTTCACATCCAAATGCATATGAGGGAAAAATTTATATGTACATGTATAATAAAAGAATAATAATATGTTACGTGAAGTAATTATAGCCTGTCTGCATCACATTTGTCATGTGGTGTCTTTCTAGACTATCCACAAGTTATATTTGACAGACTTAAAACTAATTTCATTTTTTACAATTAAGTCAAACTTCTAAATTTACAACATAATTAATATTTATTTTCTTTAAATATTAATGAAAATCTAATCATTTCAAACTTTTTAATTTCTATCAATAATTTCAAAAAATCAAAATTTATAAATCTCATTTGTATTGTGTAAAGAAGTTTTTATAGATTTATAAAATGCAATTTTCTTTTCTTTTTTTTAAACGTTAAAAATATGTGTTATTTATATATCTGTATACTATCAGTTATTGTTTTGTAATGTTTATTATTAAAGAACTTTATATAGTACACATGTCAATATACTAGTACATACATACATACGTACGTACGTACGTACGTACATACAAGGCAAGATGGTGTGATCATATTTAACTAAAGGAACCTAACGAAACCAAACTTCGTTAAGCACTATAATAATAAAAATTATAGTATTTCTATCTAATATAAAATTAAATTAGGTGAAGGTATTAATCAACCCAACTTATTTGGTTTTAGCCTAATTCCTTTTAACACATCTCTTCCAACCTATCTCGGTATCGACACAGAGAACATTAATCGCGTAAGCAACAAATAAAAGACTCCAAACGGGGATTGAACTCAGTTAACTTTTTTTGAACGACAATACCATCCTACTCCTAAATTACACCTAATTCAGTTAACTACTCGAGGCCGGAATTGAACTCGATTACGCCACAATTTTGTTTGCATATAATCACGCTCACACTTTTATGTGGGTTTTAATTTATATGAAATCATGTGTTTCAAACAAACAACACATAAGTTTATTTTCTTCTTTATGATAATTGTTCCCCAAAAACCTAAGAGGCAGCACAAGTTACATTATTGGTGTTCACGGTTCGGTTCGAAACCGCCCAAACCGGTCATCGGTTTGGTTTCACGGTAGGTTTTTTCTAAACACTTGGTCGGTCGGTTTCGAAAGCTCAAAACCGTAATGAACATTTTGGTTTACGGTTTTTGCCAAAAACCGGTCGTAAAAAACCGGACCCGTATGTATATATATTATTTAGTTAAGTTATTGGTTGTTTGGTTGATATTAGAAGTTTTATTACTTTGGTAAGTAAGTTGGTTGTTTTTGACTTGCTGGTTTATTTTTAGATATCATGTTTTCTAAACAAGTTTTGTATTTTATAACATGTTTTGTAATAGTAAATATTTTTTACTTCTTGTATTTTATAAAAGGTTTTGTAATATCTTTTTACGAAGTTTATAATTTTAGACACGTTAGTGACAACTTTTTTTTCAAAAGTAGGCTTCACTTTTTATTTTTAATATGCAAAAACCGTAAACCAAACCGTTTATAACGGTTCGGTTCGGTTCAGTTTTTATTTTTAACGATTCGGTTTTGGTTTTTAATAATCAAAAACCGTTATTAACGGTTCGGTTTATGGTTAAACTTAAAAACCTTAAAACCAGACCGTAAACACCCCTCGTTTACGTTGCCAACTTCAGGCATCTAAAGACACAAAATCATGAAGATTAAATTCAAAATAAAAGATAAAAATATATTTGACCCGATAATTAGGACAACAAGACTATTGGATCCGGGCTAAAAACTTTTTTTGACCCGGCCCATTTCATTTGAAAACTTAGCAACGGTACAAAATTCTAAGCAGCGGTCAATTTCAACTTTTATAGTTTGATTTCTTGGAGCGCATGCAAAAGACGTTCCATTTGTTGCTCGTATTCGTTTAATCGTCTTCTCTTTCTCATATTTCTCTCCCATTTTGGTGAAAGAAACTCAAATCTTTACTTTTAAAAGTTGGAACTTTACAAAACCCACTTGCCAAAACATGTGACCGATCCTTTTCTATATGAATCGATAAAGAAAACATGGTTTCACATGTTACCCATTTCGTCAAGACACGTAAAAAGGTTAAAGTTTCATGCTTTGAGTTCGATTTCGATAGTCTAAAGTGGTGATCGATTTCGATTGTTCGTGGATCTTTTACTTTTCGTGGGGGTTTTAAGTTTTCAGGTGAAAATCAACAAAATTCTCTCCATTTTTGTTCATAAAAATGGGGGGAATGTCGGCTGATAATATTCATGGACTTGTGTTAGCTTTATCTTCAAGTATATTCATTGGATCTAGCTTTATTATTAAGAAAAAGGGTCTCATGAATGCTGGTGCTACAGGAATTAGAGCAGGTTTTAATCCATTCCTCTGAATTTTCTTTTTTGATCTTTTTTTTTTCTATGAATGCTGAAAACTAGGGTTTATGTTTTGATTTGGATTAAATGTTGTTTGACTTACGGGCTATGTTATTTTACACCTTTAATTGATCTACAATTGCAATTGCTGGAAATGGATTTGATTATGCATCCTTATATATCTAATAAGTTCTATAGAGTTGCAGTACGTCCGACTTGTTGGTTCAGCCCACAATCACACACACACTCAAACTCACTTTATGTGTATAGGAATTGCTGAAGAAAAAATGGAGAAAATTTTCTGTATTATTGGCTTTTATAGCCTACAAGACTCCAACGTGCATACAAAATAAATGCCAAATTTAACATAGTAAACTACAAAATAGTACATGCTGTCTTCAACGTTCATCTTCCTAATTCTAATCCTCTAAACACGGTCAAGACAAGACCAATTCCTTCGATGAATCGGTAGCTAATTGATGGCCCACATACCTACCTACCCGTGACTCGCAAACAACCCGAACCAACTCAACATTCAAGATTAAACCCATGACTATGTTATATGAAACCGATTTTTGGCCAATCAAGAAGAGCAATAGAGAAAGTTGGATGTGTGGGTATACAAAGTTTGACTGTATAAGAAACAAAGTCTTTAGGTAATGATTAGGGGTACCATGCATCTCAAAAAAAGTATGGGAGGGAAGATTGAGATGGTTCAGGCATTTGCAGAGAAGATCAGTGATAAGCATATTCGAAATGATTTGTTAGAGTTGCACCATTTTGAAGACATGATCAGTGATTCGGTGATAGAACATTTTAAAGACGTAGGATAAAAGTTAGAGAGTATTAGAGTTTTGGAGATGACAATTAGAGACATGTAGATTTAAATATGATCTTAGTCTTTTTGAAGACGTAGGAGAAAAGTTGGAGAGTATTAGAGTTTTGGAGATGACAGTTAGAGACATGTAGATTTACATATGATCTTAGTCTAGGGATACCTTAGCTCAAAGGATATATTCTCTTTGTTTACAAAGCTTTGTTGTTGCTTCTACTTTGTATCCCCATGTTTTGGTAGTAGCTTTAGTTTTAGTTGATGACTTGATGTTACTTGACGCTATTACGTGTTTCTCATGAGTTACTTTTTGTCTGTTTGTTCATGTTTATGTTTATGTTTATGATTGTTCTTATACACACGCATATAATAGAAAGAAAACAATGTGGCATATGTAAGTCGGAGGTCTCTATAAAAGCAATCTTTCTATTCAGTTCGGATAGGGGTAAGGTTTGTCTTTGTACAATCCTGCCCAGACCGTACTGATTAGTGAGATTCTACTGGGTATGTCTGTTTGTTTGTTTATATATATGCCCGACAAAATGGGCGGGTCGGGTTGGGTAACGGGTCAGAACGGGTTCGGGTCAGGATGGGTGCGGGTTGGAACAAGTTTTAAGAAAAATAAGTTCGGGTCTAAATGGATTTTTCTTAAAAAACATCGATTTTGTTTAACTTAAATGTGTTATAAGTAAGCAAATAGTCCATTTGAATAATGTTTAGTGATTTTCTTATCAAATATGTTATATTAATCATTCTTACATGTTTGAATCCATTGCATTTGCATACTTTTTTTGTTACCCATCTTTACCCGCATTGTGTTTAAGTGCTACTCATCTCAACCCATTCAATATTATGATGTTACCCATTTCAACCCATTATACTACAATTGTTTACCCAAACTAACCAATTTCCTTTGATATGGGTAAAAATTGCCACCTCTGTTTATATATCTAATGTCTTTGATCAGGTTCAGGTGGCTATTCATACTTGAAAGAACCCTGGTGGTGGGCTGGGATGGTCAGCAGTAAGTTCTAATTGCACCACAAATTTGTGTTATTGCTTTTGTAATCGACTAATATCTCATTAATCTTGTTATAATCACACCCAGCACCTATAACGGTTTGATTCTTATTTTAAAATTACAGTGATCATAGGTGAGGTGGCAAATTTTGCTGCTTATGCATATGCACCAGCAATTCTAGTAACCCCATTAGGGGCTCTAAGTATGATAATCAGGTATTCTAGCATATGATTTCTGGTAATTTTCTTGATTAAAAAGATGACATTTTTATGCAAATACATAAAATTTTGTACAGCGCAGTTTTAGCCCATTATTTTTTGGATGAAAGGCTGCATATATTTGGTGTGATAGGGTGTGCCCTCTGTTTGGTGGGTTCAACCACAATCGTTTTGCATGCACCACAGGAAATTCAAGTCAAGTCAGTTAAAGAAATTTGGTTCTTTGCAACTGCACCAGGTACATTATGTATCAGGCTTATTTTGGATAAGACATTTGACAAAAAAGATTTTTGTTTTTGATATCTTGACACTGAATTTTAGGGTCTTAATCTTAAGCAGGATTTCTGGTCTATGCTTGCATTGTTTTGATTGTTGTTGGCATACTTATTTACCGTTATGTGCCACTCTACGGTGGGACCCATCTGGTTATATATGTCGGGATTTGCTCTCTTATGGGTTCCCTTACGGTTCGTGCTATCTTGTTATCTAGTTCAGTTACTTGTATGGTTTGACGCTTTTCGGTCCATAATATTAGTGAAAAATGTAGGTTATGTGTGTGAAAGCTGTGGGAATTGCAATGAAATTATCATTTTCGGGAAGTAATCAGTTTATATACTTCCAAACATGGTTCTTCACAGTGTTACTTTTTGGTTTCATTCTCTTGCAACTCAATTATTTGAACAAGGTAAATTAAAAATGATATTTTTACCATTTATATTGGATTTACCAACTGTGTGTGTGTATATACTGATGTTTTTCAATGTGTTTGCAGGCATTAGACACCTTCAATACTGCAGTGATTTCACCTGTTTATTATGTCATGTTTACCAGTCTAACAATTTTGGCTAGTATGATCATGTTTAAGGTGATTCACAATAACCATGGCACCTAAAAAAGATAAATTTATAACTTTTTATGATGTTTCTTGATCAGATTTTGATTTCTGGGATATTTGCAGAACTGGGATCATCAAAATGCATCTCAGATCATAACTGAACTCAGTGGTTTTGTGACTATTTTCTCGGGGACGTTTCTTCTCCATAAAACTAAAGATATGGCAACTCCAACAACAGAATCACCTAAACTTTCAACCTCATCAACCAGAAGCCGAAATGAAAGCGCCACAAGGCTGGAATTGTGAAAAGTTATATATAGGCTGGTGGTGGTTTTGTGGTGAATAGAGGATTTTTACAACAGGGTTAGATGATGCTGAGAGTCATGAGGATTTGGTTCATACCTTTGGGCTTTGGCAATAGTTTTTGGTGATGTTTATGTTATTATTATTTTTTTTGGCCAAGTGCATACTGTGATAAAGTTGTTGGAAAGTTTTTGTTTTTTCATTAACTTTTGATATATGAGAATTTTATTTATGATTAGAGATTGTTAATTTTTGCTACCCAAAAATAGTTTAAAGTAATCTACTAGTTTACTGAAGTTTCAACCCTTGATCTCTCAGTTTTCAACTAGTTTATTGATGATAAATTTCATTTTATTTGAATTATTATCTATGTAAAATTATATATAAAATCAATTAATTTTCTTTTCTTTTTTTATTTTTTTTTTTGGGGGAGGGGGGCTGATCCTACTTGCTGCTTCATTATAGGATTATTTAAATATAAATTTCTCAAAATCAATTGAAATTAACACAAACAATGCTTTACCTTTTCGGCACGGTAACTTCAATTCAAAACAAAATCATAAATTTTCTCTTTATGAAGGAATTATTTTTCAGCGTGTTATACAAATGTGATTATTTGAGAAGAAGTTAGATAAATTACACGCTTCTAATCTTACTTTTAATAAAGGATTTCAAAAGGTATCACTTTACATTTCCATATTTAAAAAATAATAATATAAAAAGAGTTTTAAAACTGAAAGTTCAAAATCTATTAAATTCATCACCCATCTCATTCCATATTTACTTTTCTTATTTACATAAAAATAAAATTTGATTTTCTTTTATTTATAAAATCAACAAAGAAATTTAAGTACTTTTTACAAAATTTGATTTTCTTTTATTTTTCGAATTAATTTATGCTATAATTTAAAATCCTATTAATATTCCTTTTTTTTATAAAAATATACAATCATGTATTGTGTTTTATATCAAATTTTAACCAAGTTTGTTATTTCCAAAATATTAGTTTTACTAACAATTGGTTACAAAATTTATTATTTAACAACTTTCAGAATGTTTGAAATTAATAACATAAGCTTAAACACGTTAATAAAGTTCTTAGTTCCAAACAAACTAAGAAATTTGCTAACTAAGAAATTTGCTGATGGGAGGAACAAAGGTGAAGACGAATTTGAGTGATGAGAATATAAAATAAAAATTAATGATTGCAATAAAGTAAGGAGTACGTGATGGCTACGTGGAGTCAAGAGAAATAATGGTTACACATTGTCTAAGCTTAACACGGCCTATTTGCGGTGCACACATATAAGGTATATATGTGTGGGCCCTTAAGGGACAAAAGTAAAAGTGCACTAATTTTAACGTTATTTTAATTATTTTGTGAAAATAACGTTAAAATCATTGGGATGATCAACTTCAAACGATAACTTTGAGACGGGGACTCTATTCCAATTGGGATAGGGGTAAGGTTTATATATATCATTCCTCTAGGCCCTACTAAAAAGTGGGAATATACTGGATTACTGGGTAAGATGGTTGTTGGTATTGTCTAAGCTTAACAAAATCTTTGCAGACCCTCTAAATCCTGAATCTTTAATAAAAGCATAATCCACCAACCTTTAATGGCACTTTATAAAATATGAAAACCAGAGAAAACAGAACAAACCATTTGCTTTACATGTAAATTCGATTCATCATCTTGTTAGTCAGATTATCATACAAAGTACAGAACATGAGACACCTCAAAACGCATAGCGCTTTTTTTAAACCTAGATCCAGTGGTGAGTTGCGGTGAGGGTTTAAACTACTTTGAAACAAATTTACAAAATATGCATTTATTGGTTTTGTTTTCAAATGCTATACAAAAAATCATGCATGCAATTCGCCTACTGCAAACTTTGTACAAACATTGTTAATTTGTCTAGAACACCTTACAACAGTTGACGTTATTTGATTCATACTGTTGATCATATCTTGAACACAAAGAATCACAAAAAGAAATTAAAGATCGAAAATTTCTTATTACGAAAATAACAAATCTACAGACGAAACGACTTACATGAAACTTGTTAAATTATATAATCCATGATCTTCTTCAACACCTGCAAAGCTTCCACATTCATCAAGAACCTTTTAGAATCTGATCCTGTAATGCACAATGATGACCGTTGTTGATAAATCTTGAATCTTGAAGATAATCCATCAACTTTTCACTTCAGTGGTCCAGCAGAGTATGATCAACTACCAACAAGTCTTCCTTTCAAGCAGGATATCCATCTTCAATCAAAAAATAGAAACAAGAGCAATCCAACAAATTTTAGCGTCTCATTTTCACACATAAAACCTTAATTTTCAAAAACAAATGAATATCGAAAGAAACAGTTACTTGTTATTCAAGATTCACAGGTGGGTGTAGAGGAAGAACAGTTTCGGGGAAATCTGTTCTTTGTCCAGCAAGCGAATAATATGCAAGCAAAGAAGGCGGTTGCTGTAGCTCCGAGTTCCCAGCTGCACCGGCATTCATTTCAGCACTAATCAACTCCATATTCCAAAACGGGCGAGCCATCGCCAATATTCCACTACAATTTTCACTTACACGATAACCCTGAATCCATAAATACCTTAAAGAAGCTACATTAAGCACAAAAGTTGAAAGTGCTTGTTCACTAAAACCACACCCTCTCACTTCAAGCTTCTGCAACTTTGGGCACCCTTTTGATAACTCAACAAGTCCTGCATCAGTTTCTCCAGTAAAACCAAGAAGCAGGTATCTCACATTTTGTGCATACTGTCCGATATAGCCCAACCCAACATCAGTAAGACCACCGGGCCGAAGATACACACCTAACCGTTCAAGTTTGTTACACCCACTGAGCAAAGCCCGAACCCCGTTATCCAGTGGCAGTTCTGTAATTCTTTCTTCTTTATCGAGTAAAATCATCCTGAAATCATAAAGCTTTTTTAAATGTGTTCCTACACATGCCAAAGCTTCGTTTGTGATATCTGTGAGGTTTACATGCAAACATTCTAATTCAAGACAGCCTTGTGCTAAAGAAATAAGCCCTGTTTGGGAAACAAAACCTTCTTCATCGTCGCCTCGTTCAACCTTGATCCTGCGTAGCTTTTTACAAAATTGGCTCAAAACCTGTAAACCCCTGTCTCTAATTGCATCCCTTGTATCAAGTACTTCCAAATTAGGGCATCTTTGAATCAAGAAACAGTGATCTTCTGTATCGAATAGTGCATATAGAAGATCAAGTCTTGTTATTCCCGAAGCAAATGGGAGAACAACTGGAATCTCAGATTGACTCGCGTAATTTAAAGCCATACACCTCAAAGAAGGAGGAAACTTCAAACCTATGTATTTTTCAGGTTGATTACTAAACGCACCACCCCCAAATTCTTGTAAATTCACTACATGATTAAAGAAATCAACAAGGCCTGTAAAATCACACTCACTGATCTTCACAGACACCAAAGATTCTCTGCAGTTTCTCGCAATAAGTTCAAGATCTTTGAAACTGAACTTGGAAAGATCAGTCATGTAAAAGTTCAAACATTCAAGAACAGCGTTATTTAAAGCTAATTCATGTAACCATTGCCCATCTTTCTCAACAATCAAGCTCTCTTGCAGGTACAAAACTCTCAGATTATCACACAGCATACCGATTCGCAACAGCCCGTCTGTTGAAAACCCAGAGCACAAATCAAGTTTCAAAACCCTAAGTTCATGCCCTCTAGTTCTGGTTAGCAAATCAATGTCGGAATCACGAACAATCATACGCCGGAAATGAATAGCTTTCAAGCAATTCAACGAGCTGGCGATTTCACGAACCCACGGGGCTACGAACCCACCCCAATCTTCGGGGATCAGATCGAACATCGCGGCGCGTGGCTTTCCTTTCACGGTTAGCGATTCAAGAAGGGGGAAACGTTGACATAGACGAAACGGCGTCGTGGCGTAGCACATAGCGACGGTGACGTGCTTCCGTGTTACGCCGTCTAGCTCGCTCCATTTCCGGCAGACCAACGAGACGGAGCTCCGGTCACGGCAGTCGTGGATGTACGGTACGACGCAACTGAACACCGTGTCAGTAAATTCGGTCGAATCTGGTCTTAATCGATACGGTATGTGATTCTCCTCCATAATTATCAATTTCAGAACCTAATTACTGATCAATTGATCGAATTACACAGAACAAAAACCCTAGAAAGATTCAATTATAATGTTTACTGAGAAAACACAACAAATTCGATCAGAAAACAAGAAGTACAAAACGACAATGAGAAATTAGGGTTTCTTGATACTGACCGAAGTACGGTCGCCGTAAACTGAGGAGCATAGGGTTCTTTTGAGATGACGACGGCCGAGGCAACGAAAAACAATGGATTTCATGCGACGGATAAACAGGATAAAGAATCCGGCCGGCAATTGGAACCTTAATTTAAGATCTAGTTGACCATACAAACGTGTCTTTTCAGATAGACCCCCGTGTTAATGAAATCTTCTCACATGAAGCATCAAAGTTTTATATAGCTAGAGCAAGTTACCGTTTTGACCCATATAGTTTAAATGTTTTAATTATTTCAACCAAAATATAATATTATATCAATACAGCTTATGTGATTTAAATAATTTACGGTTCAGATTCTGTGGTTTAAAAAGCTAACAGTTTTGGTCCCCAATCATAGTTTGGCTTAGGGCCAAAACCGTTAGAATACTTAGGTTTAAGGGGTTAAAATCATTAGTTGTTTAAATCATAGGGGTTGTGTTGACAGAACATTTTATTTTGTGTTGAAAAAGCTAATACACTAAAAACACAGGAGCCAAAACCGTAATTTACTCATATCGTAAATTAAGAAAAAAAAGAATCTTAGAGGCATTTGGTTGGCATAACGAATCTAACACAACACGATAGAACACGAAATATGTTGGCACGAACAAAATTATTGAGCTTGTTTTTTCCAAACACGAAATCGACTTATTTAAAACAGGTCTACACGAAATAATCTGTTAAGAAACATATTTACAATTAACATTATAAATAACATGTCAAATAACTAGGATTAGAGAAATAAAATTTTAGAAGATAATAGGTCACCTAATTATAATATTTATTTTAAATTATAATTTATAAACATGTTTTAACATGTGTATATTTTTTACATGTTTATGTATGAAAATAAACATGTATTATAGTATCTACATGTTTTAGACACGAAATATGTTAAAGTCGTGTTATATTGTGTCATGTTAAAATGTCTGTGGCTAAAATTGTCAGCCATGTTGGTTTGTATTAAAAGACGTATCATGTGATTAACGCAACTCTCATTTTATATAGGGTAGGTCAGATCGTTTCGCTTCACTTAGGCTATGTGTTATGTATGACCCTCATCACTCCACATAGAGGTCACGTAGGCGCCACATAATCAACCAACACCATCACCCCTTATCACTTCACGTCATCATCACATGTGTTATCATCACCCCTCATCAAGCTCCCATCACCTACTCAGAGCCGGCCCCGAGAATGAAAAAAAATTCCGGGGCCTGGGGCAAGAAAAAAAATGGGTCCTTTTAAGGGCGGTCCTGAGAATTAAAGTGTCCAGAATCGAACCGTATTTGTAACTGAAAAAACGCGAACCAAATTTGGTTTGGTTTTTAACCGTATCTGAATTTAGATTTTTGGTTCAGTTTTCGTTACAATTTTTTTTTGAATTCGGTTTGTTTGATTAACCGATTAAGCCAAATTCAAATTTAAATTTATTATCTTATTAATAATATATAAGGTTGAATTCGGTTTGTTCGTTTTTAACCAGTTTATTGGACTGAATTCAGTTTATTCAGATATGTTTATTCAATTTTTAACCGGCTTGTTTGGTTTTTAAACGGTTTATTCGGTTTGTTCATTTTTAGCTGAAACCGAACTAAACCACTTCTAAAATTCGGTTCGACTTTTGGATAGGGAATGAAATTAAAAACCAATTAAACTATACCAAATAATTTTTTAACTGAACTGATGAACACCTTTATTTTAAAGGGAATGAAGCAACTTCTTATAGTTTAAAAAAATTACTTTTTGTACCCTTTAAATTATGTGTTTTTAGATGGTTATTTACATACTTTTTATATAATTTTTTATATAATATATAAAAAAATTTAAAATTTCGGGCCCCCTAAAATGTCGGGCCCGGGGCGGTCGCCCACGTCGCCCCTCCCCAGGGCCGGCCTTGCACCTACTCCTTTTCCCTCCTTTCTTCTCTTTCACGACATGAAGCTCCTCACGGCTTGCCATCACTTGATGGTCACACCCCTGTATGTTATGGTGTTCCTGAATGATGGGGACGTGATGAAAGGTGGTCAAGCCCTTCTCACGCCCAACTACACATAGCCTTAGGATTAGAAGAAATCCTTTAATTCATAAAGACAACTTTTTTCTGCTTTGAATACTTCTAGATATCACAGTGGTCTTTGTTTTTTGTTTTTTAGTATTATTTAATTAATATTGTTATGGTCTTCATTTTTATTTTTATTTTTCGGTTACTCTCGTTGTGTTCTTGATCTTTCTTTTTTAGGCTTCCATTGACACTCTCTATATCTCTACAACACTTTTCATTAACTCCTAATTCGATTATTTATTACTGTTCCATTTTTGTTTTTTTTTTGTTTGAACGATGGTGTTTCTCACGTATATCCCTCGTTTTTACAGTCTGTAAGAAAGGTTGATTACTCGACCTTCGTGAGAATCCACGAAGAAACCTAATGCACAGGAACCCTATGGAATAATTAAACCTTTGTCATCGGAATTGAACTTGAGATAAACCTCAAGCTGATCATTCACTTGATATCTTTCAAACTTACATATATTCGAACCCCCACCTCCATTATGGATTGTGAGAGCACTAACCATTATACCGGGTCTTCATATGGATTTTCTTTTATTCTGCAATTTTTTTTGTTTATTTTTGTTTAATTATAACAATTCTCCTTAACTCTCTGTTTGAATTTTGGTTGATGGGGAATTTGTTTGACTTTAATTCCGGCAATTTTATGTTTTGACTTTGTTTAAATGAAACTAAAATGGAGTGGTAACTAGTGGTGCACAAATCGGTTAACCGGTCCAAACCGGTTCCTGAATTACCCGAACAGGTTAACCGGTACTTAGGGTTTACCGGTTTTTCCTAAAAACCGGTTCGGTTAATAACCGGTTAATTTTACATAAAATCTCTAACCTATGAAACCGAAACCGGACCGGTTAACCGGCCAAACCGGTTCAAAAACCGGTTTTTAATTTTTTTTTTTCCGTTAATACGTTTGATCCGTCCTTTAAACTTAAAAGTGTTGAACCGTAAGTCCGTAACCGTATTGAACTGTTTTCTTTTTGTATACGTTTTCAACCTTAAAGTTAAATTAATAAAATCATAATAAAAAAAAATCATAATAAAAAACTTAACAATAAACCTTAAAACCTTAAACTAATAATTACTAAACCCTAATAAAACCTTAAACTAATCAAACTAATATTAAACTAATAACTAATAAACCTTAAAACCTTAAACTAATAATTACTAAACCCTAATAAAACCTTAAACTAATCAAACTAATATTAAACTAATAACTAATAAACCTTAAAACCTTAAACTAATAATTACTAAACCCTAATAAAACCTTAAACTAATCAAATTAATATTAGTTTGATTAGTTTAAGGTTTTATTAGGGTTTAGTAATTATGACTTATGAGTTGATTATTTTAAGGTTTATTAGTTATTAGATTAATATTAGTTTGATTAGTTTAAGGTTTTATTAGGGTTTAGTAATTATGACTTATGAGTTGATTATTTTAAGGTTTATTAGTTATTAGATTAATATTAGTTTGATTAGTTTAAGTTTTTATTAGGGTTTAGTAATTATGAGTTGATTATTTTAAGGTTTATTAGTTATTAGATTAATATTAGTTTGGACGCTTAGTAAATCACGGGCCATGGCAGATAGAATCGGAAAGTAGGTTTCCTTTTGTTTCCACCAGGCCAAAATATCAAAGTTTTCAAATTCTTCCGGCGTAAGACCGGAAATCCAATCTGTCCCTAGGTACCTTCCTAGTTCGCTACTTGCGCTAGTACCTCGGGCTCGTTTAGTTACATTTTGTCTTAATGTGTTAAATAAATCAAAGTTAACATCTTGGCTTCTACTCGAACTAGAAGCCGCATACATTGTTTGTTGTATGTTATATGTTTCACCATATTTTTGTAAATAATGATCAAACATATTTTGAAAATATATGTTAAAGTTATTTTTAGCATTTGTTGCAAAGTTTGGGTCTTCCAAATTCAAACCCAAAGCACCAACTATTTCATCAATTAATGTTTCAACGCCGGCACCATTGAAACATGGGTTTAATGCCGTCGCACAAGTAAATACGGGCGGCAATTCTTGAAAGTATTTCAATAATTTTAATTTCATTGGCATTAACATTCCCGACCGTATCTCATTATCTTCACCCGTCGATGGAAAATCGTTAATTTTTCTTGTCATTATAAATAATTGTTGAAGAACCAAACAAGAAGTGGGATAATAAACTCCCGATAAAGTTGTTGCATTTTTAAAAACTCCAAATAAACTAGTAAATTCTCCTATGGCGTCCCAACATAGGCGATTAAATCTTTTAGCCTTACTTTCTTCCACTAAATTGTTATGAAATACTTCCAAGGTTTCCCTTTGGCGTAAGGCGCTGTTAAACATACGCCAAGTCGAATTCCATCTTGTTGGTACGTCCCAAGACGGACCTAAAAAGATGGAGTTCGTATCCTCACATAATTTTTGATATTCCAAATATCTTCTACGGCTTTTCATAAAAATATCCTTTAACATTTGTTTAAATTTTTCTTTTAACATATTCATTCCGTCAACTGCAAGAGCATCACTCACAACCAAGTTAATAATGTGAGCAACGCATCTTGTATGAAAAAATGCACCGTTACATATCGGTTTATATTTAAGTTTTAATTTTTGAACAGCATTCGTATTATTTGAAGCGTTATCAAAACTTATAAAAAGTATTTTATTTTGTAAATGGAATGTTTGTATTATTCCATCTAACATGTAAAACAAATTATCCCCCGTGTGAGGATACGGAAACATTTCGAACGCAATCGTATGTTTCATCATTTGCCATGAATCGGGATCAATCCAATGCGCGGTAACGCAAAGGTACGATTCGGGCAAACCGTGAGGCGCCGACCAAACGTCCGTTGTTAGGTTAACACCGGTATTTAAGTTTTGAAAACCTAAAATTAATTCTTGTTTGGCTTGACGCCAACGTTTCAAACAATCTCGTCTAATAGTAGTTCGACTTACTTGATGATAACGTGGTTGTAGCGCCTTTTGAATCATCTTCGTCAAGCGTGGGTTGTCAAAATGATTGAATGGCAAACTTTCTTGAATCACCAAGTTTCCCATCATTTCACGAACCATGTCGGGATCGAAATTCCAAACCCCGCACTCTTGAGACATTTGTGCTTGATCGCTTGCGGGATTATTTTTGACAGCAACACAATGCTTCGTCAAATGGCTTCTTAAAGTGGAATTAGATTCCGGTTTAAGAAAAGTACCACAACCTTTGCACCGTGCCTTATCGGCACCGTTCGACATTTCGCATAAGTCGAAATGTTGAAATACCTCTTTGTTCCTCGTTGTAGTTTTTATTCTAACAACGGTTGGTTCGTTCGAAGTGGATGCACCAACACCAACGGAACTCTGAGCACTTCGTGAGCTTGCCATGGATGAAATAAAGATTGAATTAAGAACGTAATAGAAGAAAAGATTGAATCGAGAAGAAGTAGGAGATCGTTTTTTGAGCGTTTTTGATCGTTTTCGAGCGTTTAAGAACAAGAGATGTTGTAAGATGTTGTGTGATCAAACCAAAAGAATCCCCATCTATTTATACTAACGTTTAGGGGCAAAATGGTCCAAAAAATTGTAAAAAACGGCTTTAAAACGGCTAGTTTTTTTTTTTGTTCGATCGGTTAACCGGTTAATACCCGGTTAACCGGGTGTCAACGGCTAGTTTTTCTCCAACGGCTATAAACGGCTCTTTTTTTTTAATACAAACCGGTTAACCGGTTTCTAAACGGTCAAAATAACCGGTTTTGCTTTAACCGGTTCCTACCCGGTTTGGCCCAAAAAACCTCCTAACCGGTCTCGAACCGCCGGTTTTTCGAAATCACTCAAACCGGTACCAATAACCGGTTCCCAAACCGATTTCTAACCGGTTCCCAACCCGGTTCGGTTCGGGTAACCGGTTTTTTTGTGCACCACTAGTGGTAACATAAAAAAACAAAAAACAAAAACTGAAGGGTAATTGTTAAACATTCGATCTATAGGAAAATTGAAATCCATTAGGGGGAAGGATTGTTGCATTCCAACAAATGCTAGAATTTATTGTGATTTATTTATTTATTTTTATTGTGAGTATCAAACAGGTTTATAAAAAAAATAATATTTTTCAATTTCAATTTCATGTCGAATCAAACATGTCTTTAAGGGTATTTTTGGAATTTTATTTCAAAATGACTTATTTGTTTTTCTAAAAAGCCAAGTAAAAAAAAATGTTTGAAAAACCTAAAATGACTTTTAAACATAAGTTTTTTTAAAAGGTAAAAAATTGATTTTCAAAAGCCACAAATTCGAACTTTTTAAAATAACTTATAACTTTTTGAAATAAAATTACAAATTTACCCACATCTTTACCCTTTACACAATCTATCACCCACCAACTCCACAGGGCCAACCCATAATAGAAAAAAAAAAGCCCTTGCTTTGGGCTCACATCTAATAGGGCCTCATATTTTGAAAAAAAAATTCCTATCCTAGTTCTCGGTTCTTGCCTCACAACCCACGAATCTAGGGCACCGATGGCCGATGGGCAATGGGACTAGAGGCGATCGACGATTGGGCCTAAAAAAGAGGCTGCAGCAGTGCAGCGGCTATCACATTTCCACTCCACGAGCGACGGCTTATGATGAAGACGAAGCGACGACTGACGATTGATGGTGAAGACAAAGCGACGAGTGAGGATGGAACGGTCGAATGGCTGTCGTCATGTCGGATGAGCCTACCAAGAGAAAAGGTAATACCACTTCTTTAAAGATCTAAGATCGACTATTGTAAACAACAATTAACTGATTTAGTGATTTGATTTTGCAATTCGTTCTATTGATAATCCGTAATCGTTCAACCCAGTAAATCCTTCAATCGAATCTGTTCAGGCTTCTAGGACCGATTTCAGGCTTCAATCAGATTTCACTCTGGCAAATTTCTGGCTTCTAATGATTTGAGTTTGTTCAGGCTTCAAATCTTCAATCGACAGAGTTTGTTCAGTACTGCTTGTTTTGGTTAAAGGTTAATATAGTTGCTTATTGCTTCAGGCTTCAATCGATTCTGGTGAACCCACAGTCCCTCATTGCCTTAATAATTAGTTATTTACTGCTTGTTTTGGTTAATCCAGTGCGTATGCTTATTTTATATTTGGTTAATTGTTGATAACAGCTTGTTTTTTGTTTTTGGTTAATTAGTTGATTAAACCACATATATAAAAGCTAAAAAAATAAGTTTAACTTTGCCAATTTTACCACTTGTTTGATTGTTGTTTTGTATCTTTTATGAATTTTTTTTAACTCTACCAGTTATAAACATTATTTTATAATTGCCGGTGTAAGCCCGGATGACAAAAGTGGAGGGTTTTTAGTCTTCACATTGTTTTACAATTATATTGTTTTATAATTGAAGTTCTTTACAGATTGAATATAGTCTTTGATGAATATGCAGTCAAGCAGGGAATATGCATTAATATGCAGGTTAGTTTTTTTTTTTTTTATTTTAAGAAAGGCCTCAATTTTATTTTTTGCTTTGGGCCTTCACAAAGCTAGAGCCGGCCCTACAACTCCACCACCCGCCCCCACACCACCACCCATTGCCACTGCCACCCGCCATCCATAATGAATGCCACCGCCATCACCCGCTGTCACCATCACCCTTCGCCATCGTTGCCACCCACCTTCGCCATCACCCACCACTATTTACGCAACCCACCACCGCTACTCGTAACATTAAAAACTCATTTTAGAAAAGTTAAAAGTTAATAAACATTTTTGACAAAAAAACATTTTTAGAGTTAAATAAATAATCCCAACATGCCCTAAGTTTTTTTATTGTATTAAATTTGATTCCTAGATTATAAATTTTACAAATTCCATATTAGAAATTGCTTTAGAAAATAGTATTTGTTGGGTGTTGGTAATAGGCTAATAGGTTATAGGTAGGTGAAAATATAATTTTACTTTTTAATTAATTATTTTTTTATTATTTTTTTTGAACGGCACTTTTTAATTATTTATTATTATTTTTATTCAAGTAATTACCTATAGAAGATGATCAAATGTTAACCCATATTTATTACGTTAACCGAATAACTACATCTTATTACTTTGGGGCCCACGTTAAATTAAATCTAAAGGTGTATGTTCTTTTTAATTAATAAAAGACTCACTTACATTAATAAAAAATAAGAAAAAACTTACACATTTAGATTTATTTTAATGTTGGCCACAAAGTAATGTTATACCTCAAAAAAGTTACTTCATAATTCAAAATATTTCGGAATACGGAATATTTCAGGATAATTAGGAATATTTGCGTATATAAATTTATGTGATCTGATGACTTGATTGTTACATAATAATAGTATAAATGTTATTATTATTATTTAATTCCACATGTGTTACTAATATTTGAATTAAGTCAACAGATTATATAACAAGTAAGCCTATTTTTCTGGAACTAGAAGAAGAAACGTGGGAAACATGCCAACGTTCATGAGGAGTGTTTGACATCTGATTGGAGAATGGACCGGTTTATGAGGAACGACTTTTTGACTGATATTGTATAATTTTGACTATAAATTGAGGCTTATGATCGATTTAGAAAACAACTCGCACACATCTGATCACTCTTTCACTACTCGCAATTGCATTTACAGTGTTATACACATTCAAAGACAATCAACACTTTGCAATCGATCATTTGTGCTCTTTCTTTGTACTATTTACTTTGTTAGTTTAATATAAACAAGGCAGAGTGACGGTTGTCACCTCCCGAGGTTTTTATGCCGGCAATCCTAAGGGATTAAGGGCTTTTCCTCGTATAAATCTCGTGTGTTTGGCTGTTTTTTCTATTTTATATTCTGAAATATCCCTAGGGATCCTTAGGGATATTCTTGTTAAACATTACTGTTAAACTATTTTATTAATTGTTAAGCACGATACCCCACTAAACTAATTCGGTTTTGCTAAAAGTTATACTTCTTAATTTTTACCCAAAACAATTTGGCGCCCACCGTGGGGCAAATCTGTGTTTTTCATAATTAAAACCTTGTTTAAAGGCGTTCTTTCGAAAAAGACAGTGAGAAATGGCTTCACAACCGAGATCAACCTCTTCATTACCTATTGTCTCTGCTACTACTACTAACGTGTCCTCGCAGATCCCTGTTTTCACGAAGAAACCAGAAAGTTCTGGAAAGAAGACCACTTTTGTTGCTGCTAGTACTCCATCGACAAAGATGATCACTTCAACCCCCATATTAATCTCTAATGACGACATTTTGAATATGTTTCAACAGGTACAACAGCAAATGATCGATCAGCAACGCATGAATCAAAGACTTCTCAAGGAAATGGAGAATTTGAAGGCTGAAAAGAATAAACGACCAGAGACTACTACTCCAATAATTCCAAAAATCCTTGATTTTGGGACATCAGGGATATCCGGAAACCACTCTGGAGACTTTATTCCTATGCAGACTAGTCTGGGAGATCCATCGGGATCTTAAGGGTTAAGGATATCTCGGGATAATACGAATATCCCGGGAACTTCTTATCTAACTCCCATTACTAGCAACACTTATAATTATTCTCCATTTGAAACTACTAATCTTGGTTCTTCGCAGGATTCAGGGATATCTCCTCAAGTGGCCAAGGAAATACAAAAACTCCGGGATATGATCTCAACTGTACCAGGAATAGTCAAACCTATCCCGGAAGTACCAACAACCACTCACAGGATATCCAGATTTGCTCCACCCATATGTGATGCTGAAATCCCGAAAAGATTTCAAACTCCAACGATGAAGTTGTATGATGGAACCACTGATCCTGAAGAACATGTGGCGCAATATAGGAAAGAATGGAAACTAACCCTATACCCTCGCATCTGAAGGAAGCATGCTTATGTAAAGGATTTGGTTCAACACTAACAGGGGCAGCCCTGAAATGGCTGCTTAACGTTCCTCCCTACTCTATTACTTCATTTGCTCACCGAATTAATCTGTTTAACAATCAGTTTTCTTGTAGCAGGACATTTGAAAGGCTGACTAGTGATCTCTATAGGGTAACCCAGGGATCCGACGAATCCCTCAGAAGTTATGTCAACAAATTTGGCAAAGAATCCCTGGATATCCCTAATCTCGATATCACTGCGGCTGTTCAAGCATTTAAGATGGGTTTACAAAGGGACTCACCATTTTATGATGATTTGGTTATGAACCCCTGCAGGAACATGGACGAAGTTCGAAACCGTGCCTTGAGGTTTATAAGATTGGAGGATGATAAGGAAATCCAGAAAAGGATCACTACGACGCCTCCCAATGATCAAGGAAAGAGAAAATTGGATTCACCTAACAGCAAATCATTCAAATCTAAGCCATACTACAAGACCGATAGCCACAAGATCAACTCTGTGGAAGAAGATGAGGATGACGAAGAATATCCCAGGATATCAGAATATTGTTTTTCTGTTGATATCCCTGAATTAATGTGTGCCATGCAGGATTTAGGTGAAAAAGCCAGGTGGCCACCAAAGGAAAAGAAGTTTGCGACAAGGGATAAATCCAAGTGGTGCGCCTTTGATGAGGACTTCGGCCACATAACGGAAGACTGCATTGCATTAAGGAAGGAAATAAGCTACCTACTAAGCAAAGGTCATCTTAAAGAACTACTGGGAAAGAAGAAAGAAAGAAGACAGGATCCCAACGGATTCCCAAAAAGAGCAACATCTCCACCTGAAGATGCAAAGGTAATCAACTTTATTTCTGGTGGTTCTGATATTTGTGGTACCTCTTATTCTGCAGCTAGAAGACATGCTAAAGAAGCCAAGATGGAAAACGGAGAGAGACCCACAAAGACATCAACACTCACCACTGAAACAGTGGTGTCTTTTGAAGAACAAGACCGCAAGGATATCCTGGATCCTCACCATGATGGGTTAGTCATTACTTTATATGTCGCTAACCACTATGTACGCAGGATACTGATAGATGGAGGAAGCTCGATCAACATCATCCAATTAGAAACACTAAAAAGGATGAACATTCCTGAATCAGAGATAACGACTAAATCTCTGATCCTAGTCGGGTTCAGTGGCGAAACTAAAGCCACTGTTGGAGAAATCAAACTACCGGTATACATCGAGGGGGTAAACTCTATGCAACGCTTTTGTATTATAGATTCCCTTTCCTGTTACAATATTATACTAGGAAGACCTTGGATACATGACATGAAAGTAGTCCCTTCGACCTACCATCAATGTGTCAAGCTACCGACACCGTGGGGAGTGGTGAAGATCAACAGTGACCAGCAGGAAGCCAAGGAGTGCTACTCGTCTTCAATGAAGGGAACAACTAGGCCCTCACCCGCGTAACAATCAAAGTGCGACCTTGGGGATACTTAGGAATATAGGGAAAAAGAAGTAAAGGAAATACCTTTAAATCCCGATGATCCTGAGGTAAAAGTCCTTATAGGAACTAGTATCCCTGAGGATATTGAAAAGAAACTGATTTCTTTTCTGAAATCAAGAGTTTCCACATTCGCATGGAAACATGAGGATATGACAGGAATATCCTCAGATGTGATTACACATAAATTAGGAATAGATAGGAATATTAAGCCTGTCCACCAGAAGAGAAGGAAGTTTGCACCCGAAAGAAATCTAATCATTCAAGAGGAAGTAGAGAAACTCCTAAAAGCAAAAATGATTAGAGAGGTGAAATTTCCAAAGTGGCTAGCCAACGTAGTCGTGGTTCAAAAGAAGAATGGAAAATGGAGAGTTTGTGTAGATTACACAGACCTCAACAAGGCTTGTCCTAAAGACCCATTTCCATTACCACATATAGATTCCATGGTAGATGCAACAGCAGGACATGAAATGTTAACTTTCATGGACGCATCAGCAGGCTTTCAACAAATTCAAATGGAACCTTCGGACCAAGAAGACACAGCTTTCATGACGCCAACAGGAATATATTGCTATACAGCAATGCCATTTGGCTTGAAGAATGCTGGAGCCACATACCAGAGACTCGTTAACATGATGTTCAAAGAGAAACTGGGGGACACTATGGAAGTATATATAGATGATATGGTGGTCAAATCGAAAATAACTGAGAATCACCTTAAGGATCTTCAGGAATCCTTCGATATCCTGGACCACTATAATATGAAACTTAACCCATCTAAGTGTTATTTTGGGGTAAGATCAGGAAAGTTCTTGGGATATATGGTCACTAAAAGAGGGATAGAGGCTAGCCCGGAACAAATTCAAGCAATCTTAAACCTCAAATCCCCAAAAAACATAAAAGAAGTACAAAAATTAACGGGAAGAATAGCTGCACTTAATAGATTCATCTCAAGGTCTTCCGAAAAATTTAAAGGATTCTACGATATCCTTAAAAAGAATAAGAAGTTCCAATGGGATGCAGAGCATGAGAAGGCACTTCAGGATCTAAAAGAATATTTATCCTCACCACCGTTGCTCATGAGACCAGAAAATGGTGAACCACTATCACTATACTTAGCAGTATCCCGAACTACTGTAAGTGCTGTGTTAGTTAAGGATCATCAAGGATCACAGCACCCTGTATACTATGTAAGTAAGAGCTTAGTAGATGCTGAGACTAGATATTCTCATTTAGAAAAGCTAATTTTAGCTTTGGTTATGGCATCAACTAAGCTAAGACATTACTTTGAAACACATAGAATACACATTAAAACAAATTATCCTGTCAAATCTGTGCTGAGAAAACCGGAGCTATCAGGAAGGATGGCAAAATGGTCAGTTAAGCTCAGCACCTACGATTTGATCTATGAACCAAGGACAGCAATCAAGTCACAAGCTTTAGCAGACTTTGTGGCTGATTTTAGTAGTGATCTACAACCAGAAGTGGATCTAGAAGTAAAACTCTTAGATGAGGATACTGGTGAGTGGACTTTATTCACAGATGGATCTTCGAATATAAGAGGAACAGGACTAGGCATTATACTAAAATCGCCACAGGGGGACATAATACCCCAATCGATTAGTTGCGAATTTCAAGCAACTAACAATGAAGCAGAATACGAAGCCCTAATAGCAGGACTTCAATTAGCTAGGGATATGAACATTAGAAACTTACATGTTTTTGTCGATTCCCTACTAATAGCCAATCAATTTAATGGATCTTATATGACTAAAGGAGATAAATTGGCAAAATACTTAGAAATAGTTAAGGATATTTCAGGATATTTTTACTACTTTGATATCGCTCAAGTACCAAGAGATGAGAATGCTGAGGCGGATGCATTGGCAAACTTAGCATCATCCCTAAGAATTCCTGAGGATATTAATATTCCTATCCTACATATTTTAAGACCAGCGATAGATTTGCAGGATATAGATCAGGATAGTGAACCCGAGAATACCGAAGTTCTTCACTCAGAAGCACATGAAATATCCTGGACTACCCCTATCAAGAACTATCTTCAAACAGGAAAAATACCTGATGAAGAAACAAATCCTAGAGCTTTTAAAGCAAAAGTATCTAGATACACAATCATACGAGATATCTTATATAGGAAATCAATATCAGGCCCATACTTAAGGTGTTTGGAGAAACCCGAAAGTTTGGAAGTAATGAAAGATATCCATGAAGGAGATTGTGGAAACCACACTGGGGGTAGATCATTATTCTCAAAGATCCTGAGAACAGGATACTTTTGGCCAACTATGAGAAGAGACGCAATGTCTTATTCCCAGAAATGTGATGCTTGTCAAAGACATAGCAATATACCTCATCAACCAGCTGAACCTCTACATCCAATAGTCTCATCATGGTCATTCATGAAATGGGGAATGGATATAGTAGGAAAGCTACCTAAAGCACCTGGAGGAAAGGTGTTTATGCTTGCTATGACAGATTATTTCTCAAAATGGATTGAGGCAGAAGCCTTCGTACAAGTTAGAGAAAAAGAAGTAATCTCATTCATAAAGAGGAATATCCTGACCAGATTTGGAATACCCGCAGAAATCACTTGTGACAATGGGTCTCAATTTATAGGCAAAAGGACCACAAACTTTTGTGAAAGCTGGGGCATAAAGATGATCACCTCTACACCTGTTCATCCTCAAGCTAATGGTCAAGCAGAATCAAGCAACAAGATTATAATCAACAACCTTAAGAAAAAGTTGGGATCCAAGAAAGGAAAGTGGGCTGAAGAACTTCCATTTGTCCTATGGGCTGATAGAACAACCACAAAGAATGTAACTGGTCAAACGCCATTCTCCTTAGTGTATGGTTCTGAAGCCGTTCTCCCAACTGAAATGGTTATCCCTACCGCAAGATTAAGCCTGCAAAATCTAGAATCCAATAAGGAAACACTCTCTGAGGATCTAGATACTATTGATGAACTTAGGGATATTGCAAGGATAAGGATGGCAACATATCAACAAAAGACAGCCAAATCATATAACAAGAATATTAGGATACGAAGATTTCAAGTTGGTGACTTGGTTCTAAGAAAGGCATTTCAGAATACCACCAACCCAGCTGATGGAAAACTTGCTCCGAAATGGGAAGGACCCTATAGGATAGATTCTGAAGCTGGAAAAGGTGCATACAAGTTAACCAACATGGAAGGAGAACCTCTTCCAAGATCTTGGAATGCCATTCATCTTAAGTTATACTTTATTTAAAACTTATTAAGTTATACCCTGCATTCTTATTTCTGAATATTTATAATTATTCTTGTATATGCCTACATATTCTTGTATATTCCTAATTACCATGCTACTAATCAAGCATAAGAGGGGCATCAGGATTCATGGTTCCCAGCTATGCAAAAATCTTATTGTTTTGTAGGTATAGCAGGAGAAGAGATGAGACTTTATGTGACAACTAGTACCTGACCGCCCGGCACGTCCGTACGGTATGTGTACTTGCATACAGTAACTATGTGTACATACGTATTTGTAAACAGTTTTTGTATTAACAGAATTCTAGATACAAGAACAGTTGCACGTATTTTCGTGTAAACTTAAATACATTAAGTACAACGTACATTTGAAACGTTAGTTGTGTTTATTAAGTGAAAACTTAATGACAGTTAACACAACAAATCATGAGAAACAACGGTATTCAAACAATATTCAGAAAACAAATCGGTTGCGATCTGATGTCCATAGATGACAGGAATCAGATGGCCGACAACTCAATGTGAAAACAAGATGAAAACAGGATGTTTAGTTGAGTCCGACAGTGAGGAAACGCAATTTAAACATAAACTGCAGTGTCGTTTCAGAATAACGAACTGACAGTGTGTTTGCGTGGGTGACGATTCACACAAACATATCTGTGAGTTTAACATTCTGAAATGATGACTGGAAAGTAGAAAACAAAAGTCGGAACGCAAAACCATCGTCGTGTTCGTCGAATGACGATTCGAACGAATACGCGCGATGGTGACGCGATTCGACGTAACGAAAGCGAAAAACGACACGAAACGAATTTAAATTTAATAAAATAAAATAATAAACATTTTTACAATTTTGAAACTCATCAAATTAATTAAATTAACATTTTTATCTATTTATATTAAATTACGCGTAGTTTTCCGGTTACGCGACGAAGATGCGAACCGAGTAACCGAAACGGACCCGGACACCACACGTGATATAAATAGCTTAAATGAGATTATTTCTCTCATTTTTACATCCACACTCCCTTCTCTCTCTACATTTCCGGCCAAGAAGAAAACCACCATTGTTGCACCTTCAAAGCTCCATATCTCCTTCGTTTCTCAACGGTTTTGAGTGATTCTTTCGCCCACGTGAAGCTCTTGATCTCCCCCACACGAAAGTACAACCGATCTGGAGTTTTATCCACTAGAAACCAAGGTATGAAGCTTGAAACGTGGCTGAAAATAGGGTTTTCTACACCCTCCTTGTTAAAAACGCATATATGTCCGGCCAACCATCCCCTAGTCGAAAACTCAAGACCCCAAGCCACTTTGCTATCTTAAAACATCCCTGAGAACAACACAACAACAAACAAAGCGGTGGTGATGATGAGTTCGTGGTTCGTGAGTCGGTTTAGCCATGGCCGAACCCTAATTCTCAACAAGACTCCACGAACCTTCATGGCTCGTTATCATCACTGTCGAACCTTGCTGAGTTCAGACCCACGAACTTACAGTCTCAGGCGAACCATCATGAGCGGCTCCCGAACCCTGGAGGTCGAACCTGCAACGACCGACGAACCCTGGGACCGAAACCAGAGACGAACCCTCCTACGGCGAACCTATGTGCATGAGCGACTGCAACGAACCAGTCCCGAAGCTTGACCATCTTGGCGAACCTTTTTGCCATCAACGAACTTTCTGTCACATCAACCGAACCCTTCTTCATCCTCACGAACCCTAGGTCAAAGCTCAACCTCGACGAACCTGCATGACTTAACTGAACGAACCTTGTGAGCTGAGGTTGTAGCCGAATCAGGAGCCATAAGGACAAAAGGTTCGCTGGTCGGGAATTTCTGGTTTTATGCTATGCACCGAAGCCGCCCAGCATCAAAGAAATTCGATCCATCGTGATTTATAAGACCCAACAGCTCAGGCCCATTAACTCGACAACTACAAAGCCCACATCTTGGCCCATGCTATTTCCTTTTTATTCTAATTGCTGCGGCCCATCAACCACTTGATTCAAACACTTATTCGGCCAACATAATTCCATTAACTAGGAGCCCAGTACAATGGCCCAACAGGCCCAACAGCCAACTCTCAGCTCGTTATACTCTAGTCGGCCCAATTCTAATCTGTTTCGGCCCATGATAACATAACCAGCCCAATGGCCTACTTCATTCAACCGGCCCAATAGCACACACTTATGGACCATAGTCAACTCCATTTGGCCCATTACAAATATAGGGTCCATTTACTTAGATGCGGCCCAACACTTAACCCACAAGGTTTAAACGGTTAAACACACCAAGAAACAAGTAATAAAGGATGATATACATTTTGTGAGTGCTAGCATAGTACAAGAAGGTTAACGCAATTATGAAACAAATGGGAAAAGGATGAGACAAGTTCATGACACTTGAGATACAAGTCTAAGATATACTTAGAACATTTATGTCATTATAATGAATTCATCGACAATTTAAAAATCAATGACTAAATAAAATAACTTAGACCTGGTGGGATAAGTGTTAGAAGTTTTACACAAAGTAAATGAGGCCGAATGGAGATTTAGACTAAGAGGTGGCAAATAAAGTTAGGATTAACACACATACACACACGCGAATCAATTTTAATCAATACTTATAGGTTACATACAACGTGATATCAATACAGGAACGTGAAAACTATCACAAGAACAATCAAGAGCGCGTGTCTTCATTCTTTTAAGCTAAGTCAACCCTACAACAACAAAGTGAGTTCATATGCCCCTTTTACTTTGATCTTAACTGATTTTAACTCTCGGGGCTGAGAAACATGTTTACTTTTATTTATTTAAAAGTTTTGCTTAACATGTTATTTATACTTTGATTTTGATAATATTAAAGTGTTTATTATCGCTTATCATTGTATGCATGCTTGTTTGATCATGAGATAACAGGGAAACTCAAAAGATTATGATAATATACTTTCATAATCATCAAAACATTGGGATAACACCGTTGTAAGATTTATCTTATAACACTTAGTTATTCCTACAGGAATGAACATTGAGACAATTCATACACAAACGAACAATGAGAACTATTACAGTGAAACATGATGACACTTCACAACACATGAATGATCAGAAGATAAAATATCTTCTGAATATCATTCCACATCATAAGTGACCAAGTGTGATAAGTCAATTGCTTATAACATTTAATCTACACCCTAAAAACATACTACTGGGTAGTATGATCGCATTGATTATCCACCACCTGCGTCACTTAAGGGTACTGAGACTTGTTCTTACTACGGCTTAAGGATTACATGGTGAACATATGGATTACTGTGAACGGCGACCATGATAACGTAACTTCATGCCTATCACTGCCAATCACACTTAATTAACATAATGTAATAAGACTATTTCTTATTCGACTTTGTTAATTACATGAGACAATCCCCGTAAAGGCCTTGGGATCACATGGTGGGATAGGAGAGAATGGAAAGCATTTTAATCTGATTATGTGAGAATTAAAATGGATTCCATTCGGATCCTATACGCTGCATTTGAGACATATGATGAACAGTTAACTAACACTTTTAAATTAATTAAAAGTGTAACATAAAAGTTAACACACAGACAATAGAATAATACAAGGAACAGATTTACTAAATCTAACATCCTTACTATACAAATGGTTGTCAATACTTCGGTTTGATAACTACAACGCTATCATTATATTATTCTATTCATGGGAACACAGATGATCAAGAAACGAGTAAACATGAGAATGGAAATCCATAGTTGTATTGCAAGTAGTGTGAACCTTGTTTGAGCATGTGGTGGGATAGCGTCTGGGCTTGACCCTTATGTGATTCCCTATATATAAGCATGTTTGATCAGGGATCACAACATTTGTACATACAACTAGGGAGAAGCCATTGGGTGACAGATGATACACAACATACAAGCAACATAACAAAACATTGGGACAATGCATGTGTTTGAATCAGAGTTTTCAACTAACTTACTTATGAACTCACCAACCTAGTGTTGACTTTGTTTAAATACATGTTTTCTCAGGTGACGAACAGGTGTAGAGACATACATGCAAGGTTTAAGCTAGAGGACTTTTAGAAGACCTAGCTTATTTTGTGTTGCATGCTTTTGGTGCCTAAACATTGAATCATCTTTTGTATATCTTGTACATATACAAGATATAGTTATATTGATTCTTTTGGTAGATTTACTTGATTAAATTATGAACGATACAGTGTAATTTAATCTAGTAATTCTATATCATTGATGTATTAGCATTTCTCATTTTGATTATCATGTGCTATGTAACAATCTGATCATTTGATTATCATTCAAAGATATCGCGCCCCGGGAACCTTCCGCCCGACGGGAAAACCCGATCCGTTCCCGCCGGCCCGGGGTGTGACAGATTGGTATCAGAGCCATGGTTATAGAGAAATATAGGTCATATTACATAAACGGTTTGGCCTAGACTATAACCTAGGGACCCTCATGTAGATATTATCTGATATAAGATCTTAATTGCATGTGCTTTCTGCATCTGATCACTGCACTAACCGATTTTCCTTCGGTTATGATCAGAATGCCGCCCAGGAAGCAACCAACCACGCAGACTTCAGCACCACACTCCTCGACACCAACACCACCTGACTCTCCTCCACATTCACCACCACCTCCACCTCCTCCTCCTCCACCACCGCCACCACCCAACCATCAGCTGGACCCTACTACGGTAGCACTGGCCACACTGTTGACCAGTCAACTAAAGGAAGTGATTCCTGACATGATGATCAGGATCAACAGCAACAACAGCAACAACGTTGCCAACTCATCTGGAGAAGGCAGCGGTAACACTCGGCTTCATTAGGATTACTCCTACAAGAACTTTGTAGGATGCAAGCCACCTAGCTTTAGTGGCAGTGAAGGTGCGGTCGGCTTAATCCAGTGGATTGAGAAGATGGAAACTACTTTGGATATCAGTGGATGTCCGGATCAACACCGAGTGAGATATGCTGCTGGTTCATTCAACAAGAGAGCGTTGACTTGGTGGAACGCTCAGATTCAAACTAGGGGCAGGGATGAAGCTCTGTCAATGTCTTGGGATGATTTCAAGGCGATACTGAGGACAGAGTTTTGTCCAAGGAATGAAGTTAAGAAGATTGAGACTGAACTACTCAATCTTGTCATGATTGGTGCTGGGCATCTGGCCTACACCACACGCTTTCATGAGTTGGCTACCTTGGCACCAGATGTGGTGCCAACACTAGAAAAGAGAATCGAGAGGTACGTTGGTGGACTACCTCCCTGCATGCAAGGGCACGTGATTTCTGCTCGCCCTACTACTATGGAGTCTGCTGTCTCTCTGTCAGCTACTCTAACCGATGTGATGGTCGCCTCCGGGGCACTTAAAAAGGAGGTTGACTCAAACAAAGCTGGAACTTCAAAGAAGCAGGATAAAAGGCCTGCAAAGAAACAGAAAGTGGTTAGAAACTTTGCTGCAACCACTCAAGCTCCTATACTCAATCAGCCACCACCATTGCAGATTAGGAAGCCATATACTGGCACTGCACCCTTGTGCAATTCATGCCAGTATCATCACCTACCGAACGTCCCGTGCAGACACTGTACTAACTGTGGGAGGTTTGGTCACTTGGTGACTCACTGCAGGAGTCCGAAGACTCAAAACAGAAACAACAACGCAGCAGCTGCTGCTGCTGCTGCAGATCCTAGGTCTTGCTACAACTGTGGCGAACCAGGACATTTCTCTCGGGATTGTCCCAGGAGAAACCAACAAGGGGCTCAAGCACCAAGAGGAAGAGCCTTTCAGATAGGTGCTGCTGCTGCTCGTCAAGACCCGAATGTGGTCACGGGTACATTTCTCTTATCTGACTTCTATGCATCAATATTATTTGATACTGGTGCGGATCAGAGTTTCATCTCATCCGATTTTGCATGCCATCTTAATTATGATAAGGAATTGTTAGACTCCCCTTACACTATTGAGATAGCAAACGGCAAACAGATCACAGTAGACACTATATTTAGGAATTGCCCACTAACACTTGGCGATCACACGTTTTCCATCGACTTGATACCGATTGAGCTGGGCAGTTTCGACATCATCATCGGAATGGATTGGCTATCTCTTAACAGAGTTGAGTTCATCTGTTCCGATAAACTACTACGTATTCCTATGGAGAACAATGAGGTCTTGGAGATTCGTGGAGACCAAGCGAAACGCAGTGTCAAGATAATATCTTGCATGAAGGCTCGCAAGTGTTTACGAAAACAATGCGTTGCATTTCTAGCTCACGTGATTCAGAAAGACAAGAAGACGATCAAGATTCAGGATGTACCAGTCGTGAGAGATTTTGCAGAAGTCTTTCCGGATGACTTACCGAGACTGCCACCCGAGAGATCAGTGCAGTTTCGAATTGATTTGATTCCAGGAGCAACTCCGGTAGCTAAGTCTCCTTATAGACTTGCACCATCTGAGATGCAGGAGTTGTCTAATCAGTTACAAGAACTTCTTGATAAAGGATTCATCCGACCGAGCTTTTCCCCATGGGGAGCTCCGGTTCTTTTTGTCAAAAAGAAGGATGGAACTTTCAGAATGTGCATTGATTATCGAGAACTCAACAAACTCACCATCAAGAATCGGTACCCGTTACCGAGGATTGATGATTTGTTTGATCAGCTACAGGGAGCACAATACTTTTCAAAGATAGACCTGAGATCAGGTTATCATCAGCTCCGGATTCAAGAGGAAGACATACCAAAGACAGCTTTTCGTACCCGATATGGTCATTACGAATTCATGGTGATGCCATTCGGATTGACGAACGCACCGGCTGTGTTCAAGGACTTAAATGAACCGGGTGTGCAAGCCATATCTTGATCAGTTTGTTATTGTCTTTATTGACGATATACTGATTTATTCAAAGAACGAGAAGGAACACGAACAACACCTCAAGACAGTTTTGGAGCTTCTGAAAGAAGAACAACTCTATGCCAAATTCTCCAAGTGTGAATTTTGGTTAAGGGAAGTTCCGTTCTTGGGTCACGTGATTAACAGTGAGGGTATTCACGTGGATCCTGCCAAGATAGAAGCAATCAAGAACTGGGATGTGCCTACGACACCAACTGAGATCCGATCATTTTTGGGATTGGCAGGTTATTACAGGAGATTCATTTCGAATTTTTCTAAGATAGCCTTGCCTCTCACCAAGCTCACACAGAAATCTGAACCTTTTGTGTGGACTCAGAAACAAGAAGAGGCATTCCAGACATTGAAACAAAGATTGTGCAATGCTCCAATCTTAACACTCCCAGAAGGCAGTGATGATTTTGTAGTTTATTGTGATGCTTCCCATCAGGGACTCGGATGTGTTTTGATGCAACGAGACAAAGTCATTGCTTATGCCTCACGACAGCTGAAGATACATGAGAAGAATTACACAACACACGATCTTGAACTGGGAGCTGTTGTATTTGCACTAAAGATTTGGAGGCACTACCTTTACGGTACCAAATGCACTATCTTCACAGATCACAAGAGCCTACAACACATATTTGATCAGAAGGAGCTTAACATGAGACAGAGACGTTGGGTTGAGCTCCTGAACGATTACGATTGTGTGATCAAATACCATCCGGGCAAAGCAAATGTTGTTGCAGATGCTTTGAGTCGGAAGGAAAGAGTCAAACCCTTACGCGTTCGCGCAATGGGAATGAATGTGCAAACTAGTTTGAGAGATCACATTTTACAAGCACAACAAGAAGCAGTGGCAAGAGACAATCTGAAACGCGAGCTCGATTGTGGAGCCGAGAAACACTTCAAGACAAAACAAGATGGAGTTATCTACTATCTGGATCGTGTTTGGATTCCAGCAGTAGATGAACTTCGAACACTCATTTTTGACGAGGCACACAAGACACGTTATTCAGTTCATCCTGGTGCCGATAAGATGTACCAAGATCTTAGGACGTTTTATTGGTGGCCAGGCATGAAGAAAGACATTGCCACTTATGTCGGCAAATGCCTCACATGTGCCAAAGTCAAAGCTGAACACCAGAAACCTTCGGGTTTGCTGGAACAACCGGAGATACCACAATGGAAGTGGGAACAGATAGCTATGGATTTCATTACCAAGCTACCCCGCACTTCCAGCGGATATGATTCTATTTGGGTCATCATTGATCGATTGACCAAGTCCGCACACTTCTTGCCAATCAGAGAGACATACAAGATGGAGAAACTAGCAAGACTATACATCGATGAAATAGTAGTAAGGCACGGTGTGCCGTTGTCTATTATTTCTGACCGGGACAGTCGATTCACATCGCGGTTCTGGCAATCATTGCAACAATCCTTAGGGACAAGTGTTAACTTGAGCACTGCTTATCATCCACAAACGGATGGACAAAGCGAGTGCACCATTCAAACTCTAGAGGATATGTTGAGAACATGCATCCTAGACTTCGGTGGAAGTTGGGATACACACTTACCACTAATTGAGTTCTCCTACAACAATAGCTACCACAGCAGCATCGGATGTGCTCCTTTTGAAGCACTCTATGGTAGAAAATGTCGGTCTCCAATTTGTTGGACCGAAGTGGGAGACAACAGAATTACTGGGCCTGAACTTATTCAGGAAACTACTGATAAGATTGCTGAGTTCAGACCCACGAACTTACAGTCTCAGGCGAACCATCATGAGCGGCTCCCGAACCCTGGAGGTCGAACCTGCAACGACCGACGAACCCTGGGACCGAAACCAGAGACGAACCCTCCTACGGCGAACCTATGTGCATGAGCGACTGCAACGAACCAGTCCCGAAGCTTGACCATCTTGGCGAACCTTTTTGCCATCAACGAACTTTCTGTCACATCAACCGAACCCTTCTTCATCCTCACGAACCCTAGGTCAAAGCTCAACCTCGACGAACCTGCATGACTTAACTGAACGAACCTTGTGAGCTGAGGTTGTAGCCGAATCAGGAGCCATAAGGACAAAAGGTTCGCTGGTCGGGAATTTCTGGTTTTATGCTATGCACCGAAGCCGCCCAGCATCAAAGAAATTCGATCCATCGTGATTTATAAGACCCAACAGCTCAGGCCCATTAACTCGACAACTACAAAGCCCACATCTTGGCCCATGCTATTTCCTTTTTATTCTAATTGATGCGGCCCATCAACCACTTGATTCAAACACTTATTCGGCCAACATAATTCCATTAACTAGGAGCCCAGTACAATGGCCCAACAGGCCCAACAGCCAACTCTCAGCTCGTTATACTCTAGTCGGCCCAATTCTAATCTGTTTCGGCCCATGATAACATAACCAGCCCAATGGCCTACTTCATTCAACCGGCCCAATAGCACACACTTATGGACCATAGTCAACTCCATTTGGCCCATTACAAATATAGGGTCCATTTACTTAGATGCGGCCCAACACTTAATCCACAAGGTTTAAACGGTTAAACACACCAAGAAACAAGTAATAAAGGATGATATACATTTTGTGAGTGCTAGCATAGTACAAGAAGGTTAACGCAATTATGAAACAAATGGGAAAAGGATGAGACAAGTTCATGACACTTGAGATACAAGTCTAAGATATACTTAGAACATTTATGTCATTATAATGAATTCATCGACAATTTAAAAATCAATGACTAAATAAAATAACTTAGACCTGGTGGGATAAGTGTTAGAAGTTTTACACAAAGTAAATGAGGCCGAATGGAGATTTAGACTAAGAGGTGGCAAATAAAGTTAGGATTAACACACATACACACACGCGAATCAATTTTAATCAATACTTATAGGTTACATACAACGTGATATCAATACAGGAACGTGAAAACTATCACAAGAACAATCAAGAGCGCGTGTCTTCATTCTTTTAAGCTAAGTCAACCCTACAACAACAAAGTGAGTTCATATGCCCCTTTTACTTTGATCTTAACTGATTTTAACTCTCGGGGCTAAGAAACATGTTTACTTTTATTTATTTAAAAGTTTTGCTTAACATGTTATTTATACTTTGATTTTGATAATATTAAAGTGTTTATTATCGCTTATCATTGTATGCATGCTTGTTTGATCATGAGATAACAGGGAAACTCAAAAGATTATGATAATATACTTTCATAATCATCAAAACATTGGGATAACACCGTTGTAAGATTTATCTTATAACACTTAGTTATTCCTACAGGAATGAACATTGAGACAATTCATACACAAACGAACAATGAGAACTATTACAGTGAAACATGATGACACTTCACAGCACATGAATGATCAGAAGATAAAATATCTTCTGAATATCATTCCACATCATAAGTGACCAAGTGTGATAAGTCAATTGCTTATAACATTTGATCTACACCCTAAAAACATACTACTGGGTAGTATGATCGCATTGATTATCCACCACCTGCGTCACTTAAGGGTACTGAGACTTGTTCTTACTACGGCTTAAGGATTACATGGTGAACATATGGATTACTGTGAACGGCGACCATGATAACGTAACTTCATGCCTATCACTGCCAATCACACTTAATTAACATAATGTAATAAGACTATTTCTTATTCGACTTTGTTAATTACATGAGACAATCCCCGTAAAGGCCTTGGGATCACACGGTGGGATAGGAGAGAATGGAAAGCATTTTAATCTGATTATGTGAGGATTAAAATGGATTCCATTCGGATCCTATACGCTGCATTTGAGACATATGATGAACAGTTAACTAACACTTTTAAATTAATTAAAAGTGTAACATAAAAGTTAACACACAGACAATAGAATAATACAAGGAACAGATTTACTAAATCTAACATCCTTACTATACAAATGGTTGTCAATACTTCGGTTTGATAACTACAACGCTATCATTATATTATTCTATTCATGGGAACACAGATGATCAAGAAACGAGTAAACATGAGAATGGAAATCCATAGTTGTATTGCAAGTAGTGTGAACCTTGTTTGAGCATGTGGTGGGATAGCGTCTGGGCTTGACCCTTATGTGATTCCCTATATATAAGCATGTTTGATCAGGGATCACAACATTTGTACATACAACTAGGGAGAAGCCATTGGGTGACAGATGATACACAACATACAAGCAACATAACAAAACATTGGGACAATGCATGTGTTTGAATCAGAGTTTTCAACTAACTTACTTATGAACTCACCAACCTAGTGTTGACTTTGTTTAAATACATGTTTTCTCAGGTGACGAACAGGT
Organism: Mikania micrantha; assembly: GCA_009363875.1. Lineage (NCBI taxonomy): Eukaryota > Viridiplantae > Streptophyta > Magnoliopsida > Asterales > Asteraceae > Mikania > Mikania micrantha. Next base: position 75,696,824 of record CM018680.1, on the reverse strand, counting down.
GTAGAGACATACATGCAAGGTTTAAGCTAGAGGACTTTTAGAAGACCTAGCTTATTTTGTGTTGCATGCTTTTGGTGCCTAAACATTGAATCATCTTTTGTATATCTTGTACATATACAAGATATAGTTATATTGATTCTTTTGGTAGATTTACTTGATTAAATTATGAACGATACAGTGTAATTTAATCTTGTAATTCTATATCATTGATGTATTAGCATTTCTCATTTTGATTATCATGTGCTATGTAACAATCTGATCATTTGATTATCATTCAAAGATATCGCGCCCCGGGAACCTTCCGCCCGACGGGAAAACCCGATCCGTTCCCGCCGGCCCGGGGTGTGACACTTTATGTCTTAACCCAAGTTCTGACCTGAAATCAGAACTTGATCAAGACCCGCACTGACTTTATGTCTAGCTGCAAAGTTTTGACCTGAAATCAAAACTGGATGCTGAGAAGAGATGAGACTTTATGTCTTAACCCAAGATCTGACCTGAAATCAGAACTTGATGAAGACCCCGCACTGACTTTATGTCCAGCTGCAAAGTTTTGACCTGAAATCAAAACTCAAGAGACTCTTGTCTCTCATGAAGACTTAGGGCTCATGCCCTCGCCAGTTGCGCACGTTTATCCTATTATAGGTTGAGATGATGGGACCAGTACACGCATGAGTGGCTGACAATTTCATTATCAAGGGCTATAAATAAGGATCCTTCGAAATATCCCGGTATAGTTGGAGATTTTGGGACCAGTACACGCATGAGTGGCTGACAATTTCATTTTCAAAAACTATTACCAGGGATCCTCCGAATTCCGGCCTAGTCGCCAGTATCCCGGCCTTAGTCGCCAGTATTCCGGCCTTAGTCGCCAGTGGCCTTGTCGCCAGTATTCCGGCCTTAGTCGCCAGTGGCCTCAGTCGCCAGTATCTCGACCTTGTCGCCAGTATTCCGGCCTTAGTCGCCAGTGGCCTCAGTCGCCAGTATCTCGGCCTTGTCGCCAGTATTCCGGTCTTAGTCGCCAGTATTCCGGCCTTAGTCGCCAGTATTCCGGCCATAGTCGCCAGTTTAATCGGCCTTGTCGCCAGTATCTTGGGCTTGTCCCAAGTTTTCTTGTTTTTCTATTTGTGCAGGACTGACTTTCAAGGATACTCAGGAATATCGCAAAACAATTGAGGATATTCAGGTATGGAATATTTTTGATATCATAACAGGAACAAAGAAGATTTCAAACTAAATCTACTATCTCCCGAAATTGGTACCTGTTTCTTAACTCTTCTAATTTACCATGATATTTTTCATTTTTGAATATTTGGAAATATATTTTAATAATTGATAGTATGCACTACATCTGTCTTTATACAAAATGTTACATCAATAATTTTTAAGCATATATCTAAATTATTTTCGACCATGCATACAATTAAGACACTAGCCAAATTAGGCTAAATATAGCTTAGAATATCCTTATTTATTCCTAAATATTTTGGGTATATATTAGTCACCTGAAATATGCTCTAAACACTCTTCAATAGAACATATGAACAAATACGAAATCTAATCTTTATGAATATTAATTAAATTAATGAATGCTTATGAATATTCGAACGTGTCTTAAAAATTATAACCGTACTCATGAATAAAAACTCTGAAATAAATATTCAAAACTGGATATAATATTTGATATTCAGACTGAGTTTAAGACTATACCTAATTATTTTTTATTCCTAAGAATACCTGATAAAACTTGTGAAGAACTACTCTTGACTTATATGTTTGACGTATGAAGAGTTACATAACTCAAGTCAAACAGAACGGTAGCACTTGTCAAATTCAAAATACTTTAGAATATTTAAGGATATCTAAAAATAAACTAGGAAACGCTGAAATATAACCCAACATGACTGTTATATTAATAACCCAAGAACAATCAAAAGTTTAACATATCAAGCTTCGCCATGAAACTCATGGTCCCTCCACTTGATATGTTAAAACAAAAGTTAAAAAGAAAATCAAAGCTTCGCCATGAAACTCATGGTCCCTCCACTTTGATTTATTATGTTGTCTGCCCCAATTCTAGGGGACTTTCCTAAAGAACTATTGTTTGAAATCATTACATCATTAGAAAACAAAAAAACCACAACCACTAAAAAAGATGGGCTCAGACCTTCGCATCATTGTCATCATCGCCCATCGTCACTTCCTGCTCCACAACATCAGCCTCCGCACCTGTCACCTCCACATTACCTGTCTTGCTAGTCTCACCCACCTCACCAGCCTTGTTCACATCCACAGAAGCTTCAGCCTTGTCACCAGCTAGGGTCGCCAATATCTTGCCCCATTCCTTCATATTCTTGGCCAAAGAATCCACACCTTCAGCCTTGGCCTGATTCACCAGCTGGATTTTGGCCCTTAACACGGCTATGGCGGCAGATTTTTTGGCTCCATCAATATGCTCTTTGAATTGAAGCTTGTGGGTGGCTTCCATGTCTTTCATTTGCTTTTTGACCTTGGCTATCTCTTTCTCGAAGTGACCGGCTTTGGCTGTGAAGATCTTCTTCTGATCTTCTAGGACCTCAATCTGCTTCTCGTTCTGTTCTTTTTCTGAGGCGTATTTAGCAGAGACCTACAAAATAGAGATCATTCAGAATATGTAGGAATATATCATTAACCAAAAAGAATAGTTTATATACCCTTTTTAGAAGATCAGGAATAGACAGGTCAGACGGCTCCTCGAGATCCACAGTGTCCACCCCTTTGCGTTTCTTGGTACTCTTTGAAGAGCGGGTAGTCATAGCACGAGGTTTGGGGGCAGTAGGACTGGTTTTCTCCTTCTTCACAGCAAAGAAGGTGTCGAGGTCTTCAAGGTTGAAAGTAGATTCTGCGAAATAAATCAGAATAGTTAGGAATAACTAAGAATATTTAGGAATGTCAAAATATTTTTAATATACCAGAGGCCATTGGAGTGACTATTCCGAGGTTAGCACCAAATTTTCTGTGTTGTTCGTCGATTTTCAACAAGGAACGGATTTTGTTTCTGCTATTTTCTTCTTCTGCGACGAGTGACTCAAATTTGGGAGCTACAACAAAATAAAAATACAATAAATTAAAATTAAACAGTAATAAGTCTTGATTAATAAAGAAAATCCTAAAAATCCTACCATTTTCTACCCATTTGAAAGGAAGGATTTCCCCATGTGGGATAGAACTTCTTTTCACGAAAAAGAACATATTTCTCCACTCATCTTCATTAAACGTAATTCCAGAAACTAAGACGGGAGCCCCACTCCGTATCTGAAGAACGAATCGAGATGACCCGTGGGTTCTAAGTTGGTACATCAAGGATATTTCAGGGATACCGATATCTAAACCGAAGTGATGGTTTAGTTGATCAAGGGTATGAAGAAGACGGCATCCCATAGGCATAAGTTGCGGAAAACAGAGTTTAGTAGTTAAAAAGAAACTGAGGATGAGGTCGGGAAAAGGGTATTTTAACCCCAAGGTGAATGGATACTTTGGAAAACATATCCAAGTAGGTGACACATGATCGGCCTTAAGCTTTTCAGAAAAATGATGAAATGTGGTTTCATCAGGAAATGTTTTAGAAAGACGCAACAGATCGATTCTATCATCGTTCAAAACATTTCTGTTTTGACGATTCAGACTTAGAATGTTTTGATCAGTAAAATCATTTGAGTCGAAATCAGAAGAGGAAGATGATCCAGACATTTTCAAAGAAAAAATTAAAAATTGAAGGAGAGGATAAAAGAAACTTACAGCAAGATCCTGTAGAAGACGATGGCATCAAATGGAAGGGAAATGATCATTATATCCTGTGCAAACGGCTGGAATATGTGGGAAACCGCCACAATAATAACTAATCTGCCAAACGGTCACATCACATTTAAAATTCAAAATTTAAATCAGGAGCCAAAATAAACAGTTAATTTCAAATTCTTACCACCCGTTAAAGCGGTAATAAGAATTTGGGGGCAATTGTTATACCTCAAAAAAGTTACCTCATAATTCAAAATATTTCGGAATACGGAATATTTCAGGATAATTAGGAATATTTGCGTATATAAATTTATGTGATCTGATGACTTGATTGTTACATAATAATAGTATAAATGTTATTATTATTATTTAATTCCACATGTGTTACTAATATTTGAATTAAGTCAACAGATTATATAACAAGTAAGCCTATTTTTCTGGAACTAGAAGAAGAAACGTGGGAAACATGCCAACGTTCATGAGGAGTGTTTGACATCTGATTGGAGAATGGACCGGTTTATGAGGAACGACTTTTTGACTGATATTGTATAATTTTGACTATAAATTGAGGCTTATGATCGATTTAGAAAACAACTCGCACACATCTGATCACTCTTTCACTACTCGCAATTGCATTTACAGTGTTATACACATTCGAAGACAATCAACACTTAGCAATCGATCATTTGTGCTCTTTCTTTGTACTATTTACTTTGTTAGTTTAATATAAACAAGGCAGAGTGACGGTTGTCACCTCTCGAGGTTTTTATGCCGGCAATCCTAAGGGATTAAGGGCTTTTCCTCGTATAAATCTCGTGTGTTTGGCTGTTTTTTCTATTTTATATTCTGAAATATCCCTAGGGATCCTTAGGGATATTCTTGTTAAACATTACTGTTAAACTATTTTATTAATTGTTAAGCACGATACCCCACTAAACTAATTCGGTTTTGCTAAAAGTTATACTTGTTAATTTTTACCCGAAACAAGTAATAAGATGCAGTTATTCGGTTATCGTCATAAATAACGGTTATCATTCGAATTATCCCCAATTACCTATTAACTTTTACATAATCAAGTAACCTAAAAAGATATAAATACAAATTAACCCTCCCTTCCCTTCCCAACCTTTTATCAAGCATCTTATCGGTTTACAACATTGTTGTTAACTCGACCGGACGTCGAACTAATCTCTTTAGTAGTCAAATCGGTCTGACCGGATTTAAGAATTAGATTGCATCATAATATTAAATATATATATATATATAGGGAGATGTTCAAATGTTAACCCTCTCTTATATCGTTAACACGTGTTAACCCGGCATTTAAGTAACTTACACTTACTTACACTTGTAAATAATTTCTAAACGGTGATGAATTAGCAAAAACACAAAAAAGAAACCCCCCATATTTATGTATAACAAAAACCATGAAAAAAAAAACAAAGATTCGGGCAAAAAATGCCTGGTTAACACGGGTTAACGATATAAAGATTGGTTAACATTTGAACCTCTTCCGATATATATGTGTGTGTTTGTATAAAAATACAGAAAAATTAAAAAAAAAACAAATATTATATAACTAAAAAAACCGACTCAAACCAGACGATTATGTTCACCAAAAAACGGTTTCCAACACATAACTAGACCTGCTTGAAAACGCTTGTTTGGACCATCCGGTGTGCCCCTTGGTTGGGGCGTGAGTGGGGCAAAAATGAGCGTGGAACACCACCCCCTTGGAGCGTGGATGACTTGGGCGTGGCCACAGCCACGCTTCTCGGCCCTTTGACCACTAATTTATCCAACCGTTTGGAGCTTCAAAGTGGTTGACTTGGGTGTGCCACCAACCAAGGGGCATTTCCATCACAAGTAGTTGAGTGGGTGGTTATGGTGGATGTCTACGTGGCGTCTAGTTTCTTATTTCGGAATCAAAAACGTGTCATAAGCGCATTTAGTTTCTTATTTCGGAACTTTGTTAACTGCAACAAGAAAAAAGCAGATTGGAAATAGAGTCAATTACTCCACAAAAAATAAATAGATAAATGATAATAAAGACTGAAAAACGTGAGTGACTAAAGAAATTTGTTTTTGATTGCTTGCTTAAAAGCTTGCAAGCCGTTGACAGCAATTCACTTATTTATGAAAAAGGATCGAAAATGGTGATAGTAAACAATTAATATTGTCAATAAAATAATTTTTTTGATAAAGTACGTATGGGCTATTTGGTTAACTTTGTATTATTAAATGCTGAAGCAGTAAGAGCTTTATAAGAATAAAGGTTCTGATGAACCAATAATTTTGTTTAGTTGGACCTTTGAATAATGACTATAATAACACTCTGGATTATTTTGTACTAAATAAAAGGCATATATATTTTTTTTGAACGACATTTGATCTCAATGAGTGAACCACTGATTTCCAGGCCACGTCACCAAGATCATGAATGAATCGTTTAGTATATATCTGATAACGCAAACTGTACTCAACCTATTGTGAGCCCCATTTTATGTCATGAATGAATCGTTCATCACTTTCTCCGTTATGTGTTTCAGAAAAGAATAACAAAAAGGAAACATTCTCCCAATGTGTATCATTTTAAACAACTTTATGAAAAAGAACAACATATAACAACAATATGGGAGCAGGCTAGAAGGTTAATATTCTCCCAATATTTACTCAAACGTTAATCCTTCGAAGAAGCTATATGAAAAGTAACAACATATAACAACAATTCATATAAACTAACAATTCAATAACAAATATCAATACATAAGAGTAGTTGGTTCAAATTCAAACACAATTCAGGAAAACCAAAGATCCAACACCAAATAACAATAGTTGAGAACCAAAGAGGTTGTGATGGTTCATGTTTAGCAACTCAAGATAACCAAAGATACAACAATAAATACCAAGAAACAAAAACTATTACATGATTGCATGTGGTTCTCATATAGGGCAGCTAATGGTTCGTCATGGTAACCGATCATTCACCTGAGGTGGTTCGCGCAAAAGGATAGCCATATATGGTTCACACAGAAGGATAGCCGTAGATGAATTCGCAAGGGCTACTCAATGGTAGTCGCTCGCCAAAGGGGGCGAGATCGTTCGCGCGGAGGGGGTGAGTTTGTTTGTCATAAGGGGTTGCCAGAGACGTGCGGTGAAAATAGGGTTTTCATTGGGAATATGAGGTAGAGAGAAAATGAGACGGTAGGTAGAAGTATGGAAAGTGAAAATAGCGGAGGTATTAAGGGGATTTTTTCATTCGGACTTGGCCTTTAGCTTAATGATTTAGAGGCTTTTTAAATCATTCAGAGGCTTTTTGAATCACTCAGAGGCATTTTTTAACCATACAACCTAGCCTCTTACTGGTTCAAATGTAATCTCTTAATAGTTTCATTCAAATTCAATCAAATGGCCCCTTAGTCTCTATGATAGGACATGTGCCCCACGTGACACGGTCATGTGATACCGTCACGCCAATGTTGCACCACCATCCCAATGCCCCATGAGCATGATTCCGGCATTGCCCATTTGGTAGTGACCATGGTCATGGGTGATCTCATGTCCCATTAATTACCCTCCGATAGTAGCCATCGACGGTGACAAGTCTTTGCTATAGCTCAGTCTAGTTTAATATTAAAATAATCATTTTAAATATTGTTTTATTTATTTTATTTTTTATTAAATTAATCTTATTTTATATCGAAAAAAAATTGAAGATAAAACGAACTTATGGTCGCTATAGGTTTTCTTGTAGCGATGACAAGTCCAAGCTACTCTGACGAACCAATGAAGGCGACTTTGTAAAGACCACATGTCGTCGTTATATCCTATAGCGATGATCTCTTGGCTCTATAGCGATGATTTTTATTGTCGCTAAAATATTTAATTCTTGTGGTGATCCCATGCAATTATAATGTGGCCAACATAAAGGAAACAAAAATGTTTTCTAAACGTAATTGTGAACTTAGCACCAAGTGAGACCAAGCATTGTTGACATTAAATTTGCTAGCAAAGATAATACCCATCGATATGTTGATAACATATGTAACAAATTTATACCTCCATTCTACTTTCCATTCATTGCCATGTAAAATTGCGATACTTCTCATCATACCATGATAGTCATTGTTAGACAATGTGTAATAAGAGGGTGATCTAAGCATGAGTGCCTTTGGTCGTGCCCTCCTCTGACTACTACACCACCCAAGTGACCGGGGGTGACAGAAGCCATGTGACTTTGGTCATGCAAAGGAGAGAGATGCTAACAGATATGAGGTTAAAGTAATGATGAGTGTGGCATCATACATGCATGTAATATGTACAATTTACATATACATAGCATATAATTTACATATATTTAATTAGTAAGTTACATATAACATTTTTTACATTTATAACATTATAATAAAAAAATAAAAAGTAAAAAACAAAAAACAAAAATCAAAATTGAATTGTATTGTATTGATTGTAATCAATTTTCTAAGTTTTCTTCAAAATTAAAGTTTAAAACATTCTCGTATGTATGTATAATTTGAAAGATTATATATTAAGTTTCGATCCAATTAATCCTTAATTAATTGGTGCCCAAATAGCTCAAATAGTTTATATAATTAGACTAGCAAACACATGCATGAACTATGTCTTCCATTATTACAAACTATTCACGAAATACAACAATTATAGACATATAATCACAAAATTTGACCAACAAGTGTGAATATAACTAAAGTAGATTAGACATATATATAATCACGTTTTTATCGCACGATGCAAAAGACATATGGACAGTAAGTGTGAATATAAAGTAAATAAGAGATTCTTTTTCATGTACTTAATTTCTCTCGTTTTTATATTATTTTGTCCCTCGATATTGAACCGAATAACTTCCAGCTTTTTGCTTGTCCTAACTCGTGTATGAAAAATGTATCAAATATTTTAATTTATATAGCTTTGCAGAAAATGAAAACACAAACTATTTAATCATTATATAAATTATGTTTATAGGGTTAAGTTCCACTAAATAAGCCCATTAACCTAAAAGCCTAACAAGAAAATTGAGTCATTAGATCATTAATCAATGACTATGATTAAATCAAGTTGTTGGAGGGTATTTTAGTCATGCCTACTTTTGTTGACTTTTTATCAAATTCCCCCATATTCTTTAAACATTCATAACTTTTACATGCGAAATTATTTTTTGAAAAAAAAATATAACATAAAAACAAACATTTTTTTATCTTCAAAATTAATATAGTTTTGCTATAGAAAAATTTTGTTTTTTTAGTTTATTGTGTCTTTTGTATAGGTCATTGTGTCTTTTGTACATGTTATTGTGTCTTTTGTGTATGTCATTGTGTCTTTTGTGTATCTGCTCAATGTTGTGTTTTTATGAACAATTTAAGACAAAATGATGTTGCATAATACATAATGTTAAACAAGAATGATACAATGACGATTATAAATAACACAATGATCTTTAAAAAGACACAATTACCTGTAAAAAAGACACAATGACGAGTCATTGTGTCTTTTGTATAGGCATTGTGTCTTTTGTACAGGTCATTGTGTTTTTTGTGTTTATGCTCAATATTGTGTTTTCCTAACCAATTTAAGACTCAATGATGTTGCAGAATATATAATGTTAAGCAAGGATGACACAACGACGAGTATAAATAACACATTAATATTTAAAAAATACACAATTACCTAGTTAAAAAGACACAATTATCTTTAAGAAAAACACAAAAAGATAATTATACACAAATGTTTAAAAATACACAATGACGATAATTAGACACAACGAGCTGAAAAAATTTAATTTTTTGTAGCAATATTATATTCATTTTAAAGATAAAAAAATGCTTGTTTTTATGATGTATTTTTTTTGAAAAAATAATATCGTATGTAAAAGTTATGAACGTTTAAAAAATGTGGGGAAAAGTGGTTATGACTAAATTACCCTCTAACAACCTTTCTCTCTAAAATTTTAAATTTTCTATTTTAAATTTGATCTTATGATCTAATGGTTGATAATTTTTCTTAGGCTTTTTAAGATAAAGAGATTATTTAGTTGATTATAATCCTATGTTTATATTAATAATTCAGTATATTAAGTTAATATCCTCTCAAATAGCTTGTTTAGAGCGCACTAACTCATGACAAAAAAAAATTACAATTAAAAACTTTTATAGGCTATGAAATTTTCACTTGCAACTTGAGAAAACTACATTTTGTTTTAAACATAACCCTTTTATAGACGATGCAAAGTCATAATTAACGAATCTATATCTCTAATACATTTTATATAATAAATAAATTTATTGTTTCCTACATGTCTTGTCATGCGATAAAACATATTTTAATTTACTTTTCTGCCTTAAATTTTAAGCATATATTCATCTATTAACGTTCCTTTATTAAAATTAATAATTAATAAATTTAAAATACTTAACTTGATTGAATGATTTAATTATTAAAAAAACATTATGTAAAATAATAGAAAAGTTGATATCAAAGAATCCAAATTTTAATTCTTAATTTTATATATGTATTAATATTTATTGAAATTCAAGTTCATTATCTATGCTAAAAATATTTAAAGAACAAATTATACCTTAATAAAATTAATATCTATTATTACATGAAAAAATTAAATTCCAATTAAAAAATATTTTAAAAATTAAATTAACAAAATTTATAATTATCACACTAAATTTTATTTCTTTAAAAAGATATTTTAACATACATGAGCTAACAGATTATAATATTATATTAATTTTATTTAAGTTATACAATACACAGATTTATTCAACAAATGCACTTCACATGTTTTTAATACATGTTTTCTATAGACATAATTTTTACTACAAAATATGTAACATTATTATATATATTATTAGAGGTGGGGGGAATAGTGATAGTGGGCCCCACTTTGTTTTTTTTTCTTACACCCACTCCCACATATTATATATATGCACTCACTCCCACATATTATATATATGCTGGTATATTATTAAAATGGATGAATCAGAATAGTAAAATGGGTCATTTAAACTTTATCTGTACCATTGATTTGGAATTTTGAAAATCTAAATGTGGTGCACATTGAATATGAATAAAAAATTGGTTTTGAATAAACAAATCAGTTTTAATGTGGGTTAATATGAACCACGTATTTATTTTCAAGATTCGAAATCGACGACCCAAATAGGGTTTAGGGGTTTTTTCTCTATGATTAGTGAAAAAATGTGGTCATTTCTACGGTTTTGGTGGTGTTCGGAAAAAGTAATTGTTATTTGTTTGTTTTCATAGAAAATCGATGTGTGCTTAGGGATTTGGGGTTTTTTTAATTCAACCAATTCGTTGCAGATGAGAAGGATATTGTCAGTTTTTTTTAATTATTTTCGTAACATATTTGTATGGATTTTGTATGATTTTATGTTTTTATAAGAAATTTGTATAGAGTTCATGATAATAGATTTGATTTTGATATGTAACTTATGTTTCTGCAAATGACATATAATACCCGTTGTTAAGAGTGTACTGTGATGACCCGCCGCAACGCGCGGCGGGTATAAACCTAGTTTTATTTATTTAACACGCATAAGAAACGATATTTAACATAATAAAACAATAAACAAACTAACTTATGTCACACGTGTTATAATTATATGCCTTAAAATTTTGTTCTCATTTGCTTCATTCCTAATGTTATTAACTCAATGTCTGATTTAAACTTAAAATTAAAATATTGTTTTGTAATTCACAATTTTTATTAGTAACTATTTATTTTTTTAATTTAACCTATATATGCACGTATATTTCTATTCTAGATATATGTATAAAATGTACATGCAGCAAACTTTTGCTTAAAGTTACAATTTTCCAACAATGGAATTGAGAATTTTGCATGTGTTCATTGAATTAAGGTTGTAATAGATTTATTATATGAATGCATTGAATGTTGTTGATTTTCATTATTTATGTTAAAAGTGATTGCAACTCGTTGTTAGGTGCTTTTTGTTTCCTTATTTTAGATAAATTTGAGCAAATTAATTGAATGTGATTGGCCTAGAATAGGAAGAGGTGATTGAGGGGGTAGTGATGAGAATAAAGAATCAATTAAGGTTACCATATTGGCATTGTGAAGATTATTTTAGTTTTAAATGCTCCTTAAAACTCCAAGTGTTGGTGGACCTAAAATTGAATTAACCGAAATAATGGAACCATAAATAACTAAATCGAAAATAATCTAAAAAGCTTGATTTTGGTTATTCTTTTTTTTTTTCCATCATCAAAAATAACCGATCTGAATTCTGAAACCTAACAATCAGTGTAATCACACTAAACCTAACGGAAAATATGAAGAGTTATGACCCTCTTCTTATTATCTAGGAGAGTGATCAATTGTTAACCCTTCTTTATTACTATAACAAAATAACTATATCTTATTACTTTGGGCTCACATTAAGTAAATCTAAATATGTAGGTTTTTTCTTCTTTTTTGATTAATGTAATTAATGTGAGCCCCATTTATATTAATTAAAAAAAAGAAAAAACTCACACATTTAAATTTACTTTAATGTGGGCCATAAAGTAACAAGATGCAGTTATTCAGTTATTACAATAAAGAAGGAGTAACAATTGAACATGTCTCAAAGTAATAAGATGTAAATCACACGAAACCTAATGGAAAATCCAAAGAGTTATGACCCTCTTCTTCTCTTCTTATTATATTATATGTATATAGGGTATCATCACACTAATTTACCGCTTCTCTCTCCTAATAAATACACAAATTTATTAGGTACTAATTATATATTCTTTATCCTTTTTTCAATAAAAAGTTCTTGATATTAAAAAAAATATATTACATAATAATATTAAATACCAATTATATTATATAGACCTATTCTAATTTGTAAGGAATTCTTAATATAATAAAAAATATTTTAATATTATAAAGCACACTTTCAAAAAAATCAAATTATTATAAAATATGATTTTTTTACAAAAACTTATAACTCATAATATATTTTTATAATTTATAAGTCATTATTATTAACTATTAATTTTTTTATTTTATCAACTTGTTTAATAACAAAAGATAACATCCTATTATTTTGTAAAAGTGACACCTTTTTAAGACTATTTTTTTTAAAATGATCGAAATGTTTAGTAACCATACTTTGAAAAATATATTTTTTAAATATAATATTATTATTTTACTTTTAATGCTGATCATATTTTAAAATAAAAAATAATTTTCAATTTTTAAATTTATATTATTGAATACTTATTAATTTTTTTCAACACATACAATATACTGGATACTAACCTAGTTATATTATATATTAAAATATTTGTTGGACTGGTTGGATCGGTTTTAAGAACTAGTTGACGTAATAAATATATAAAAAATTCCAAAAAAAATGAAGAATTATAAACACATTTAAACAAACATAATCATGTTAAAAAAATACAAGGTTTGATTTTAATATTTTATTCTTTAAATTTTAGTTAAAAAAACTTGAAATTCGGTCCGACCAGTGAACCGGTTCCCAGTCCGACCTGTAAACCGGCTCAACTGTCTGGTTTCCTTGAGGACGGTTCACATGTTTCTTTTGGGTCGGCCAACCCCCTGGTTCTCGGTCTGACCAGGCAGTCCGGTTTTCAAAAAAGTGTTTTTAATACTTGGAATAAAGACAGGGTTTTGGTTCCAGTTCGGGTTTTGGCCGGTTCGGGTTTTGACCGGTACAGGTGGAACAAGTTCCGGTTTTCCCGGTTCCGGGTTCGGTTTTAATTTGTCTAAAAAACGGACCTGTTTGTACCCATCGGTTCAGGTATGACCGGGTCCGGGTCTGGGTCCGTTTTTTTGCCCACCTCTACTTGGAATAGAGACGGGGTTTTGTGTATCAACGTGAGAAAGTAAAATTCTAGTTGATTATTAGTTTTATAGGTAAGCCCAATACCTTAAAGTTATTGTTTATCATTTTAGTTCTTGATCCAATACCTTCAAGCTATTAAAATGTTTTGTAGTTAAGCCCAATACCTTCAAGTTATTTAAAATTCACTCGCATCCAAATTCCAGGGCACCACACCTTTAACTTTCCAGCTGTGGTGCTAACACCATCACACACACCAGACGCAAGTTCCATAACACATTGTCGTCCCATTCCCACATAGTCGAAGGTCCCATTTAGGGGTGTTGATCGGGTCAACCCGATCGGGTTTCGGGTTAATCGGGTCGGGTTAGTCGGGTTTTCCCTAAAAACTTATTAACCCGCAACCCGACCCGAATAACGTTCGGCTTATTCGGGTTCGGGTTAGTCGGGTCACGGGTTATTTGGGTGGGGTCGGTCGGTTATTCGGGTTGGTATTTATTTGTTATTATCTTGTCCTAATTTTAAATTTCTACAAATAATTCATTTTGCAAACATAATTCAATGAAAAATATGTAAATAATTTATTTTTCATATATAATTTGATTAATATTTATTGTCATAATTTGGTAAAAAGTTAAATATATCTTACATTTAATAATTAATATACATAAAAAAATAAAAATCATTCTTATTCGGGTTGACCCGAAACCCGACTAAGTTTTAAAAATATACCCGAAACCCGACCCTATTAACAGTTCGGGTTAATCGGGTTGACCCGAATAACCTGACTAACATTTTTGACCCGAATATCCCGACCCTATTAAGCTTATTCGGGTTCGGGTGCGGGTCGGGTGTCACACCCCCAATTTCCCACTCGTGGTGTCAGTCCACGTGGGTGTGACGTGGCCAGAATCACAGCTCAAGGTCATATAGAACAACACTATATGCGTTTACAAATCCAAGTTTGACACATACACATAATAAAATAGTTTGCAGCGGAAAATAAAGTTATCATAACATGCAGCGGAAAGATAGTTGTTTACACAGCGGAAATTAAATTGTCAACACATCATTGTTTAAACATAACCCAAAAGTAATTGTTTTTCAAAAGACTGATAACATGAATGCGGGATCCTATGCCCATAATCCCTAATGTGCATTCCTGCTCCATAGTCAGCTAGTTACCTGAGAATACAAGTTAGAAAAAGCGTCAACACAATGGTTGGTGAGTTCACAGGTTTTGATATACATATAGTAAGAAAGTGTGTCATGCTGTTTATCAATGTTAGTACCGAGCCCTAGGCCCAAAGTGTCAGTGCGTCACTACCGAACTAGACTTGTTTGTCCTTGCCTCCGCTATGTCTCGTATACATAGCAAGTTAGGTCAGAATTTGCACGGGTTATGACATCCAGTCAACATAGTGCCCCGTGGGGTTAGTCATTCCCTAATGGATCCATCCAAATCTACCACGTTGTTTGTACATTAACGGTAAGACTTTGTGAGGGCTTGTTACGAGTTCAACACTTAATGTTTGTCCAATAAACCAGCATACACAAAAATGTTTGTAATAGTAATAATGTTTGACTCGATGCAACTAGTATTCTCCCCCTATTTAAAAGCGTTTGAAAAAGAGTAAAGAGGGGCCGTAAACTCACCTTAGTGAAATGAATGTAGGTAAGCGTAAGCTCCTGAATCGTCAAGTAGCACGTCGGTCACCGGCAACCTATAGCGTATACCGTACGTGAGTTTGTGTAAGTGACCGTGCTAGTGTTCGTGTTAGTGCTCGTGTTTGTGTCCGACAACCCTTGGTGGTTCATGTTTGTCCGTGTCGGTCCACATTGACCGTGTTTGCTCGTGTTGGTCCATATTGACCGTGTTTGACTGTGTTGGTCCACATTGACCGTGTTTGACTGTGTTGGTCCACATTGACCGTGTTTGACTAGAGTTGACCAAAGTTGACCGTGTCAAGTCAACGACCCGTTGGTGAACCGTGTGACGGTTGTGAATCGTGTAGCAATTGTGTAAGTGTTTGTCGTGTGCAAAACGCGCAAATCGCGTCTATGGACAACTTACTATTTATAGTAAGTTTCCATTTATGGAAAGTTCACAAAGCATAACGGTTTTGTAGTTCTAGCATGTTCAATAGTCCTACGGGGTCATGTTAACACATAGCACATTGTCATACAAGTTCATATACGTCGTTTATAGCATGTTAGTGCACAAAAGTTTCCTAAAATGGAAAGTTTCCATTTTTAGCATACGTGACATCGGAAACCATCTAACTTAGCATCTAAACATCATATTATAACATAATAAATCATTTAGCATGCTCAAGTCATTCAACATATTCCTAAGTCGGTTTTTGTAACAATAAAGTTACTAAATATAGTAACTTTCTAGTTTTTCATAGAAATAATCATTTTAACATTTCTAAACCAATTTTTCATATCACCAAACATCACAATCTATCTTCTAGCAACATTTAATCATGTCATTATGATCAAATTCATCATCTATCAACATCTTGACCCAAAAAGTTACTAAAAATAGTAACAATGCCAAATATGACTACAAACATCATCCAATCGTTTTCTAACAACTCAAATCATCATATTATCATCCTAACAACAATTCTACATACATGCATGTCCATAATTTCCATCAAATCATCATCTTGTAAAATAAAAGTTACTATAAATAGAAAGATTCATAAAAATCATAGTTTTAATCATTTCAACACCATCTAAACATGTAATCATCCCTCAATATCATCAAGAAGCATATCTACATACTCATAATCATTCTAGCCATCATGGATCATACATGCATGGCAATATATTATCACAAAACATCATTTTAAGCATCAAGGTTCTTACCCATCATCTTAGATCATCATAGATCATCATCTAAACACCTTAGATCATCATAAGACACTGATGTATCAACAAACCCAGATTAAAACAAAGGAAAATTCGTGCATGCAAGACCATGGGGCTTGCATGTGTGTTTGTGAGTGTGTATGTGCAACATATGATGGTTTTAAGTCATGAGAGATGAATAGACTACCTCTAAAGCTTCTGGAACTTCGAGATGATGGTGATAACAGCTTCTAGAGCTTCTGGACAGCAAGAACCTTCAGAAATCGCGAGGTGGTGGTGGTTCTTCGAGCTTCCAAGTGAGAAATAAGCTTCGATCTTCCAATGTGGAGCTTCAAAGAGGTTAATAATGGTGGAAAATGGCTGAAACAGGAGGTTGAAGATGAAGTTGACCGAGTTGTGGCGTGAGTTATGGATTAAAATGATGAGGATAGGTATGATGATGATCTTGGGGGTTTAAAAAGCTGTTTGGCGACTCTGACAAGCCAGGCGTATCGCCTGACGTGGGGGGGTATCTCCCGTCGTTACGCGCGGGTTGGCCAGATGTGCGAGGCGCCTTCTGTGTCTCGCGCGTATCGCCTGACGTGGGCGCTCCGGGTCTGGCGTACCGCCTGACCCAAATGTAAGGCCCAGTAAGCCTATTTTGTTGTCCTGGGCCCGTTCTCGCCCGTTTCTCGTTCGTAAAACATCGTTGGAGCGTCGTTTGGACTCTATTGGTCAATTATTAGCCATAATTGACTTGTGAAGTGTTTATGTGCTTAAGTGCTGTGACGTTCACCAACGTTCGTGTGTTTTGACACGTGTGTGCTGTTTGTCGATAATTCCACGAATTATCTAGTCGTATGCCAGTGTTTGTACTGTCGTGCCACGTGTCACACTACAGTAATCTAATTCTAGTGCCACGTGTACATAATGCATTTAAATAAACATTTAAATAAATGAGATGCTGACCTGGAAATTACGGGGTGTCACATCGGGTTAGTCGGGTTCGGGTATTTTCGACACCCCTAGTCCCATTCCCATCGAAGCAGGTTCCATTCCACATCAGACACAGGTTTCCATGCATGTTTTTGAGTTCTATCTATTTTTAACACTTAACAGTTGTCAAGCGAATTCAGCCTACTGGTTGGGCTTCACCTTTTGACCAAGAGGTCATGGGTTCAAGTCTTGCCACAGGCGATTTAAAGGACATACAGGTGAGGAAAAGAATCGTGAGCTTAATCTCGAGTTCTGAACCAACGGGGGCGAGTTTACCCATTCCAGGGGTTCCTGCGTATCTAGTGTGGCCGCGTCTTATCTCTGCTCGGTGGGTCCTCTTAAGACAACATACGTGGTATGTAGGATCGTCGTCGTTTTAGAAAAAAATTATTTTTATTTAGTTTTATTCTATTTTTTGTCCATTAAGTTGAAGAGATTTCTTGAATGTTGTTGTTGGATCTTAACTGGCTATTTGATCATCATTGTAAAACAGACTCATGATATGTTACATATAGCGACTACAAGTCGTCGGCACGGTGACATTTTTTTTCTTCTTTACGTATCCTGACCAAAAGTTGTCGGCACAAATCAAAAAAAAAATTAATTTTTTTCACGCCTCTGCAACCGGAATGTTGTCGGTATAGGTTTATTCTGTGCCGACGAAGGCTATCCTAACGATATTTTACTCTATTGGTACAAATCTATGTTGACGACGGATTTGCCACTACATGTCATTGGGACACGTTATTTTTGCCGGTGGCGATGAAGAAATCGTTGGGTAAAAATGTAAAAATTTTGTTGGGATCGGTGCTTAGTGGTGTAGGGTATGTCATCGGGACAGATTATTTTGGCCAGTGGCGAAGAAATCCGAAGATATGTATCATATCTAGAGGTGGCAATTTTTACCCATATTAAAGAAAATGGATTGGTTTGGGTAAACAATTGTAGTATAATAGGTTGAAATAGGTAATAACATAATATTGAATGGGTTGAGATGGGTAGCACTTAAACACAATGTGCATCAAGATGGGTAACAAAAAACTATGTAAATGCAATGGATTCAAACATTTAAGAATGATTAATAACATATTTGATGAGAAAATCACTAAAAATTATCTAAATGGACTATATGTTTACTTATAACACATCTTAAGTTAAACTAAATTAATGTTTTTTAAGAACAATCCATTTAGACCCGAATTGATTTTGCTTAAAACCCGTTCTTACTTGCACCCATTCTAACCCGAACCCGTTGTAACCCGTTACCCAATATGACCCAACCCGCCCATTTTGTCAGGCATAATCATATCTTATATATGGGTCAAAGTATATTTTACATCACATACTTGATCATGCTTCTGATTTGTTCAATGAACTAATTAAGGTCCACATTCATTTATCTTCACAGGAAATATGATCATTATATTGATCAAAGGGAAGATTTTATTTCTTTTTCTTAATTGTAGAAAGTGAACATGAAAAGAAGATGATTACAAATATTGTTATTGTTTTTTTTTATTTTCTTATTTCTTTGATTTTGATATACGATATGATGATTTAGTTTTGTTGTAATTTGTTTTTTATCGTGTCAAATAGTCTACACATTATCTATCATTAAACACCTTAATATATACATTTTTAATTAGTAAAAAACCAAAAAAAAATGAAGGGAAAAAAACCAACCTATAACTAAAACCTTAAAAAAACAAACAATCAAAAACTAATTGGTGGTGAAAACCAATAACCTATTATCCCTGATTTGGCTTTGGTGATGAGTAATAAACTGCAACGAGTATACCTCTAATAAGCATTGAAATAATCTATCTATACAGTATAATAAATCAAGGTTTATTATTGTCACATGACAATCATAGAAGAATGTTTTAACTATTTTTCCTTCTCAAATTAAATACTTCATTGTTTAATTTGGAAACACAATTATTGATGTAAACATCACATTTAATTATATTAAAATATATAAATATATCACTTTAATATCACAACTATATAAGTATATAGTACGTTTTTTAATTATAACATTGTCATTTACAACTATAATTCTAATTTTATTTGTGTTATTTTTTTGATAATATTATTAAATGTTAGCATCATAAGATTTATGTTAATTAAAATAACTATATAACGAGCCTCAAATATTCTATTATTATGTTAGCACTTCGTGTATTATACAATTTGAATAAAAATAATAATAAACAGTAACCAATGAAAATTTAGATAGAAGACGATTTTTTAATATAAAACATGATTAAAATTCCGTATAAATTAATATTTTAACTAATCAAATAATTTTATTATTCTTTAAACATTAATTTTTCAAAGTTTTATCTAAAAATGATTTTTGAAAATATATATTTTATAATAATTTGATTTTTAAAAAATTGTGTTTCTTTACTTTTAATATATCAAAAAAAAATTATTTTAAAATATGATGTGTATTTAATAGAAAAGTTGCTCAAAAAATTAAAGTAGAGATACTTTAAAAATATGTCATGTATCCGTATAAAACTTTATTTGTTAGAACATATAGAGATAGATACATATGCACCTATTGTTAAATACATTTAATTTGCATTATTTATTAAGAATATCTTATATCTATACCATATATAAATATAATGGATGCATATAACTCACACACACACACACACACACACATATATATATATATATATATATATATATATATATATATATATATATATATTTGTATGTATGTATTGAATTAGAAAGACTAGAAACGTAAAGATTTATAATCATTATATATAGGTTGGTCTTTCTGCCATACTACTTATAAACATTGATCAATAAAATGACATGTTTAATAGTAACAGGCTTCAAATTATTTCACTTGGTAAACATGTAATACAAACAGTAATTATATCCGGGGTAATATTGATACACAAATATTAATTCCAAAAATTAATTTGTTCTACAATGACAATTAATAAAAGTTAAAGATAATATCTTTCGCAAATAGGGTCGTATTTGAAAGAACATATTTTCATGCATAATCAATTGTACATAACACTTTACAAAGTAAAAAAACATAAATGGACTTAAATTATTAATACTAGATAAAATGGAAAAATATACAAATGTGACGTCCAATGTTGTATACAATTAATTTTTTAAATATTTTAAATTTATTTAGAACATTTTCATGTAATCATATTTCTAACATATGAAATGTCTATTTCATATGATATGAAACAATCTTTCTAATAATACGTTTTGTATGATATTTTAAAATTAGTTTTTTCTTCTGACTCCATCCTTGTATCACACGGGTTTTAACCTAGTATGTTATATATATATGTATATATATTGTTAATAATAGCAATAAAAGAATGAATTGAATCAAATATAAAAGAAAAAACCATTTGTAATAAGAATGTTAAAAAACCTAAATCCAAATCGTAACCGAAACATAATGATCCCAAATTTTATTTGGATGTTCGATTCTATTTCTACCTGTATTCGAATTCCTTATTCTTTTTTAAATTTCATATTTGATACTAAAAAACTTACTTGTTCAGATGAGTTTTCTCAATTTAATCATAATGCTTATACAATTTTCAAATCATGCTTATTTAACAAGTTTGATTTTAGTAAAAGATGACGCTTAAAAAAATTTAAGTAAAGTTAGGTGTAATATAATAGGTTTGCACAACATAAATAATAGATTTTTTACTCTTTGAGTTCGAGATTACTACCCCTAAACAAGGCTTCAAAGTTCCTAAGTGTCAAAAATCTAATTAGTTTTACACTCTAGTACTCTACACCTTTTAATTTATGGTGATGTTTAACTATATTTTCTTTATTCTTAAAGTAAATACTAACAACTAAAATAAATCGATGATAATTTTTTTACCAACAACTTATCTCGTGTCAAATTATAACAACAGATGAAAACATTTAAAAAAGATTTTAAAAAAGAAAAACATTACGCCTCACAACACCAAACTAGGTATATAGCAAAGGCACTTACCACTCTATTTTTTCCAACAAGACTTTGATCAGCAATTAGTCTGTATAAACCACCTAACAATTTTTCGACAAAAAATATTTTCATAAAATTAATATTTTTGGCAGTAAGATATAATTTAGCAGCTATATTTTTAAAATATAAACAAAAATAAAAAAAATTGAACCACAACTACAATATAAACATGTCGTCTCTCTAAGGGAAGTTTTTGCCTGTAGTTACATTATATATGGGTTTGGTACAATTAGTGAAAGACAACGCAAATTATGTTGTAAGAACTAAACATTTGGTTTTCATCACCACACCTTATTCATATGTATAAACTCTACAATATCTGATAATACGATTTGTAATATATATAATTTGTTAGATATTTATAAAGTTTGTGACATGTTTATAAAAATTCAAATAAAAGATAATAGTATAATGATAGGTTTAATTATCAACATTTATATAATACACAAAATGATAAATATGTAAAACAATCCCAAATCATGAAATCAATTTGTTTTATATGAAATAATCATATTTGATGTGTGTATGAGATGCAAATAGATGTGGCCTCGTGATTATTGAGATACACGTGTCATGATCTCCCACTCCAGGCTCAATGATTTTCAGATCCAATGGCCGGAAAATTAATGGAGATTGTCGTCACTCGTAACATGATTTGCGTGGTCACAATTATGCCCACTCTTAATTTTCATATATATTCATTTTATTTTATACCAAAGTAAGATTCGACCTTCTACCCTTTTATATTTTTAATTTCTATTTTTAAATCATAACTATAACATTAAACATTAATTTTTTTAAAAGATAAGTACGTACAGTAATCTTTTTTTTTCCTATGTATTTAATTATTTCATCAAAAAAACTCTTAAATTTATATTTTTAAGTGATTCCTATCTGAATATTCTTGAATGATATTGCTTAGACACGAAGTTTTGAAATTCTTCTGTTTGGCAAAGTACTAAAATAATTAAAAAGCGTCCTTCTTTTCTTTCTTTTATGTAAAAAGGTGTTTTATTCTCTTTATTATAGGAAAATTGGTTTTTCTTTTATCATTAATTATTTAATTCTTTTAATTATTTTAGTAAATTAATGTTTGGGGAACAAGTTAAGAAATAAGACTAAAAGGTGTGAAGACGTTCAACACACACCACGAAAATTAAACTTAGCATCAAATCTTTACACAAGAAAATTGTCATATTGATTCTTTTTCAAAATTGATTAAAATTAATAAAAAAGATGTTTCCTTTTGTTTAGAATAATAATAAAAATAATATTAAATTCCATTTTTTTGTTACAGTTTTATCTGTGAAAGCTCTTGGCATTCAAAGGAAGTGGCAATCATATTCAAAATATATATATATATATATAACCATCACTTTTTAAAAATTCAAAGAGAGGAAGATGTCATCATCTAGAAGACTCTCCCTCCCAATCCCATCCCATGTGCCAAATTCAAACCCACTGTTGCTACACATTTGTGTCAAGGAAACCAAACTTTTTTTCTTGTTATTTTTAACTACTTTTATTGTTAAATGTATCAAAAAATATGTTATGATCAACATTTAAGTAATTATAATGATATTTACAATTAATTGATATCTAAGAAATTATACCTAAATAAAGTGAATGAATAGTTTGTAATTTGATGAGAAAGTTTTTATACATTTATTTATTTATTTATTAAATAAACAAGAAATGCTATTTGTTTAATTAAATGAACAAACATAAGTAAAGTTTTTGATATTTATTTGTGTTTGTGAACATGTGTTTTTATGCTTGTTTATGTTTACTTAGTAAATATTTAAAATAATTAGTTACGGCAGGCACACTGACGGAGCTTGGCACGAATTTTTTTTTTAAGAACAAGAAGTATTAATCAATTCATTAAGAACATAAAGTTTGAATAAATATTAAAAAACGCAATTCAATATTCAGAATCGCTTAATTCAACGGACACCTTTGATTGGGATGTTACATTAGGGTTTGCTATTACATTGATTATTTAAATATAACAAGTAAATTTAATAATCTACATGAACTTTCCTTAATATTCCATGCATATTTTTCAAACGACCACAGCGTCTTTATTAATAGAAGTCCATTTGATAAATTCATCATATGTATAGTAAGCATGACAAAATAGGCGAGTCAGTTAATGGGTCAAAATTGGTTAGGATCAGGATGAGTGACGGTCGCCATTAGTGCAAGTCATGATGAATTCGGTCTGTATTTAAAAACATAAATTTAGTTAAATTTAAGATATATATATATATATATATATATATATATATATGTTGTAATGAAGCAAATATATATTTTAATAATCTTTAATGATTTTGTTATTAAATATATTATTAATAATATTTGCTCTTTGGATCCAAACTATGCACATAATTTTTAGCTTACCCATCTTGACTCACATTATCTAAAGATGTTACTCATCTCAACCCGTTATATGTTATGATACTAACAATTTTAACTCAGAATATAATAATTATTCATCAAAACCAACCTATTACTTTGTTTTGAGTCAATTTTAAACCGTTGTATGTTATGATACTAACAATTGTAAATGTGTAACATGCTCGGTGTCAAAAACCATTTGATTGTGAATTTGTGGTGATGTCCTAGCGAGCAATAGTAATCGAACGTTTCTCATTTAGCATAATCATATATGCATATCGTTTGGATGATTATACTAACACGATGGCTTACATACATATATATGTAATTTTATTGAATATTCTTTTTAGTTTCTGCAAATGTGTAAAAAAACCTAACGACTTCTAATCTATTGGCAACCCCTTAACTTCTTTTACGAGAGATCTTGAGCTGGAGTCTCATGTAGCCACAGGGTTTTACTAGTTGTAGGTTTCCTCCGTAGCGGGTGAGTCAGGTCACTACACTCGGTTTTCCAAATGAAATAATGATCTATTTGCTAGAATGATCTTGGGTGACCGGACGCTTACTTAAAAATGTGAAAAAAATAAATAGTGGATCCGCAACTATCAGAACATTCTAGAAAGTTGAAGTTAGGCTATTTTTAAGCAATTTAAAGATGCATTCTTTTAAAGTTTAAACGGTTCCGAATAACATGTTTTTTTTTTAATTTTTTAAAATAACAATATTATAATCGTTTTAAATATAAAAAAAATCACGTTTTCTTGGCGTATTTTTTAGAAAAAATAATATCATATATCAAAGTATCATCATTTAAAAAAATAGGAATTTTTGATAAAAAGTTAACAAAAGTGGTTATATAACTTACCGGAGAGTTTATCTACACGGAAACGAAGATCTTCGAGAACTAATATTGGACCGAGAAGAAAAAAGGGAAAAAAAAGTAAAGTCTAAACGCATATCTTAAATATTAATTGTAAATCTATTATCATTAAATATATCCTACATTTTTATAAAAAAAATGGTTTTTATTATAATCTTACTTTATATGTGTGTTATTTTTGCTTAAATTAATTATGTTACATCAGAAATACTCTTTCAAACAAAGGTCCAAAATCTGATCTAATTAACATGTCCTTCCTGCTATCTTACCTGTGTATCTTTTGTAATCTATTAAATAATACACGTTTGAAATTAAAAATATTTACTTTTTATGGTTATTTCATACATGTGAAATTTTAAAGGGTCATGAGCATCTTTTTATATTGTTTATTGTTCAAACCTGCTATATTTTATTATTGCTCAATAGTCTTTTATCTTGCGATTAGGAAACACTATAAAATGTTAATTATGGATTTAAATAAGTATAATGGCATAGGTATCGTGTGTAAACGAACCAAACCGATTCAGGATAAGATTAGTAAAAGTTCGAACAAGACGAGCCCTAACTTGAGCCCAGAAATATGGCTTGTTTAATTATTGATCATGAGCTTCACATATCGAGATTGAGCTGACTCGGAAGCCTAAACAAATATTAAATATATATATATATATGTGTAATTAATTAATTATTTTTTTGCATAAAATTATGATAAATATATTTAAATCATATATTTTATGTTAAACTTGAAAAGTATAACTATATATATTAAGTCAATAATTAAAATAAGTAACATGAATAATTAAAATAAAATAAGTTGAGTAGATCTCATGCATGAAAATTTTCTAATGAGAAATAAAGTTTTAATAAGCTGATCTCAAGCTCGGGCTCAAGTCGTTTACATTCTTAGTTAGAGAGGAGGATGTCATCCAACGAGACATCCCAACGATCCAACGAGTAACTCGAAATTTTCCAAAATAGGTATCTGGGTTTTCGGATATATGAATTTTTCGGATATTTTAGATTCAAATATTCTGATATTTCGGATTCGGATATAGATTCTTTGTTATTTCCATTACAAAAAAAAAAAAAAAAGTCCACATGTTTTATGCACATAGCTATTAAGAGACCCACTATTGGATATTTGTAATCACCAGTTAGCATGGGGTATGCCTTGTGGTTCTACCCACTCCACATAGGCGCCACCTAAACTTCACCACAACCACCAACTCAACTACTTGGGGGTGAATATGCCAAGTGATTGTAAGCATGACAAAGTGATAATGATGTGTGGTGGTGTTATTGGTTGAGAGAAGAAAAAAATAAACTTACCGTGGCTGTGGCCACGCCCACCACACCAACGCCCCTAGGGGGCGGTGTTCCACCCCCCAGCCACGCCCACCCAAGAGGCACGCCGGACGGTCTTATAGGCTAGTGTATGGATGCTTGATCATTTAGACAGATAACATTTAGCCATGTTGTGGCCTATGGGTAGCTAACAAATTGTGAGTGACATTTTGAAATTAAAACAACTCCTACTATACCAATGTGTGTAAGAACGAAAAAGATATCAGTTTTCTTGTTCTTAATTTATTCAGATCTTGCATATCCTTCTATGTTTTTTTTCTCTCTTTTGACATCAATATTACACGAATTTTTATATTAAATTTATACAATACTCCATTTGTGGATTGAACACGTTCATTAGGATAGAATATAGGGGATACTAACACCACATGTCCAAATATCTATGATTTCTTATCCTTCCAATTAATGAAGATGTTTAGAGATAACAATAGCTTTTCCCTTCATCCAAAGAGCGTATATACATATACAAAGATAATATAATAGCAAATAGTTTCTTTGTAAAATAGTTGGTTTGTTCTAAAGTAGTAAAACCAACTTAAAATTTTAGTCATGGGATTAGTTTTATTAATGGTCCTTTCCCATGCTATCTTCATAAGAATGTAAATTGTTTGGCTGTGTTTATTTGCGTTCAAGGTGGGATCTCTCCGGTGATAGATCCAGAAATTTTCGTGGGGGCAACAAACGAAAATATGAAATACCATGGCTAAAAAAGTTAATGGGTTGTTAAAAAAAGTTAAAACAAGTAAAAATGAGTTTGTTAAAAGGGATTGCAAAATAAAATTTAAAGAACATTATATACACTATAATAACATTTGCATAACTTGAATTGTTAGTAAGTTAAACTCATAAATTCAAAACAAATTTTCTTCTTCTTGAACTACCAAAAATTTAATGTGAAATCTTCTTCCGACGGCGGAATACGTCCGGGCGCGAGTTTGACTGTTCATTAGCTCATGGTGCTATTATAACGTTTCAATATTTAAAGCATCATTATTACAAATTAATTACAACATTCATTGAAGCACAACAACATTACATGAATTCAATAATCAAAGTATTACAATGAAAGACTATACAATTGTTTTAAAGTTTAAACTAGGCCACTAAGCCTATCTTATGTCTTCATCATGCTTCCTTATCCTGTTACACATGTAAAATAGAGTTTGTCAACTATTTGCATAATTGGTGAGTTCACACACTAAGTTTAAGTAATAAGTATAAAAAGGATGCAAACTATAGCCTAACTAGAATATGTATCATAAGCACAACATAAATACAAGTTTAAATAAATAGAATGAATGAATGAATAACAATTGCTTGTGTCCAAACTAGTATCCTTACAACATGTTAATTCAAGTATGGTCATACTATAAATTAACAGTTATAATTCAACCAGCTTGCTAGGTGTACTTTTCACCTTTTTCACACAAAGGCAAAAACCATTGCGAAGATGGTATCTAACACATCTTAGGCTACTAAGTACTAGATTGCTTGACTGGCAACACACATAGAATCAACACATTGTATAAGTTTGGCATCTAACACACAAAGCTAACTAGGTCTAAGGCTTGCATCATAGATTGAATGAATAACAGAATGAATAATGTTCTGAATAAGACATGTGTAACATCCCAAAAACAAAAGTAAAAGGGAGTGTGAAGAAACTCACAAGTTTGAATGATTAGCTAGTTCCAAGTCCTTGAATAATGATTGAGAAGCAAAGCTATCTACTCGCCTTAAAGTTTGAGTACAAATCTTAGCATCCTAAAGTTTAAATTCAGGATCTTAGAACTATAGCATCTCAATGGAAGTACTAATTTGAAAGAATCTATGTTTAAATGTATATTGGGATATTTATTAAATAAATATTAAATAAAATAGAATGTAACATATTCTTTTTATTTATTTTATCAATGTAGTTGTATAAATAAACTAAAGCAATGTTTTAAGAATATTTAATAATATTCTTATAATAAATAAATAGAATATTGAATTTCAATTTTATTTATTATTTTGTATTTGAGTATCTAAGAACACTAATTTGTATAATTTCCCATCCAATTCTTTTATAAATCAAATATTTATTTGTATGTAAAGTTTTGTACATTTTGATTTATGTAATCATAATATATATCTATTTAAATGTTTTTTTTTTCAAAATGTTCATTGCATGCCAAGATGTTTTGTATTATTATAAATCGAACACGATCACAATTTTCGAATTCGTAACAGAAAACCTCGGGGATTACAGTCTCCCCTACTTTAGGGAATTTCGTCCCGAAATTTATTTAGTAGTAATTTTGACAACATTGTTAGTTGTTTCTTTCAACCTTTTTTTTAATCATTTTTAGTTATCGATTTTTTTTATAGTAAATTAATAACTTTGGCTCTTGATTTAGTGTTATACGAATTGCAATTATTAAAGTTATAGGATAGCGACTCAATATTTATACCACTAATTTATAGTTTAGGAGAGTTTAAAGTCACAATTTGTTTTAGAACTTGAAATGAGATTTGAACTTTAATAAGAATGAGTAACACACTCGGATTCTCGGATTTGTATATAACTAGTTTACTTGTTATGATGGTTTTGAATTTAACGATAGTTGACTCAACTAACGGTGAGATTAACTTCAAAAGTATTTGAATAACTGAATACTCCCCAGATAATGTTATATAAGCAATAATTTATTTGTCGATTATTCTTGACTGAATTTTTAGTTCACTCGAATTTGTAGCTTAATTGACTAATACTTTACATGGTCAAGCTTTTGGTGCTACTATCAATATATAATTGGTGTTTATATATATGGTATACCGCAGCCAACCCACCACATCACTAATACTTTGATAGCATTCCAATTACCTACCAAGACTAACCTAACCTAACTACATTTGAATAGACATCTGAATACAAGGAGGCATGATATCTTTTTAGTTGTATTTGTTAGAAGGTTTATATTAATATTTTTTTTGAGTGGGGGCCTTGCCACCCCTCAACTCCTTTTAAATCCGCCAATGAATCTCTCAAGAAGCAATATTTGTTTTCAAAGGATAGAGTAAAATCTGCTATATTTTATCATATCCAAACATTACAAATAATAATGCAACAAATGATGTTTTCTTGATATGACCGAGAAAATAATCATGCAACAAATAATCCAAACAATTCATGTGCTACTTTCGCATGAAAGGTTAACGTGGTAATAATTTGCATCTAAATTTAACTGATAAAATATATAGAATTATACGGTTGAATTCAACAAACAGCAATAACACATATCTAGTGTAGTTACATTTTGTGAAGTCTATAGAAGACATGAAAACAAGCATTACCCCTATCTCAATTGAGCGAGAGGTTGCTTCAATAGATACCTCGGCTCAAAAGAACGTTTTTTTTTCTTAATTTAAAGGATAAAATTTTGATAATACAATAAAGTAATAACAAAAAGACTGTCTTCATGGCCACCCCTTCTTGAAGTATGTTATTTTCCGGTATAAAAATAAAAATGAACTTGGTTGAGTGGTGGTCACATGATCGAACCGAACCTTCTTCACCTTCTACCCTCTGGTTTTTTGTTTTTTGTTTTAATCTTGCCCTTCTAATATTGTGACTTCTAGCCCTTCTATTTTCTAATATTTCAACCTGACATATAAATATTTATAATACATATTTATTAAGCTATATTTTTTACTCGTCATTGAGTCAAGAGCGTACGTGATGGTTTTTTTATTCATGTTTTTATCTATGACCACATCTTCATAACCTCACATGTTTTTTTATATACTTCAGGCGCGGCCCGGAGGAGGGGCAAACCCGATGTGACACCCCGTATTTTCCATGTCAGCATTTATATTATTTTAATAATAATTTGTATTTTTATTACATACGTGGCACTAGAACTAGTGATATTTAGTGTGACACGTGGCACAACAGTCCAAACACACACAGAAAAGATTAAAAGAATATAATTCGAGGAATTATCGGAAAACATACACACGTGTATTGAATAATGAACGTTGGTGAAATAAACAAACCACAAATCCAATTTCACAACACTTAGGCTCTATGGAACCCAAAACAAGTGAAACAATGTTTACAAGTCTCAAAACGAAGATCGTAATCGAGAAATACGCGAAAAACGAGCCAAAACATGAAAAATGGGCCTATTGGGCTTGACTGGAGCCCAGGCGCTACGCCCGGATCCAATACACCATCCTTGGCGATGCGCGCGAGACCAAGAGGCGCCTCTGAAGCCTACCCTTCCGCGCGCTACGCTCAGGCACAGCGACACCCGTCAGGCGATACGCCTGCCAGCTCATAATCGTGAAAAATCTTCTTGAGAACCCCAAAACCATCATTAGCCTGCTACACTCATTTTTCTTGCAATCAGACGCCATCTAGCCATTTTTAACTCCCCAAAACCTCTGCTAGTAGCCTCATTTCACCTCTGGAAGCCATTGTTGAAGGTTCTTGAAGAGCTTGGAGCTTGAAGGAAGATATTGGAGGCATCAATTGTCACACCCCGGGCCGGCGGGAACGGATCGGGTTTTCCCGTCGGGCGGAAGGTTCCCGGGGCGCGATATCTTGGAGTGATAATCAAATGATCAGATTGTTTACATAGCACATGAGATATAAATGAGAAATGCTAATCATGACATGAAATAGAATTACAAAGTTAAATTACATTGTACATCATAATTTAACTAAATAAATCTAATCAAAAAGAATCAATGAGTTTATATCTTGAACTGTACAAGATATACAAAAGTGATTCACTGTTTTTGTCATATCAAAAGTATGCAGTCAAAAGTAATCTAGGTCTTCTACAAGTCCACTAGCTTAACACTTGCACAATTGTATCTACCCCTTTCCGTCACCTGAGAAAACATGCATTTAAACAAAGTCAACACTAGGTTGGTGAGTTCATAAGTAAGTAAATTGAAAACCATTGAATTGATCATGCACACATCCACAATGTCATAGTTGTTGCTTGTAATACTTGTTTCATCTGTACCACCCAATGGCCTCTCCTTAGTTATATGTACAAGTAGTGTATCACCTGATCAAGTATGCTTATATATAGGGAATCCTGAAAGGGTCAAGCCCAGACGCTATCCCACCACATACTCAGTCAAGTTCCACACCACTTGCGATACAACTAAAGATATCCATTTCCCCGCTTATTCATCGCACTTGAGATGTATTCAGTTATTGTATTGATGATAGAATAATATATTGTATGGGGTTTAATTATCAAACCGAAGTATTGATAACCCTCGATGTATTAAGGAATTTTAGATTAATATAATCTTGACCTTGTATTATTCTATACTTGAGGTGGGTTAACTGATGATACTCTATTAAATATTAAGAGTGTGAGTTAACCCCTTGCAACTTGTTCTTGAACCATAGTGCATAGAGCCTAAAAGGAATCCATTGAAATCCTCACGTAATCAGATTTCAATGCATCCGATTTATCTCTACCACTTTGCATGTCTATTGTCCTCAACGAAATCTATTACTAGTAGTGTCACATGAGAGCAGATCACCTTCTCAACCTACTAGTCAATAGGGTTCTCGCTGGATTAATTACTTATCACTGTAGATTAATATCACCATGTGTCGCTTACCAGAACCTGACTTGAGGTCGCCCTGTCACCGGTCATACGTTACCGGCCAATGAATTGTTACGATCAACATACTAGCCCTACAAGCTAGAGGTTTGTCAAACCTATGGTACCACTATGCTATCGTCGGTTTAGTCACGTCAAACTAACTGGTCAGCGAATTAAAGGGACTTACATGATCAACTTGAACAATTTGGCACATGATTGAAGTGATATAATGCAAACATGTCAATAGTAACTAATTGTAATTGTATTCACTTGTACTCTTGTTCTCATTGTCATATGTTCTCCGTGATATTAACAAATTTAAATAAGAACTAGTCTTATTAGATTATGCTAATTAATTGAGTGAATGATGTTGTTATCATGAAATTATGTTATCATGATTATCATTCCATGCTACTTGTTCTTCTTGTAATATGTGTTGAGTTATAAGGTTAAGTATTATAAGATCTAGTCTTATTACACTTATTTAACTCTTGTATTGAATGATGTAGTAAAGATATATTATCTTTATATCATTCTTGTGTTTTGCTCTTGTAATCATGTCATCATGTTTCCTTGTAATTGTTACAATGTCATTTCTTGTAAGAATAACTAAGTGTTGTAAGAGTTAACTTACTACTAAGTTATTCTATTGTATCGATGAGTTATGATATTAAAAATATCATCATCATCTTATCTTTCCTGTATTCTTGAATTCAAACAAGCATGCATACAATGATTTATGATAATAAGCAATTTAATATCAAATAATCAAAGTATTAACAATATGTAAGCAAAACTTTTAAATAAATAAAAGTAAAGCATGTTTCTCAGCCCCGAGAGTTTAAAATCAGTAAAGATTAAAGAAAAGGGGCATATGAACTCACCTTGTAGTTGTTGTGTTTGACTTAGCTTAAGCAAGAATGTACGCTCTCTCGATTGTACTTGAGTGTGTTTTCACGATCCTGTATTGATTTCACGTTGTTTGAAAGTCGTGAGTATAAGTTCGTATGAATTCGTGTGTGTGTGTATGTGTTAGCCATCAAATTTGGCTAACACTTGTAAGTCCCGGTCGTCCTTCGGCCCTTGTTCAACTCTTTTATAGTTTTACTAATACTTAAACAAGTTGAATTAGGTTTAGTATATCTTGTTACTTATTTAATGTTTTACTTCGTTTCGACCTTGTCGTGTAGTGTCACCTTGCCCATCATCCTCGTTTGTAAACATTAACTTGAACATTGGATTATGATTTACTAATCCTAAACTCCATTGAACTGAATTTGACACTCTTAGTTATTGACTTTATATCCGGTTTTATTTAAACTTGTCGTGATATGTCACCATTTGGTAATAGATTAGGTTAGTAATTCCATGCATCTTATTATAATTAAATTTGTTTAAGATACAAGATTAGATCGTGAACTTTGTGGGTCGAAACTCCATTGGGCCGAAGGTAGTTGTGTGGGCTAAGTGTCCTGGGCCGAATCGGTTGCCCATTGCCGAACCTATGGACCAACTATTGGGCCTCATAATATGTAGGCTGCGCAAGATGGACTGTAAGCCGAATAACTAGGCCAAGGCAGTTTGTTAGGCCTGAAACAAATATAGGCCGGACCAAATCATGGTATTGGGCCGAACAACCCAAGTGGCCAAACTATTGGACTGCCACAGCAGGCCTTGGGCCCCAATAGTGGGCCTAGTGACTGGGCCAAATGGAACTTCTGTTGGGCCTGATTAGTTGCTGTTGGACCAAGAAGAGTTGTTTGAATTGTGGGCCTGATCAACTTTGTACGGGCTAACTAATGGGCCTTAGCCGGTTGGCTGGCCAAATGGAATAGGGAGTGACCACACTGTTGGTTTAATCCAAATTGAGGTGTTGTTGGGCCCAGGAGACAACGTTGGGCCTGTTGAATGTTAGTGGCCCAAACTGTTTCTTGGTTTAGGGTTTTTGGCCGACTGAGTTACCTTGAACGCCTGGCTCTCATGGCTGACTAGGATTTGTTATGGTTCTCATGGTGGTTGCATGATGGTAAGGAACAAATGGAGGTGCTCGAATGGGAGTGATGTTTGCTGAACCAAAGCCCACGAATGAGAGTTGTCGAATCACTGGACTCCCGAATGAAGGTTAGTTCGGCGAATAGGGAAGGTTCCCAGCGAATGAAGTTCGAGCGAAAAAGGGTGCTACCTAGGCCGAATGATGAAGGCTGCTGGTCAGGCGAATGAAGGCTGGCGCATGGAGCCATTCGTTGAGCTGGAGGGTGTCATTCGACACTTGGGTTTTCTCATTCGGCCTGAGCAAAAGTCGCGACTAGGACCATTCCCAAAGCAAGGTTCTTAGATGGTGTAAGTGTTGGGGTGTATCTGGTCTGGTTTTTCGAAGGTTAGGGATGGGGTTTCACGGCTTGTAAACCGGTTAAGGTTAAGGTTAGACAAGAAGGTAGAAAACCCTAAATTTCGAAATGTTCAACACTCGTTTACCTTAAATTCAACGGTTTTCTCTTCAGATCCCTTGTACTTTCGGATAGAGAATGATGAGAGCTTCGTGTGGGTTCAAAAATGGAGTGATTTCGTTGAGAAACGAGGAAGATATCAAGGAAACAAGCTTGAAAATGGAGGTTGGGGTGAAGAACCGGGATTAGGGTTTTGTGGGGAAGAAGGTGAGGTGAAAATGAGAAAAATGGACTTATTTAAGGGTATTTATACCCCGAGGGTGTTCGGGTTCGTTTTTGTTGCTCGGTTCGTACATTCGTACGTTTTCCGGAAAAATTACGCGTAATTTAAATGTTCTAAATAAAAGAATTTAATTTAATTAATTTGATGAGTTTCAAAATTGTAAAATGTTATTTATTTGATTCTATTAAATTATTTTCGATCGTGACGTGTTTTCGTTTTCGTTTCGTCAGATCGCGTCACCTTCGCGCGTAATTCGTTCGAATCGTCACCCGAACGAATACGACGATGGTTTTGCTTTCTGACTTTTGTTTCCTACTTTTCAGTCATTATTTCAGAACTCTGAACTCACAGATATGTTTGTGTGAATCGTCACTCACGCAAACACGCTGTCAGTTCGTTATTCTGAAATAACACTGCATTTATGTTTAAATTGTGTTTCCTCACTGTCGGACTCAACTAAACATCCTGTTTTCATATTGTTATTGTACTGACTTGTCGGCCATCTGATTCCTGTCATATGTGGACATCAGATCGCAACCGATATGTTTTCGTTGTTCACTTGTAAACTGTTGTTTCCTGTGATTCGTTGTGTTAACTGTACTTAAGTTTTCACTTAAATACACACAACTATTGTTTCAAATGTATGTTGTACTTACTGTATTTAGGTTTACACGAAAATACGTACAACTGTTCTTGCATTTAGAATCCCGTTAATACAAGTACTGTTTATGTATACGTATTTGCACATAGTATAAAGTGAAAGTACACATACCGTACGGACTTGCCGGACGATCTGGCACTTGCTGTTACATCAATCATCACCAACACCTCTTTGTAGCTGCTGTGGAGGCAATACCAGGTCTTCTTGAATCCATCTAGAGCTGTTCCAGTAACAATAAAGCTTCAACGGAACTCTAAGAAGGTAGTGTAACATCCGGCCCCGTCTACCACCAATATTGTCCGCTTTGCCCGCTCGGAGCTCATGGTTTTGCCTTCAGCAGCCCGGGTGAAAACTTCCTAGGGAGGTCATCCATCCCTAGATTGCTGCAGCCCGAGCACGCTTAACTGTGGAGTTTTCATGTGCTCCACAGCCAGCTAAGCCGAAAACGCATTGGTGATGTTAGAGGTGGATTGTTACTTATGAGCCAGGAATCTCTCCTGTTCACGGCCGATGTGGGATTTGCTTAGGATGTTACATATTCTGTAACATCCGGCCCCGTCCACCACCAATGTTGTCCGCTTTGCCCACTCGGAGCTCACGGTTTTGCCTTCGGTTGCCCGGGTGAAAACTTCCCAGGGAGGTCACCCATCCCTAGATTGCTGCAGCCCGAGCACGCTTAACTGTGAATTTTTCATGTGCTCCACAGCCAGCTAGGCCGAAAACGCGTTGGTGATGTTAGAGGTGGATCGTTACTTATGAGCCAGGAATCTCTCATGTTCACGGCCGATGTGAGATTTGCCTAGGATGTTACATACACCCCCCCTTAGGGACTCATCGTCCTCGATGAAGTTTGCCCCACCATCCCATGTAAAACAGGAGTGTCTCTGATACCATTCTGTAACATCCGGCCCCGTCCACCACCAATATTGTCCGATTTGCCCACTCGGAGCTCACGGTTTTGCCTTTGGCTGCCCGGGTGAAAACTTCCCAGGGAGGTCACCCATCCCTGGATTGCTGCAAACTGAGCATGCTTAACTGTGGAGTTTTCATGTGCTCCACAGCCAGCTAGGCCGAAAACGCGTTGGAGATGTTAGAGGTGGATCGTTACTTATGAGCCAGGAATCTCTCCCGTTCACGGCCGATGTGGGATTTGCCTAGGATGTTACAGGGATATCCATGTTCATTTTGGCCTAAAATCACCTATACACACATGCAAGGTCATGCACCTACATGCACACATTCAATCTTTGCATGCACGAAATATGAATGATATATGATCTGGGTTTTATGTTATTATGACTGATTTTGATTAACAATAACGATCTATGAAGATCTATAATGAGTTTTGTTGATTTGAGTCGTAAATCTATGAAATGCTTGATATTAGTGACATGCATGCTAGATCTAACAAATATTAGATGACTTTGAATGATGGTGAATGATTATTGATGATGTATAAGGATATTTGCAAGGTTCATTATGGTTGATATGGTCAAAAATGCATTATTTGAAGAAATTACTAATTTTAGAAACTTTATTCTTACAAGTATGTTAATAGATGATGAAATGACCATGTGCATGTGTTTAAAATGTTAATTTGTAATTAAAATGATGATTTTTGGGTGTTGATTTGATAAAATGGTTACAAAATGTGATTTGCATCATTATTACTATAAATAGTAACTTTTGAGATGCAAACGGTTAAAGGATGATAAACATGATATGATTTGTATGTTTAACATGATTATTTGGATTGATATATTAATGATAGGAATTATTGATGAAATAGAATTGTCAAAATAAAGGTTTTGACACAGGTTACTATAAATAGTAACTTTAATCAATGAAGTAGGTGA
The DNA here is from genome assembly GCA_009363875.1 of Mikania micrantha. Lineage (NCBI taxonomy): Eukaryota > Viridiplantae > Streptophyta > Magnoliopsida > Asterales > Asteraceae > Mikania > Mikania micrantha. The sequence continues at coordinate 75,659,833 of CM018680.1, read as the reverse complement.
AAAGCGATAAAAGTGATTATTTGACTATGTGCTACGTGATAATAGGATCATATAGGTTAACTATGCATGCTAGAATAAACGGAAAGTGATTTCTTGTATGACTTGCTTAATATGGAAACTTTCCTAAAATGGAAACTTACTATAAATTGTAAGTTATCCCACGGATGCATATTATGCACTCACACACATCACACGACACTAACCGCACGTAAAACGATCACTTGAACTAAACACGTCACCAACGGGTCGTTAGGTCAAACACGGTCAACACGACCCGCATAACAACTTAGAGTTTTTTGGACACGAACATGGTCCTGTGAGACCCACACGAATGTGAACCCAAACTCATAACATTTATGTGATATAGGTAACCGCTAAAGGCGCACGAAACCATTCACGTGAAGAACGCACTACTAAACTCAGTTGAGTTTACAGCCCCACTTTTACTCTTTAACTGTTTTGTTAAACTCTTGGGGTGAAAATACTATGCAACTGTTTTAGATATATGAATGTATGTTGTAAAACCATTTTGAGTGTAACTATTATCGCAACAAGTCCTCACATATCCTTACCGTTAGTTCTGTAACAAACGAGTCGTTATTATGTAGTACTACTGGGTTTGACTAGCCCCACTCGACAACAACTGTGACTGGAGGTCACGATGAGTGTAATATCGATGTTTACGCAGGGTTCCGCGATGACCCGGGGAGGCAAAGGAAACAGTCGAGTTTCGATAAGATGAACTGACACACTCCGGATCGTAGATCCAACAAACAACTTAAATACCCAGTATATGTCTGTCTTACTGTTTACTACTGTCTAAGCCTGTGAACTCACTAACTTTATGTTGATACGTTTTCGCATGTATTCTCAGGTAATTGATGAAACACAAGCTAGGATGCACAAGGAGATGCACCGAGGAGTCTGCATTTCATTTAGATTCTTGTCCTAGGCTTTTATCTTAAATTGTGTGACATGAAACAATATTAAATATGTAGTGTCTGATATACTTACTTTCCGCTGCTTTAACATTAAACTATTCCGCTGCAAACTTATGAAACTTGTTTGAATTACAAAATTGTATGTTTGTGTAACTCATATAGAGTCGTTCTATATGACCGAGAGCTATGATCCTGACCACGTCACACCCGCGCGGTCTGACACTGCACGTGGGAATTTGGGGGTGTGACACCCGACCCACGTCCCATGCCCATTTTTTTAGGGGGCACAATGTTTTTGACCTATACGTGTATACAGAGATTCATTTAAACGAAAACCAACAAGTTATAGATAACGAAAAGAAACTATATATAAAAACACGGTTTAATATTTACAAAAAGTAATTCCCTATAAAACATAAGAAGTTATTTTTATGTCATTTAAATCAATGGTGTTCATTGATTTGATTTAACAGGTTTCATTCTATCCAAAAACCGAACCAAAGTCGAGAAGTGGTTCGGTTCAGTTTTGGTTAATACCAAACAAACCGAATAAACTGATTAAAAAACAAATAAACCGGTTACAAACCGAATTCAACCAAATAAACCTGTTAAAAACCGAATAAATCGAATTTTATCTTATATAGTGTTTATAAAATAATAATTTTAAATCTGAATTAGGTTTATTCGGTTAACTGAATAAACCGAACAAACCAAATTCAAACTAAAATGGAACCGAAAACCGAAACTCGGATACGATTAGGAACCTAATTTGGAACTCGGATATGACTGGAAAAAGAACCAAAAACCAAATTCAAAATTCGCTTTTTTAGTTACAAATACGGTTCGGTTTTCGATTTTTTTGAACACCTCTTTTTTAATATTTGTATTCGCTAGTGGTCTTTTTTTGCCGGCCCGTCCCGGACACCTCAATTCTTAAGGCCGCCCATGATATACTTAATTATATTAATGTCACTGATGCAACACATATAATGAATTTTGTAAATATTATATCTGACAATCTTGACTGATAGCAAGATAGATGAATGTATTTGAGTACATCATTGTATTTTGAGTTGAAATGGATATTATTATGACATATAACAGGTTGAGATGTGTAATAGCTTAAAATAATTCGGGTCAAGATGAACAACTTAAAAACTATATGAATACAATGAATTCAAGCGTGTAAGGACGATCAATAATATATTTGATGATAAATATTTAAAAAAATTATTTGTTTATTTACAACTCATTTTAATTTGAACGAAATAGAAGTTTTTTTTTAAATGACATATTAAAAAAAAATTGATTTTATTTAAAACACATTCTGACCCACACCTATTTTAACCTATTACCTAACTCAGCCCGTACATTTTGCCAAACATAGTAAATATGTTGAATCACGTGATTTTTTTACATTAACACAATTTTTCTATTAAATTAGTTTTTAAATTCTTATAGCTGATAATATTTTTTTTTTATCTATTTTGCAGGATCCATAGCTGATCCCTCGCGATTTTATGTTTTTTTCTTATCTGTACCACAACACTGCAAATGACAAATTTAATCGTAGTGCACATATAACTTTACTCGTTAGGAGACCAATCTCACCTCTCAAAGTTGAAAGTCTTCTAAAATTCACCATTCAACTTGATAAATGTCACATTTACCGCATTCTTCTTATAAACCTTAGATGTTATAGATATACGGTATATATAATCTGATTTTTCTTTAATACATTTCATTTAATAATCTAAAAAAATAAAAATAATCATGGCTTATATCGACAAATGGTAACACACTTGAATCATTAAAAATGAAACTAACATCAATTAAATAACATTTGTAGTATTATATAATTGCTTTATATATGTTTCGATCTTTATAACCAAGTTACAATAACTTTAAACGTTTCTTTTATGTACATAATCATGTTAATGTATCAATTTAAAATGCATAATACCAATGATGTCTTGTTCTAGTGGTAAGATGAAGGTATGTGGAAAGTGATTGAAGACCCAGGTCCTGGGTTCGATTCTTTATCCCACCCGGTTTTACCGACCTTTCACCGTCGTGACTTTGGGCAGGTGCTTGAGTCGGGTTTTCTTCGGGTAGGGGTGTGCAAACGGGTAAGACCTTACCCGACCCACGTTTACCCGACCCGACCCGCGACCCGACGAATCATAATATCAATACCTGAGACCCCGAATTGGTAAAAAAATATCGGGTCCGGTTCTGAGCGGGTCTGGACAGGTCGGTTCTTGGTTCTAAAACTCTAGACCCGTGTTACCTAATTGCTTCAAATTCTAAAACTCTAATGCAATAAAAACTTAAAAATAAATAATGATTTATTCCAACTAGCAATCATATGCCTTCACACTTCCTTATTCCCGAGTGACCGTTCTTATCAAAAACATCTAAAAAAGTAAAAAACAATGGTTAGCAATAAAAAAATCAATGATGATGATCCATTCAAGTTTTGAGGAGTTTCCATTGTTGATCAGATGATCTTGAAATCGAATAAGTAGAAGGCAAAATACGTGATTCACGTGAAGTGCGATCAGCTTGAAAGTTTGAAACAAAAAGCAGCCGCATATACTATATAGTATAATAGTATGTTAATTATATTATTAGGGTTTTTTAAGTTTAACGGGTCTCACGGGTCGTAATTTAAATAATGGGTATATACCCGACCCGAGACCCAAAGTTAAAGGAATTTTAAGAACCAAGACCCGACCCTAATACACTAAAACTGGGTCTCAACGGGTCAGTTCCAACGAGTTTTGCGGGTATCGTGGGTCTAGATCCGAAGTTTGCTCACCCCTAGCAGCTTGGGCATCCTTTAACCACTAGAGGCCGCGTACGAAGTACCCGACAGTTAATTATTTGGACGTTTAAAAAAAAACATGCATAATAAATTTCGTAAACATATCACATCACATGATGTCGTTTTAACTTTTCTTATATTTATTATGTTTAATAACTTTTTCAAAATTGTTATACTATAACATAATAACATAACATACATACATCATAGTGCATTCAATTTACGTTTTGTGACATTAAAACATCGTTACGCTTATTATAACCCGTCGATTCCATCAAAGGCAAGCAACGAAATCGAAAATTTGTTTACTTATTATTTTTTTTTCCCAATACTCACAATTTATAAATGCCTTGGTTTCTTTCTCGGCTTCAACCAAACCTTTTTTTTTTTTTTTTTTTTTTTGGGTGGTTGTTTTTAACTTATTAACAACTGCTACACTTTGTTCCCTCTCCAAACCATTATTCTTCATTTCTTCATGTCAAATATTCACAGCAAAATCTGACCCCCAATTTTCTATTCAAAATTGCAACCAGATTTGTACATTTTGATTCAAAGAAGACCGTATGCATCGTCATACCGCCATTTGAGACCTATTTTTCCATCTTGCACCACCAATTCCGCATCATTCTTCAACCGACTTGCAGGATCTTGCTAACTCATCATCTCGATCGATATCTTGCTCAAATTCTGTACCTTCAAACTCGATCTGATCTATCTCAAAACTTCATCTGATTTCAAGAGTAGTTGAATCAAGTTTCGTCAATTTGATAGATTACTGGTTACTTCACAATCGTTCGTTTTGATTGCCGGTGCAGTTAACAGTCGGAACTCCGGCAAACCCTAATCGTCATTTGAGGTTTTGAACAATTCTGTATGATTTTCTGTTGGTCAACTTTGGAGACTGTGTTTAGAATTGAAGTTTGACCGGCTATCTTCATTGACGAAACAGAAGCTGAGTTTATCTTTCAATCTTCCATGGTAGAAAGGGTAGATCGAGATTCTGTGATTGTGTAGTTGAAAATATAAATTTAGGCAAAATGGGTAAAAAGAATATTTTCCATCATAGAAAGGATTCATGGCCTCCTGAAGAATATGTTAACCGAACTACTCTGCAACTGGTGAGTTCTTCAATTTCATCTTCTTTACTTTATATTTATTTTTCGTTTTTATGAGTTCCACGAATCTTGGCCATAGATGTTTGTTCTTGATTTTGTTAGATTTTGTTCTTGATTGTTGTTGAAACTAAAAGATGAGCAGGTGATATGATTGCATGGTAGTGTTTATGATTTCAAATTGTTGTCTGCAGCTTGATTTTGATAGTGGTGCACCGCCAGAACAGGCATGGAGAAGAAAATTAAATAGCCATGCTGGTATTCTCAAAGAATTTAGTGTTACCTTCATGGAAGCTTTAAAAATGGTAACTTTGTAATCTTTGTTAATATTAACTAACTTATTATTCATAATAACCTTGAACTTAATATCAAATGCAGATTGGTCTTGGTATACGATTGTGGTCATATGTAAGGGAAGAGGCCTCTCATGGAAGGGTAAGTCCAACTCTTACAACTCTATTTGCTATTGAATCATAATTACAGAAAATATATTGGTTAGGGTTTATTATAATAATTTTTCTAGTAATATGGAGATAAGTTAATTTGGTTTTCATTGTTATTATCCTTGTTGTACACCTATAAATAGTTGATTCATCATACACAATACCTGATGGGTTTTTATTATTCTTTACATCATATTGTGTTTGTTATGTGTTATATTTATTGAAGTAGCAATTAACTTTTATTTTACAGAGAGCACCTATTGATCCTTTTAATCGTGAAGGCAAACCATCAGCCACCCAAGGGGTTCCGCTTGGTGGGATGGGGTAAGTTATAAGCAAACACTGGCTTCGTTTATGATTTACAGCATCACCGGATCACCCTTGCCTGATGTGTTTCATTACGTTGTCTTTTCAGAAGTGGCAGCATAACCAGAGGGTTTAGAGGAGAATTTAGGCAATTTCAAATCATTCCTGGTGCTTGTGAGCCTTCTCCCATGATGGCCAATCAATTCTCTGTAAATGTCTCTCCTGTATAACTAATAATTTTATTTGTCTTCTCATTTCTGTAATGTTTTCATAAATTGATTCATACACTTCTAATGATCTACACTCCTGATTAGTGTGACTTGATTAGATATGTTTGTTTGTTTGTTCCTAATGATCTATATTTTGAATTCAGATTTTTATATCACGAGATGGTGGGAGTAAAAAATATGCATCAGTTTTATCACCAGGTCAACACAATTGGACGGGGTAAGAATACAACACAAATGCATACAAACCTTTATTTTTTGATAGTTTAAGGTAATGGCTATATGTAAATGTATTTAATGCAGAGTAGATCAAGGTTTATTGTCATGGGGATGGAATTTAAATGGTCATAATTCCACATACCATGCGCTATTTCCCAGAGCATGGACAATTTATGATGGTGAACCTGACCCTGAACTTAAAGTGTCATGTCGCCAAATTTCACCTTTTTTACCTCATAATTACCGTGATAGTAGTCTTCCTACTACTGTATTTGTTTACACGGTATACAACTCTAAACTTTATTGTAATTCTTTGGTCATATGAAAGAGGTTTTAAGGATTCAGATTTCTTTTATTTTTTTTGTTAGTTGGTGAACACAGGGAAAGAAAGGGCACAAGTCAGCCTTCTTTTCACATGGGCGGTATGTTTGATCCCGCTATAGTATTTACACGATTAGAAGATTTAATAGAAATTCTATCATATTAGGATAAGGTATTTTGATAATTTTATGCAGAATTCGATTGGAGGAACATCACATTTTTCAGGAGATCATGTCAATGAGCCTTTCATGTGAGTTTAATCAACTTATTTATCAGCATTCTGCTATATTTCTTCCTTTATTCACATTTACATCTTCGATTAATAGAGGTGAAGATGGAGTCTCTGGTGTTCTTCTGCATCACAAGTAAGTTTAGGGTTCCAATTTCTGACTTGACATCATATAACATCATCCATGAAGTGTTCTTTATGTAACATTACATATCCAACTTCCACTGGTTTCCTGCCTTAATCCCTTTACCTGGTCCCATGGTTTAGCAGGGTTATTGGTTGGGTCCCATGAGTTTTTGATATTGGTTCTCATGTCTATCAATCAATCTTAAAGAGAAAACCCTCAAACCCTGTCATTGGTTGGGTCCCATGAGTTTTTGATACTGGTTCTCATGGATATCAATCTTAAAGAGAAAAACCCAATCTTAAAGAGAAACCCTTAAATTTTATTTGGGCCCTCCATATAAATATATACAGGGATGCATTAATATTAGGAATTTAGGACCAACAAGTTATTGAGAACTAAAAAGAACCATTTATAATCACAATATTTAAGGGGTATAAAAATAATTTTCTTTTAAAGTAAAGAGAAGTTATAATTATGCTCTTGAAACATGTAGCTATAAATATTTTTTTTTAGTTCTTAATTGAACATCATTATGTGTGTGTGTGTGTGTTGAGATACTAATGGAGATTATAATATATGCAGGACAGCCAAAGAAAACCCTCCAGTAACATTTGCCATTGCTGCCTGTGAAACCCAAAATGTAAACGTGACGGTTTTACCAAGTTTTGGATTATCTGATGAAAGTTTTGTTACTGCAAAAGATATGTGGGGTAAAATGGCAGAGGTAAAATTTATTCTTTCTGTGCAATCTTCTTTATAAAGTTTGAATCTTTTTCTTTAAATCTTTTCAACCCATTCTAAATCTTGTTATCAAATCATGTATACTTGGATCTTTTTATACTATTTTTTTATATAATTTGAATCTTGTTTACAAAATATTTATGACCCGTTCTAAATCTCAATATTAAATAATGTAAAATTGGATCTTATTGTATCTAGGATGGGCATTTTGATCGGGAGAATTTTCACAGTGGAGCAAGTTTTTCCTCATCAGCAGGGGAGGCTAACTGTGCTGCTGTGTCAGCTTCGACATGGGTTGAACCAAATGGGAAGTGCACGGTTGCATTTGCTGTAGCATGGTCATCCCCAAAAGTCAAGTTCATGAAAGGAAAATCATATCACAGGTTTTTATTTTTTACAAATTTCTAAATATTTTTTATAAACTTTGAAATTTTATTACAAAATCCTGGTGTTTGAATTTGCATTAGTGTTTCAATTGTGATCTGATTGTTTTTATTCTTCAGGAGGTATACTAAATATTATGGGACTTCTGAGAGAGCAGCCGAGGATTTGGTTCATGACGCTTTAACAAGTATGGCTCTTTATCATGTTCTTGAGAATAAATGTCATCAAATTAATCTACCTGTTAATTGGATCTTAATTATGTTTTAATTAGATTATGAAAGGTGGGAAGAAGATATCCAGAAATGGCAAAATCCAATCTTGAAAGATGACAACTTACCAGAATGGTAATGCTTCTTGTCCTGGTGCTAACATTCTTTGAGCATCCAAAGTTTTATTGATTTATACTTAGCTAATGTCATACAGGTTGGGTTGACCCACATACATATTATATCCAATAGTTAACACATAAACTTCTATAACAAAATGAGATTATTTCCATAATAAATTAAGTTTTTATGCAGACCAATTTTCCTGGTTCTTATGTTGGATTGGTGATCGTTTTTAGGTACAAATTTACGTTATTCAACGAGCTCTACTTTTTGGTTGCTGGTGGCACAGTTTGGATAGGTACGAATCTCTATTCTATGCTAAACTGCATATGGTTCACTATTAACCGTGAGTTTGTTGTTTACGGTTGTGTAATGTTCTGTCAAGACTGACCGAACCATTACCAGGACTGAGTGACTGACCATATAACTGTCGGGTCTTTGGTTTAATTTTTGTTGGTTTCTGGTCCCATCTAGTCTCAAACCCGTGAACAGCCATAGTTAATAATTTGAAGGTAATCTAATGATCATTTATAACTTTGATTCAGACACTCCGCTACCAGCAGACGACTCTGGGAGTGATCGATATCAAACAAAGATACTACACTCGGAAGCCAGTGTCCGTGATGACATCAAGTATGATGACTCAACATATGAAAACACTAATTCTCTTACAAATTCAAGTGAAGATGAAACCGAAGGTTCCAAAAAGGATGATAAAATGATGTCTACAAATCTAAGTTTAACTTCGCATGATGATGAAGAAGACGTGGGTAGTTTTCTTTATCTGGAGGGTGTGGAGTATATCATGTGGTGTACTTATGATGTTCATTTTTATGCATCATTTGCGCTTCTAGAACTATTCCCGAAAATCGAACTCAGTATTCAACGAGAGTTTGCTAAAGCAGTTTTGAGTGAAGATACAAGAAAAGTTAAGTTTCTTGCTGAAGGAAACTCAGGAATCAGGAAGGTTAAAGGTGCAGTTCCTCATGATCTTGGCACCCATGATCCATGGCATGAAATGAATGCGTATAACATACACGATACGAGCAAATGGAAGGACTTAAATCCTAAATTTGTCCTTCAAGTTTACCGAGACTTCGCTGCAACGGGAAGTTTTTCATTTGGAACCGATGTGTGGCCTGCGGTTTGTGCTGCCATGGATTATATGGACCAGTTTGACCAGGATGGAGACAGTTTAATTGAAAATGATGGGTTCCCAGATCAAACCTATGACACATGGACGGTTCACGGGATTAGTGCTTACTGTGGTTGTTTATGGCTTGCTGCACTTCAAGCTACAGCAGCCATGGCGGTCCAACTAGACGACAAGGCCTCTGCTCAAAAATACAAAAAGAAATTCTTGAAGGCGAAAGCCTCGTTTGAATCAAAACTGTGGAATGGGTCGTATTTCAATTATGATAGTGGGTCGAGTGGTAATAGTAAATCGATCCAGGCTGATCAATTAGCGGGTCAGTGGTATACAGCAGCTGCAGGATTACCGAATCTTTTTAATGATGATATGATTCATAGCTGTTTACAGAAGATATTTGATTTCAATGTGATGAAAGTGAGAGGAGGTCGTATGGGGGCTGTAAATGGTATGCATCCCAATGGGAAAGTGGATGACACGTGCATGCAATCTCGTGAAGTGTGGACCGGTGTCACGTATGGAGTTGCAGCCACCATGATTCATGCTGGGATGGAAGAAGAAGCATTCACAACAGCTGAAGGGATCTTCATTGCAGGCTGGTCAGAAGAAGGGTTCGGGTAAGACCGAGTCATTTGTGAATTCTTGATATGATTCGGGTCAAAGTATGTAAATAGATGTGATGAAAGTAACCTTTTTATGCAGATATGCGTTTCAGACACCGGAAGGATGGACAATGGATGGGAGCTATAGATCATTAGTGTACATGAGACCGTTGGCGATTTGGGGGATGCAGCGGGCTTTGGCAGCACCCAAGGCTGTACTTGGTGCACCGGGTGTGAATGTAATGGATCGAATTAACACGCCTCCGCTTAGTTCACGAACATCTTTTAGCGATAGGCGTGCTAAAAAGATTGCTCACAAAGTCAAGTGCTTTAGTGACTCTGTATTTCGTTGTACCTGTTAAGATTCTTCGTTCTGTGTTTGTTAACAATCAATCAAACAATTTACTTGAAAATTTATGTTCCAAATTTCATAAAACAGGAATATAACGAAGGTTGATGATAAATGCTTTTTTGTTTGACAAAGAACAAGGTTTAGAACAGGGGTGACCCAACAAGCTTAAAGAGTAAAGCTAGGGCTTGGAGCCCCCAAAACCATAGGGCCTCGTTTCTTAGCAAATTTTTTATATACGTTAGATTATTGTTAAGTTGGTCCAAAATGAAAAAATTAGAGTAAAAAAATACAACAATTTTATGCTTTATGATGCGGTAGTTTCCCATTTTTTTATGGATAAATTGAATCAAGCATCCATCAATTTTTTCACTTATTTAAAAATTGAACTTTTAAAATACTTTTGATTTTTACGTTCTCTGTTTTTTTTTGCTTCTTCATCTTGATCAATATGATATTTTTAATTTTTTTTTTGTAGTCATCGATTGAATTTTCTAGGGGTTTCTTTATATTAACTTTGTTGATTTATGTTGTTATTTATTTAGTAATTTGATATTTTGATACCAATTGATTTATTTGATTTTTGAATTCTTTACTTTTAATTAAGGCTAATTTTATTTTTTTAACCATTTATTGTTATATAGACTTCTAAAATTGTTTATTACTATAAGTTTTGTTAAAATCTTCAATTGTTATTTGATATGATAATAATACATTATCCTTTTTTAGTTGCACTTTTTGATGTATATTCAATACAATTTTGTTGCTCCTGTTTGCCATTAGTTAATTAGATATTTGATATGTTATTATCAAAATAATATTATGCTAAGTGTGTTATTAACATTTATTGGAATGAAAGCAAAATAATTATTTACTAAAAGAGCCAAATTTTATTAGTCGCTTTCGGCCTCGAAAATGCTTGGGCCGACCCTGAGTTTAGAATGATACTTTTATGATGCCATGATTTCTAATCTAGCCGACCTTGACATTAGAATAAAGTAGGGTATCCCTTGTGAGTGGCATATACATGATGATCGACCATACCTTCAAAGAAACTGAAAGATTTTTATCATTATTATTATTATTATTATTATTATTATTATTATTATTTTATTTTTTATTTTTTTATAATTTTTTTTTTCAAACAGCAAGCATACTGCATACACATCCGTCTAATATGCTCTACACGACTACACTTGTCTGTAATAGGATGTAAACCATGCACCTTTTGGATAATGGATATACATCAGATTCACCTAGATATCCTCTTAGGGACAACCAAACAGTTATATACGTATTAGGCTTGATTTACTATTTACAACAACAACCTTACCCAGTATATTCCCACTTTTCAGTAGGGTCTGGGGGGAAAGATAGATACAAACCTTACCCCTATCCCAATTTGGATAGAGAGGCTGTTCCGAAAGAGTCCCCGGCTCAAAGTTATCGTTTGAAGTTGATCATCCCAATGATTTTAACGTTATTTTCACAAAATAATTGAAATAACGTTAAAATTAGTGCACTTTTACTTTTCCCCCTTAAGGCCCACACATATATACATTGGGGAAAGATCAAATAAGAAGAGATTTTTGCCTAAGAAAAGTAAGAACTAATAATAATTTGAAATTTGGCATGATAATTTACGTATAACTTCATATTTTTTGTACTAGATTTTTATTTTTTATACTATATTTTTATTTTTTGTATTAGATTATTTTTTTGTTCTTCATTTTACTTGTACTAGATTTTTGTGTTTTTTGTAATACATTTTTATTTTTTTGTATTGGATTCTTATTTTTTTGTACTGGATTCTTATTTTTTGTAGTGGATTTTTTATTTTTTATGTACTGGATTATGTTTTTTGTGCTGGATTGTGCCACGTGTCAAATTTCTTTTACTTCTTACTCTTCTTAGGCAAAAATATCTTCTTACTGGCCTCAACCCCTATATACATTATATGCGTGCACCACAAATGGGGCATGCTTGATTTACCATTTATTGGTCTTAAACATACTTAAAAGTTAAAATAATCAAAACAACCCATAAACTTGTAAAATAATCAATATTAATCCAACAACATCCTACTTATAAAGATTTGTCATTTCAAAGCAATATCGGTCCATCATTCTTTTGAGCTTTAACTAGTTTTGCCTCCTTTCCATTCCTATTGAGACATTTGTATACAAAATGTCTATACTTACAACATTCATAACACGTTAATTCACTTTTGTCTCTAAAGTTCCCGCACGTGACACCTCTTTTGTGTTCATTCTCTCCTCTACCATTCCCTCTTCAATATCCCCAACTATGGTTACTATTATTATACCCATGACCTTGCACACGAAGCGCTTCCCAAACCTACTTTGCATATTTATGCATTTGACACTTGAAGCAAAATGTCTTCGGGGAGAGTTTGAAACACAAATGCTCTCGTCATTAAATTCTTCCTAGCTTCGACCACTCCTCCTGTTACCGGATCAATGGCTTCTCACAAGCCATATGCTTGTTGGATTGATTCTACCATTTTTAACCAACTTGTATAGTTTGTAGTTTGATAACTTGAGACATTGCAAAGTACATTTCCTTGATTCCAAGCCTACACAATTGGTCCCGCACCAAATACATCATCTGTCATCTCGACTACTCTCCACATATGTTTTTACAAAAACTCTTCTTAATCTTGGTCCACACAGGTTATATTCTCCTTTTCTTTTACCTTACTACACAAGTTATCATACACACATGTTCTTTTCCTTTGTTTTATCACACAGGTTCACTTACTCCACGCTCATTGGCGTAGCTTAGTGAAGACCGGGGGTCGCCCCCTTGTTTTTTCGTGTAATAGTGTATATTTCCCGATTCGTAGTGTAAAATTTTTTAAAAACCTTTATTTCGCCCCCCCCCCCCGCGAAGTTTTGGTAAGCTCCGCCACTGTCCATACATGTCTTCTTTGAACACACTATTCCACATAAGCCTACACCACACATGTTACTTTGATCTGCTCCTAAACACTCCACATAGGTTTTCTGTATACTGTCTCGATCGATCACCACACAACAACAACAATTTGCTTTTGCTACTGTTCTTGAGCATCAGTTGCTACGATTTTGATCACCTCAATCGAGTCTTAAATGGCTTTAATATCAATTGAAGATCAGGCCCTCTTGAACAAAATGAATTCAAAACCAGAAAAGAAAGTACAAGCCTTGTGATTAAAAAGAATATAAATCGTTAATCAAAAGGAAAGCAAAAACTATATTGAATTAATAAATGCGTACAAAATCCTTTGACCTAAACCCCTATTTAAACTAAACAAAAATCAAACAGTGATCCAATTACCTAACTTTTGGGAAATTAAAATAAACTAATACTCAATTAAAATCTACCTATTTAATTCTATACATATCAATTAAATGAACAAAACATAAATTTCAATTAACCAAGACAGCCCTTAAACTTGTAAAATAATGAAGATTAATCCAACAATTGCTAATGTATCGGATTCTTTAGCAAGTGATCCATTGAAAACTACACCAGCAGCTCAACCAATGTGTCTTGTTTACAACAATTTGTATATCTTGGATTCTGATTGTTACCACCAACTCTGCACAATTTAGAACAATATCATCTGTTTCCATAGGCTCTTGAAAAGCCTGCAAATATTGAAAACGTAAGATGGAAACACAAAATCAACAAAAATTAAAAAAATGTATTTATTTATAACCTTAAAACCATCAAATCTTCCTTTGTTGTGCCCTCAATATTATAGATGAGAAAGAGGATATTCTCTATCTGCATTCTTTGACATATGAAGCTTTAATTGAACATCATTTGACAAATGGATGGCCAATTCTCCACTCAACGGCTCCGGTGCAGTATTCACATATGATCCAATCAACCAAGAAGCCTATATTGATAATCAATAGATAGGTCATAGGATTAGGGTTGGTAGTTGACTATTTTATGTAACACATGGAAATATTCAAAGTTTTGGGTTGTTATATATTTTTTTGAACGGCGAAGGTCTCAATCGTGTGAACCCACTGTTTCCAGGCCATGTCACCAAGGTCTAGTTACCTAGACCTCCCATGAGCCACCACAACCACCCCATGAGGAAACCCCACTGGGAAAACCCCTGACCCCCTCACACCCCTATTTCACTGCTGGAAGGATTTGAACACAAGACCTCCCATTTGAAAGAATCTTGGGGTAACATTGAGGCAATGCCTCATTGGTTTTGGGTTGTTATATATAAGGGTCATTTTTAGTTTGGCCAGTTTAACCTGTTTGGTTAAAAAGATTGACCTGCCAACCTGTTTTAATTAGAAGAGTGACCTTTCAACGCACTAATAACCCATTTATTACAACCCATCAAGTTGTTTAACATGCTTAGAAGTTGATTACAACCTCTCAACATCCTTGACTCACTTTGATAAATGAAATAAATGAGTCGCGTTTGTGTTGCATGATTTTAAGTTTGTCCGAGTCAAGGTTGATATCTTTGACAAAAATAGATACATGGGTTGTGTTTGGTTTCCACATTCCACATTTCAACCTACCAACCCGACATGATAAACACTCTTGATAGGAATTATGAAAAACACCTGAAGAAATAAAATATCAGAATACACTAGAATCTAAGTTAAAACTAACAAAATCGGTTAAATCTTGTTCGATTTTAAAATTATCAGGAAGTTGTTGATTTAAAGAGACTTGAATCAAATGATCTTCCTCTGAAATTATGGATAACAAAATATACCATTTATATAAAAAGCTGTGTGTATTACACAAGATGAAAAAATGTGATTCCAGAAAGTTGAATTTCAGCATTCCGATGGCAACTTCACTCTCAAGGGCTTTATTAAAAACGTTAATCTTGGAACCAGCCTCAAGCTGCGTATCTGCATGGAAATTTTTTATTTTTTTTTAAATAAATCTTTTTTGGAAGTAATTTATGATATGAGACAAGAACTGTTGAATGAATTTAGGTGACACATAAAATAAAGCACGTAAAATTTCTTATTTTATTCAACAGAGTAATATGCATACATACATACATTTGACAGACTTAATTGTTTATATAGAGGATGAAACATTGCTCTCCCCTTGGCAGTTATCTCCCAATCGGTGCCTAACAAAACCGACTCCAGAGGTGGCATTGTTTCCTAATCCTATGACATAACCTAGGACCATATTTACAAATCTGGGCTCCTACAGTCCTACTATTAATGGCAGCCTAAACACAACTAACCATTGTTTTTTGAACGGTGACGATCCTACATACTATGTATGTTGCCTTAACAGGGCCCACCGGGGTTAGGTAAGACGCGGCCTCGCCAGATGCACGGGAACCACCGGGAATGGGTAAACCCTCACCCCCGTTGGCCCAGAACCCGAGATTAAGCTCAAGATTTCTTCCTTCACATGGATGTCTTTTAAATTGCCCATGGCAGGGCTTGAACCCATAACCTCTCGATCACTTGGTGAAACCCTAACCAGTAGGCTGAATTTGCTGGACAAACACAACTAACTATTACATGACCTTTGGCAAATAAATACATAGTGTTTTAGACACAATCAAGACTATACTAAAGGCCCAAAAACCTCAAATGAAATTAGCAACCAACAAGGGTTAGGCCTAAGCACCTCATTTAACTGGAAAATCATTAAGGAGCTACATTGAATTGAAAAGAAGAAATTAAAAGTAAAAAACAGTATATTTGAATAATTTAGGAGTGATATTGCCTTTTATGAGCTGGCAGAGGACAATGTGGGAGGTGCAAGACCAAGCAAGATTGAGATATAAACACCTACTTCATGAAGTGACACTGATTTGGCCTGCAGAAGCAAAAAATAAAACCTACTCACATGACACAATCTTCACTTTTTTATTAAAATCTAAAATTTAAAATATAAATAGTTGATTAATTAGTCATGAGCCGATGATCTCATTGGAAGCAGCCTTTATATTCTTACCTCTTCAGACCCTACCTTAGCTTTGCTAACAGTGGGATATACTGAGCATGATGATGATGATCTATAAGGCCGCCCACAGCGGTTCCCCCGCCCTCTCCCGCGGGGTTGGCCATTTCAGCGGCCAAGAGCGGGAACACCGCCCCCCTCTTCAGCGGCTCCCGCCCAAAGCCCTTCCACGGCTCCCGCTCCCCGCGCTCGTTTCCTCTTTCTCGCTTCATGATTGGTCCATAGGATTAATGGGGAATGATTTTCAGTGGGGTGACCACTGTGGGGGTTTAAGGTTTTCAGTGGGGTGATGACGTGGCTGAAAATTTCGGTGGGGAAAGATTTTCAGTGGGGTGACCGCTGTGGATAGTCTAAAGACAATTTGACATCCATGTCTTTTGACTTGCTTCCATGCTTTTTATTTTCTGTTTTCATAGTGTGTTCACTTGACGTTTGTTTGCCATGAAAATAAATCCATGCTCTTATCAAACTTATATTGTTGATTTACAAAGCAATTTGAATAACATGAGTAAATCATGAAATCAAAGATGAGTGGATATTGTTTTAGGATTTTACTGAACTAGCAATCATCATTGACATTTGACTTCAATTTATTGATGAAGTTATTAACAGTATCAAAGAATTTTTATCATGAAAAAGGTATGATTTTTATTTCCAGCTATCTAAATGAGATTTTCGAATTTTGATTGTATTGAACATAGTCTCTTTTAGTTCAAACTCGTACATAATGTATTGTTGAAATTAGTAAGGCTAAGATTTCGATCACAAACAACATGAAAATAGAGTTTCTGTAAAGAAATTTGTTGGTGCATATTTTGGGTGTCCGCTGCTGGTTGAATAGCTTATATTAGTATTTGTTCATTTGTAATCATTTGTATGTATTTGTATGTTGTTATACTGGAACTGAGTCATTCGCAGGGGCATATGCGAATGGATTTAGTGTATATGGGTCCATTCGTACGAATGGAGTGCATGCCTTATAAATACCAGTTCCCTGTTCTTGAGAGTTAAGGTTTTTGAGTGTTCTAGGGTTTTGAGCACGAGGGGGGGGGGGGGGGGAGATCATGCTCGATCTCTCCCCGGCAACACTATGTTCTTTTATGATATGGATTCGATCTTGTAATCATTCGTTTATTCAATATACAATCGGTTTGATTCATACTCATCATGTGTTCTTGCCCTAGCCTTCCGTCCAATACAGAAACCGTCGGTCCTAGGGCTTAATTACTAAGTTGTTATTGTATATTATAGCTGTCCTTCAAAAGCTACGAAAATAGGTGACATTTTATGTCCTAATATAAAATTCATATTGTGCAGTCAAGAATTTATTTGGCTGGTTAGTTTTCTAATCCTTCTAAAAGTATAAGACTACCGTACACTTTCAATCAAATAAATGCAAATGCCATCAATATTGCATATGTGTTTTATATTTTACAACCATAATGCTTCATTTGCGGTGCATGCATATAATGCATATATGTGTGGGTCATAGGGGACAAAAGTAATAATTTTAACGTTATTTACTTATTTTTTGAAAATAACGTTAAAAGAATTGTGATGATTAACTTTAAACGATAACTTTGAGCCAGAGATTCCTTTGGAAACTATCAGGGATAGTGGTAAGGATTGTCTTCATCTTTCCGGTGACCCTACTGAAAAGTGGGAGCTTGTTTATTTTACAATTATAGCAACTATGGCCATATATCTTATACAGGAAATATAGTTTATACAGACATCATGAATGTAAAAAGAACAGGCTGCAAACTCGATTTGTTGACCAAGCTACTAATGGCTAATGTAAATCACTTAAGGCCTATATTTCTCCATTTATTTACACATTTCAGCTACCTATGGGATGATTCACTATAATAAGCATAAGTGATTGCATAATTATATGTCTTAAACAGTATAAAAGTAAAATTGCACTAATTTTAACATTATTTTACTTATTTTGTGAAAATAATCGTTAAAAGCGATGGGATGATCAAACTTAAACGATGACTTTGAGCCGGGGACTCCTTTGGGGCAGCCTCTCTATCCCAACTGGGATAGGGGTAAGGTTTGTCTCCATATTTCCTCGAGACCCTACTCTAAGTGAGATTTTTACTGAGTATGCTTGTTGTTGTACACAGTATAAAAAGTGATTAACTAACAAAACTAGGCAATAAGTTGGTTCAAATAGCTAAAGGATAGGGGGCCCATATGCAACTATCTGATTCCAAATATTATGTAATGACCCCAAAAAGCGAAAATCATTCACGTAGCTTCATCAATTTGAGTCAAAAATTACGCAGATTCAGCTAATGAAAAGCAAATACTGTGAATACCAGCAGTTAGAATTTAGAGCTAAAACGAGCATAAATCTATCTATTCTAATAAATCAAAGTTTTTAAGGACATGTGGCGGGTTTTTAGAGCACCCCTACTTTGATTTCCCGCATTTCTCTCCAATTAAATACACATCATATTAAATATTAAATACTTTTTTACATTTTTAAACTAAGAAACATTTTTTTAATACATTAAAAATATATTAATATTAAAAAAGCAAATTTTAAAAATCCAAATTATTATAAAAGATACAATTTTTAAAAATAGTATTTAAAAAAAATGTTTAATGTTTAAAGAAACAAACTTAAAAAAATTAGTGTTTATATTTTATTACTTAAAGTATTAAATTATACAAAATTTTAGTCATACTTTATATTAAAAAAAATTCTTATATTGTCTAAATTTTTATTAATGATTATTTATTATATATTTTTAATTCAACCCGTGTAATACACGGGGTACTAACCTAGTTCATAATAAATTTAACAAAACAAGATTGGAATGTTTTGTATGAACATCCTTCAGTCTTAAAACGTTTTGCACTAGAAGCTACGATATTCTCATTGTTCGAACCAGACATCTCTTTTGCTTTTGTCACTGTATTTTCTGGATTTGAATTTTCATTGTCTTTCATAGCCGCAATCATCGTAGGTATTGCGTCTTTAATTTATTTTGCTATTATTTCCTGAAGTTCAGCTTTTCGAATCACAGGTTCATTAGCATCCGCGTGCGTTCTCTTTTGCCCACGAGTGTTTGCAGACGGTCCGCCAGAATTTTGGTTTCGAGACATTGTCTACAAAATATGATATTTGACCAGGTCTTAAAACAATTCATCATAATTTAGCTCATAGACTATCATCAGGATTCATCATGTTATTTCAATCATTCATAGTATTTAAACATTACTATTCTACCTATTCATTTAATAGGCACTTGTCTCAATTTGGTTAAAGCTTAGATACAATCATTAGTACCTATTTCGCTAAAACTATGAGCTCTGATATCAACCTATCACACCCTGGGCTCTCGGTGACCCGGGCGCTGCGACCCGAATTGGTTTCATTGACAAACACAATCTCGGTCAGAGTTTATTATTTATTTTAATATGTTTCAGCGGAAACGTTGTTTCATAAATTCATAATTTTATGAATAAATCACATGCATGGATGTGAAAATCGTTTTTCATAATTTACAAATAGTTCATACGCATAGGTATGAAAAATCACATTTACATTGCCAGTAAATAACTTTTCAGGGTTTTATAAAATTTCATAGGCGTAGATATGAACATAACATTTTATTTCATTTTAAACCGAGTTTTTACAAACATATATTTACATATCTCGGTTTACACAGGACTTCGAGGTATAACTCCAATCGCTCATCGGTTTCTCCATAAGATTTTTATTTAAGGCGTTATAGGCCCTAAACCTCTAATCTTGCTTCTGATTTGTCATTCATTATTACCTGAAAAGTTTTTGAAAATAAAACGTCAACATAAAGTTGGTGAATGCAAGTAACATACTCGATATGTAAGCATAGCATGTTTGACCCTTTAACCATAAGTAATATTGGCAATACTACACATTTAGCAGGTTATTTCATTGATCGATATAACTACTACATACACTGGTTTATAAATGTCACTGGTTAGGAACTACAGCGCAGCGCTTCTTACGTTTTGTTCCCTCTAACCCACAGCTGGTCGTTAGGTTGCCTGCGGAGTACGTCTTAAGTTTAACTTCCAGCCCACCTGTACCAGCCACGTATGGGAATTTCACCCATATGCGGATACGATTTGCAAATCATGCGTATACTAATAGCCTAAATGCTGGTCACGTAGCATCCCTTTATGCGTAAAACTTTAAACAAACCATGCTAAAAAAATCATTTATATTTAAAAACAAGTTAGACGTATTCACCTGGATTTTTTTGGTTGACTGGGTCACAGCTTAGAACTTTTCAATATAAATTTGGGCAGCGTTTCTGCTCAATCTATTCTTATAACTATTGGCAAAGATGATTCTTAATGCGTTTATTTTCAGTTCCTATAACATATTATAAGTTTAACATAATATTTGTACAACTATGGGATCGAATCTTAACCTAACCTTATAGGTTAGAATTATATGAAACT
Source organism: Mikania micrantha (assembly GCA_009363875.1). Classification (NCBI taxonomy): domain Eukaryota; kingdom Viridiplantae; phylum Streptophyta; class Magnoliopsida; order Asterales; family Asteraceae; genus Mikania; species Mikania micrantha. The sequence continues at coordinate 75,639,077 of CM018680.1, read as the reverse complement.
TAAATTTATGGATTAAATTAAGAGCTTGAGACACATACCTAATCACGTACCATCTTCTTAATCTTTGAGAATTGTATAACCGTATGTACGAATGGAATTTATTCAAAGCTTATGGCATCTCAATCTGTTTCTGGAAATTTCTTTACGAAGATTAAACGTATAAATGTTGTTTTGTATTATATTGGTTTGTAACCATAGTCCATGGATAAGTTTATACTTATCTATTTTCTTTCCATTTCTTGACACCACATCACAATCACACGTACACATATATATAGATTTTTTTTCTTCTTCACATCACATAGACACAATTGCATTTTTTATTATTATTATTTTTTTGACTAATAATATTTTAATAATAAACAATATTTTATTTATTTTTATAAAATGGGATGTTACAGCTTTTACATCCATATGGTAGACCTTCCAACTCATCTGAGCTGCTAAGGCCAAAATCAGCCTTATAGCCTCAATCCGAGCTACAGGTGCAAACACCTCATCAAAGTCAATTCCCAATTGTTGTACATACCCCTTTGCCACTAAACTGGCCTTATACTTTACAATTCTTCCAGCTGCATCTTTCTTTATTTTGTAAACCCACTTTAATCCTATCGGATTGCAGTGATTTGGCCTCTCAGTTAAAACCCACGTCTTATTTTTCTCTATTGCTTTAATCTCTTCATCCATAGCCAACCTCCATTCCTTTTCTTTTACAGCTTCTTCATAAGTTCCAGGTTCTTCATCTTGTATCAACAACAATTCCACATTATGTGCTTCCTCCGGTCTATTCAATCCATAATTCACACCTCCATCTAAAACATAATAATTCAACTTTGATGGAAGATTGTGGGTTCTTCTAGATCTTCTTAGCTCAGAACATTCAACTTCATTCTGTGATTGACTCTGATTTCCTGATGTTGAACTATGATAATCTCTCAACTCTTGATCATAAACCTCATTATCAGAGGTTAAATGAGTAAAGTCATTTTGCACACTAAACTCTATCATCTCAGGGTTAACTTCACACCCTTCACTTACATAAGTTGACCAATCCCATGCTTTGTTTTCTTCAAAACAAACATCTTTGCTTATAACCAATTTCCTTCTTGCCACATCAAACATTCTATATGCCTTTGTTCCAGCTTCTACACCCAAGTGAACCATAGGCATACTTCTATCATCAAGCTTTCTCAATCCAGGTTGAGCCAATTTTACATGCCCTACACACCCAAACACTTTCACATGACTCAGGTTCAGCTGCATACCCTTTAAAGCTTGGTACAGAGTTGAGTTTACAGGTTTTGTGTATAATCTATTCAAGATATAAACAGCATGTCTTACCCCTTTAGCCCACAAATCCTGTAGCAAACTCATAGCCTTCAACATACTACTTGTCATGTTTAAAATGGACCTATTTCTTCTTTCCACCATTCCATTCTGTTGAGGTGAGTAAGGAGCTGTTAACATCCTTTCAACTCCTTTCTTCTTGCAAAATTGATCAGACTCAAGAGAGGTAAACTCCCCTCCTCTATCAGACCGCAAGACTTTTATTTTGTAACCATACTTGTTTTCAACATTTACTTTGAAAATCTTGAACTGCTCCAGCGCTTGATCTTTACTTTTCAGCATATAACACCACATGTATCTTGTACAATCATCCACCAACAGCAAGAAGTACCTATTACCTGCTCTAGTGGACGGCACTATGGGCCCGCACAAATCCATCGAGATCATTTTCAGTGGCAAGTGTGGTCTATAGCTTGTTTGAACAGGGAATGCCTTCCTTGTATGTTTGCCAGCTAGACAAGCCATGCAAACTTGATTGGTATGACTTATGTCACGTACACCCTTCACCATCCTTTTACTGGTAATCAGTCTGAGAGACTCAAAGTTCACATGGCCAAGTCGACCATGCCACAGCCAAGCAGTATCATTCATATTTGAAAGACAACACACGGGTGTACTGTGTTTCAATTTTACCTTATACAACCTATTTGCTGATCTTTGAACCTTCATCAGTAACTTCCCATTCTTTTCATAAAGCCAGAGGAACTCGTTTTTCATTCTCACTTCACATCCTGTCTCGGTCGCTTGACCAAGACTTAGGATATTATTCTTTAATAAGGGAATGAAGTAAACATCATTTAGGAGCCTTTGTTCGTTATCCTTCCCTTCCAGAATTACCGTGCCCCTTCCCTCTATGTCTACTTTCGACCCATCCCCGAATCTTACTGTTCCCCCCACACTTGTATCAATTCTAGAGAAAATAGATGTATTTCCTGACATATGGTTGGATGCACCATTGTCAAGATACCACATTAGTTCATCACAAGAATCAAGTGCATACCTTGTGGGATTCGCCTTCTGCTCATTTAGAAACACTATTTCTGTTTTTACTCCAATTTGAAACATTAGTAGGGTAGGTCCTTCTTCATCATTCTGCATTAAGTTTGCTTCATTTTCTGGTGGTTTCAGTCCACCGGGACATTCACTTGCATAGTGGCCAAGCTTGTCACATTTAAAGCACTTCACCTTTGACTTGTTTCTTTTCTGTCTTTCAAAGTACTTCTTCTGCTGATCCCGATCCACACATCTTCCCTTCGAAGTTGACCGTGCATTATGACTCCCCTGCTCACTATTTTTCCCAGACTTCTTGGCCTTTGCGTCGTTGTTTTTGAACTTCTTCTGCCACTGAGAGTAGGTCATTAGTAACTGATCATCTTCCTTCGTGATTACTTGCTTCTTTTTCATATTTGTTCTTTCCTTGAATGCCTTTAATCGACCAATAGCTTCTTGGAACAACAACGTATCCAAATCAAGGAATTGTTCTATAGAGGCTACTATCTGAATGAATCGATCAGGGACCGAGTCATGTAACTTTCGAACCAGCTTCTTCTCTTCTATAGGATCTCCCAAATCGCTCGACCTCGATGCAATAGCACTGATCTTGCCTGCGAAATCGTCGATGCTTTCACTGTCTCTCATTTTTAGTGACTCAAATTCATTCAACAACGTCGCAAGTCTGGCCTTCTTTACACGATCTGATCCAACATAACGAGTTCTTATTGATGCCCAAATCTCTCTTGCAGTCGCGAGATTCGCTGCTTGCAAGATCAAGTCTTCTGGCTGAAACAAGTACGCAATTGTTGCATTGTTTTTCTTTGCAGTCACCGCTACGCCAGCCGGTGGTTCAATTGCGTCCCAGAGGCCATGAACATTGAAGATTGCCTTCAATTTCACCACCCAAATCGTGTAATTTCACCGGACATTGGAACGGGATAGTTGGGAAATTATCCCTGTTCTGATTGTTACCGAGTACCACATTCGTCTCCGCCATTGCAGTCCTTCGCAAGTGCGTCTACCAAAAGTCACGAGCAAAGCTTCCAGTCCTTCGGATTCTTCTCTCTCGATCTCAAACCCTAAAGAAGCTCTGATACCAAATGAAACAGGTACCAAGAACTAATATGAATCTAGAGAAATGCTTTTTGGTAATTGAATTAGAACTACTAAACCACAATTACAGCTTATTCTTATATGCGATTAACAAACTAACTAACAAGCTAAACAGGATTAACAGAAAATGAAATATTACAAAACAGCCCCTCAAATACTCTTGGAATTACAAAACACTTCCAACAACTTAGACCCGCAACCAAAAACATGGATGGTATTATTTTTGAACAACCATTTTTTATATCAAATATGTTTTTAACGTGATTCAAACTCTTAATTTCAAGAAGAACAACAACACTTTAACTCTAACAATTTTGGTTTTTTGAATAAACCATATTTAACCCTTTTTAAAAGTATGTTTTAGGTAAGTGTCTCATTTAAGAGAATGTATATATGTGTGGGCCCTTAAGGGACAAAAGTAAAAGTGCACTAATTTTAACGTTATTTTAATTATTTTGTGAAAATAATGTGAAAATCATTGGGATGATCAACTTCAAACGATAACTTTGAGCCGGGGACTCTTTCGGAGCAGCCTCTCTATTCTATTTGGGATAGGGGTAAGGTTTGTATTTATCCTTCCTCCCAGATCTTACTGAAAAGTAGGAATATACTGGGTAAGGTTGTTGTTCACATTTAAGAGAATGGGTTAGAAACTTGTCAATTTTTTTTTTTTATCAAAATCTGCCTTAAATGCCGTATTTTTCTTTCTTTTTCCCTTTTTATTTCCTTTTAGTCCATGAATTGTTGTGATAAATCAAGGATTATGATAATTTGTATACTTTCCACGTAGGCCATATGCATATGATCGATTTAGATTGCAAGAAAATATGAGATAATCAGTTTAGTTTGTTAGATACAACTTTAAATAATTTTTTTTTGATAAACCAAGATGGATTTAGGAAGGCAATCCCATTAATTAATAGGATTTTTTTATTCCATGAATTATGGTGACACATGATGATTTATAACCTTTGTGTATAAATGACAAAATAACGAAAATATTAACCAATACTACTAGAAAACTAAAATTATAATAATTTATAGTTTTCTGAGACTCATTAATGTGAAAACGTACATGCAAAAGATGCCAAACATATAAAGAGGTAAGACATAATAGTTTTCCACATCTTCTTTCTAATTAAGACAACTTGAGAGCGTTTCCTTTGTCCCGATTCATGAGAAAAAAAGCATACGTTCATATAGTCGGGCACGGATATCGTTGCAAAAAAGACATTATTATTTCTTTTAATTTTTAAATGCACTTTTTTTAACAACTTGGTATAAAGACTCTCAAGATGAGATTTCAACTGTGCTTTCGAATTTGACGCTCTAGGAAATATGTCAGGGCCTAATTCAGGAGGAATCTCACAACTGCGTACACTCACTGACATTGTCTCAACATATATGCCTCAGCCTGAATTCAAACCGAAACCTCTAATAGAAAAGTCAAAAAGTAACCCAAGACACATGTATATCTTTTTTTTGAACGGCGAATGTCTTAATCGTATGAGCCCACTGTTTTCAGGCCATGTTACCAAGATCTAGTTACATGGACCTCCCATGAACCTCCACAGCCACCTCAGGAGGAAACCTTATAGAAAAACCTTTATTTTCTCTTCATGAACATGAAAAAAACTCACCTCAGGAAGAAACCTCATAGAAAACCTTTATTTTCTCTTCATGAACATGAAATAAAATATTGTCTTTTCCTTTTCCTTTATTTTTCTCTCCATTCTTTCCATTTCTTTTATTTATAAACTAGGCTATTAACATGTGTATTATATAGAGTTGTATAAAAATAAGCATTACAAAACAATCACTAATAAATATATATATTACACACACACACAAATAACAAATAATTTTTAACATCTTCAAAAAAGAGAGAAAAAAAGGACATTTTATAAATTTCTAAATAACTCTTTAAATAATACAAATGAGATTTAAAATTTAAAATTTTCAAAATTATTGACTTAAAATAGAAAGTTGAAATTATTGGATTTTTGTTAATATGATATTGAAAGAAATTGAATATTAATTTTGTTTATAAGTTTGAAGTTTTACTTATTTGTATTAAATGAAATTTATTTTAAATTTATCATTTATGACATATGTATAGTTTAAACAAGATGTCAAATGACAAACCTGATGTTTATAAACTAGAATGACGTCACGTGACATATTGTTATTTTTTTATTATATATTATATATTTTGGAAAAAGTGAGTAAAATTATTTCATAATCTGATAACTTTTAGAGTAGTAAATAATATACAAAGAAAATTTTTATGCAAATATACACGTATGGCCATTTGTATGTATTAAAAATGTGCAAAAATTTTAAAAAAAAATTATGTAAAGTACTCTTTAACATTTGAAACAGAATTATGAATCGACTTTTAGAGATAATAATTTTGTGTTGGGACTGGAGATAGAGATTTTACCACCAAATACCAATATCGTACCAGTAGATTCGGTACCGGTAACGTGCTTGATATTCTCATATTTTGTTATTGGTACCAAAGGTGCCGGTAAAATATCGAAAATTCTCGAATCGGTACAGGTACCAGAATATACATAATTTTTTGTTTTGAATTTGATTATCTATCTACCAATTAGTGTAGTTGCAAAAATATTTACCATAATGAGTATAAACCTAATTATTTTTTACCAATCTAGTGCAGTTGACAAGTGTTTAACCACAATTACCTCTATATATATTTCATAAAAACCCATCTCTATCAACACAATCCCTAAATTTTTTTTGAACGACATTTGATCTTAACGTGTGAACCACTGATTTTCAGTCCACGTCACCAAGGTCTAGTTACCATGACCTCCGTTGAGACCCCGCCACCACCCCAGTAGGAAACCGCGCCAGAAAACCTCTTGACCTCTCAAGAACCCCTATTTCGTATTGGGAGGGCTTTGAACCCATGACCTTACATTTGAAAAGACATGAGGTACCGCTAGGACAAAGCCACTTTGGTAACACAATCCCTAATTGTGCTCGACGCATCACAATACTATTAGCATTATATGGTCAATGAATAACATATTTAACTCACTTCTACTCGATACCCATTCTATTTCACTAAACTCCTCAAAATCTATATCACCATTGTAGTGAATTTTCCTTCATTAATCAAAATTGGTTCACACTTACCTATGTTTCTCGTCAAATTCTAATTAATCTAAATTTTGTTTCCTACAATTTTGTAGGACGCATTTGGAGCTTAATTAACACATGTATAATTACTGCAACATTGAGTGTCTAGCTTGTTTGTTTTTGTATAATGAAACTACATGTCTACTTTCTTTAATGATGTGCATTTTTTTAGTTTTTAATATATCATTAAACAATATTGTTGATCAATAAACTCCTTCATTCGCTAAACACTTTCAAACCTCAATGTATATGATGTCAAGAACAACCAACTTTACGCTTTACGTCTTTCTTTCTGGTATATAATTACCCTTGATAAAATTTCATACTCACGTTACTTTTATAGACTTATCGTAAATATCCCCGATATTTATCTTTTTAAACATTTGAATAATAGTGAAGTAGATCTATTTGAATGTATAAAAGCTATGGCCCCAACATAGGAGCCATGTATAGGCGATTAGTCTAATCAGAGTTCAGAGAGTAGGAGACTTCATTGTAACTTAACAACAAAACAAAGGGTATTATAGTCATTTACTTACTGATTGAGAAGCTCTTCATATCACCAACAAAACTTCAAAAAGTCACACAGCAAAGCAAACTGCAACTGAAGCTTTGTTTTCATCAAAAGAAGCATCATCTTTTTGGCTATATTAATATGTCAAGATTTTAAAGAATCCTTTTGTTGATCCAAATATGAACCCTAATCAGAAACCTTAATTTTCTTATTTCAAGGGTTTGTTCAATTGGTTCATGGATATTGATCTTTTGCATACTACTTGGGGGGTGTTACAGCAGGTTTTCACAACTATATCTTCTTGTTTGTCTTCAAATTTTCATGGCAGAAGTAATTAGCAAGAAGCTTCTTCTCTTTGTTTGCTTCCTTCTTGTTTTTCCCCTCTTTGTTCATCCTCTTGAATCCACCAGTTCGACGCGAGTAAGGCGGATGTTGAAGCATTCTCGACCGCATGAAACCGTCATGAATGTCACCACCGGTGCAGCCACTCATGCAGAGTTTCATGCAGCTGCTCATGAAGTTCCCAGTGGTCCAAACCCAGAATCCAACAGGTAAGTTTATGAAGGGAATATGAATGTACTATATATTTTGCTTGGTATATACTATGGGACTTAATATTGTTTAAATGTTTAATTGGTTTTTGGTTTGTTATTTGTGTAATGATAATTGAGTTTCATTTTCATGTTATTAATTCACTAGTTTCAAGAAAATAAAATTATTGCCCCGTTATTTTGCTATAGATTCTGAAAACATGTTCAAGGGGTGTATAATTAAACTATGGAAGATACTTGTGGTGTATAATTAAATTAAACTATAGGATTGTTTGGTAACCAATTAATGGTCATTAATATGATACATTTTAATGGTTCATAGGCTCTAGCTTAATGATTAAGATGTAACATTAGATTTGAATGGTTAAGATGTAATATTAAAATGCAGTCTTTTAACCATTCAGATTTAAGATTACATCTTAACCATTCAAAGATTATGAACTTTTAAGAGGTAATCAGTTAACGACAATTAAATGCTTATCAAACAGCTCTTATACCTACCTCTCACACCCTAACACTAATCTTGTAAAAACAATACTATAAAATTAGCCTAATGCAACATTTTTTGCCTCAAAAGGTTGCAAATATGTGCATTAGCTGAAATTGCATTAGACTAATGCAATCTTTTTATTACATAATGAACTTTTTTTAAAGCGTTGCATTTAAAAATGTTTCATTAGGAAAAATGTTGTATTATTAAAAAAAAAATTGCATTAGATCTAATGCAACTTCAGTTAATACAACATTTTCTTAATATAAATATTGTATTAGGCTGATTTTTGTATTGTGATATTACTTTTTTTCAATTCTTTAAAATCCAAGAAACAATTCTCCAATTCTTTTTATATCTTGCAAAATTTGTTGAATTTGAAAGAATGAAAATATATATTATTTCATAAAGATAATGATATCTAACAACTAATTAGTATAATCCGATTAGTCCATTTGGTTATGTATAGCATTAATATATTCGAACATATCATTTAATTTATTAAAATTTTAATTTGCGCATGTACCACGCTTTGAAAAATTGAATTAACAAATATTGTATTCGAATTTCAAGACAAAATAAAGTATAAATATTAGTAGCAAAAGTTGAATATTTATTACACAACCAAAAGAATAGATACAAAAGGGTGGGGTAAGTCTGGTGGTAATGTGGACATGGCATGGTCAGAAATCCTATCAAATGAGACTTCTCCTTTTTGGTATCATGATTCACAAATAATTAATACTCATGGATTTTAGCACTTGTCCTAGCTCTATTCTAGGCACAAAATTTATATTTGTTTTGGCCATTATATTGCTTCCAGTGTGTGAAACCAATATGTTCAAACAAGTAGCAACCATGTATACTTAGCAATGCATTCAACCAGGGTCGTTTTATTCATTTTTGAATGTCGTAAGTGTAATAAAAAGTTTGGATCATTCGCTAATAGTTACGTTAAAATTTCCATTACTTTTATCTAGGCTTGAGATCGAAAATAATAAACTAAAAGTTTATATATGGTGTACTTAAAAAACATTGTGTCTATTTACATGTATAAAATGTTTAGATTTTTATTATTTTCTAGTTTTTTTTAAATGCAATTTTTTTAATAAAATATTCATAATAATTAAAAAAAAAAAACATTTTTCAATTGAATATTAGAAGGTTATATGTGGGCATTTGCTGTGTTTCATATATTTTACAGAACTAACAAACTAAAAAAACCCACATACCAAAATCATCTCGCTACATATAGAAAAAATTTAAAGGCCTTGCATGAGTTGGTTGGCTCGTTAGACCGGCCCTGCATTCAACCCACATCATTTTTAGGTGAGTACTTGAATGGTTAAGAATGAATAAATGATAGCATTCTCTCAAAAGGGAAGCATTTAAGTGTAATAAAACATAGAATAATGACAACAATGCTTACTATTGAGGTTGAGTTAATAGTACATGAAACATCTCGACATGCCAAGAAAGCAGTCGATCTGGTTAAACATATATATACTAATAGGTGAAAATATTAAAAGCGAAATTTAGGAGAGTTATTATGACTGAATAGTCATCTATTGCGTGTAAGAGTAGATATGATTTGAGTAATAACGCGTGGTCCTAATGACCACCACCTCCGAATCCACCACCACCCCCAAAGCCCCCTCCAAAACCTCCTCCTACTCCAAAGCCTCCACCGCCTCCAAAACCACCACCGCCACCACCACCTCCTCCTCCTCCTAGTCCACTCCCACCACCTATTCCACTACCAAGCCCACCTCCTCCTCCAAGCCCTCCTCCACCACCAAGCCCGCCTCCTCCTCCAAGCCCTCCTCCACCGCCAAGTCCACCACCTCCACCAAGTCCACTACCACCCCCAAGTCCGCCACCCCCTCCTAACCCAACACCGCCTCCCAAGCCTCCATGGTGACCTAAACCTCCATTATGACCAATCCCGCCACCAAGTCCACCACCACCTCCAAGACCTCCAGTGTGACCAATCCCGCCACCAAGTCCACCACCACTACCAAGTCCACCACCACCTCCTAGACCTCCATTGTGCCCAATCCCTCCACCTAGTCCTCCACCTCCACCACCTCCTAGTCCTCCACCTCCACCTACACCACCTCCTAGACCTCCATAGTGACCAATCCCACCACCAAGTCCTCCACCGCCACCAAGCCCACCGCCTCCTCCTAAACCTCCATGGTGACCTAGCCCACCACCAATACCTCCCCCATTGCCAAAACCACCTCCAATACCCCCACCTAAGCCCCCTCTAAAACCACGTTTAAACTTCCCCAACAAACCTTTCTCATCTTTTAATCCCTTAGCCCCATCTGCCAAAACTACATCTTTTAATCCCATAGCCCCATCTGCCAAAACTACACCATGATCACCAACCAAAACAACTAAAACCACAACCGCCACAATGAACCCTCGTACTACAAGAAACCCCATTAACCCTCCAACAAGAAAATGATCAAGAATCGTAGAATATATAACAGATGAAGTTACCCAAGGTACACATTATATAGATATAGCGGTAAAAGGAGTGGATCAAAATCTTCTAACTTTGGTTGAAGCATTTCCTCAAGCACGTGGTGGGTCAAATTAAAGTAAAACTCCCAATGACTGTCATTTACAATGAATGCTGCCCTGCCATTAATTGGTGATGAACTTAAATTTTTCCAACTGCCCTCCGTCCTTTTTAGCAGAATCAAGAACACTGACTTACTATTTGCCATTATTCTCATTTTAAGACTCCAGGGTATGCCGGGTGAGTGGCCGTGGGTGAGGCGTGGAGGGGCGTGGCACACCGCCCCCTAGGGGCGTGAGAGGGGCGTGAGAACCTCCCCGTGAGTCGAGCAACGGGCGTGGGCGTTGGGAGACGTGGAGGTAGCCGTTGGGGAAGGAAAAGAAAAAAAATTTTTTTTTTTACCTATTTAAACAATTCATATTTCAAACATTCATCACAAAAAAATACCCACTCTTCACATTTCAAACTTTCTTAACCAAAAAAATAATTTTCATGGATCCCAACCAAAACCCAAATTACTATAACCCAAACACTCCACCTAACCGAAACCCTAACACGCTACCTCCTAATTGGGTCTTTAGCCCTTCTCCAATAAATCCTTTTTTCGATTCAAACTGTTATCGACCCAATTTTGATTCAAGCCCACAAGGGTTTTATACATTCGCCGATTATGGTTCGAGTTAACAACCGCACGGGTTTGGACAATTATCTCAGGATGAAGTTGTACCCGAGACCCAAGCCACTACAAATGCCGGTCCAAGCACGCAACCAAAACAAAGGCGTAGACACAGAAGGAAACAAGCTGCGGATACCGGACCTGCTGTGGGAGGTTCATCCCGTATAGAAAAATGGACTACGGAGGAAGAGTTTCAACTTACAAAAGCTTGGATCGATGTGTCGGAAGATCCAATTGTTGGTCGTAACCAAAAAGGACCGGACTTTTGGAGTAAAATCCGAAATCAATTTTTTCAAGCCATGGGTCGTGGGGAATATCGTACAAACGATATGCTCTCTAGCAAATGGCGTGACATGAACCTAAAGGTTAGAAAGTTCAACGGGATTTATTCCCAGAAATGGCAAACTCGTCGGAGCGGCCAAAGCGACGCGATGATCGAGCTCGAAGCGGAAGATCAATACCGGGTGGAGTTTAACGCCCCCTTCTCGCTTCAACGGAGTTGGGAGCTTATGAGGAAATCTCCGAACTGGATTCGACTCGAAACTGTACAATCGTCGGCCTCAAAACGATCAAAAGCATCGTCAACCGATAGCCCCGGCACGTCGGATGCTCGAGTTAATATAAATCTAAACGATCTCGACGAAGAAGAAGAAGACGACGACAACGAGATAGAGGATTTGACTCGTCCGACCGGGAGAGATCGCGCAAAAACCGACCGAGCAAGGGCGAGACGAGGTTCTTCATCTCAAACGACCCCGGATTATAACCAAGGAATAGAACACTTATCTCAACGAATCGGTGACTTTAACGAATTAAAACGGGAACGTCAACGGTTGGTAGAGTTACAACTTTTATTCACCAACACCGACCACTTAACCGGGCTCGACCGCGAAATTGCCGAGCGGGAGAAGGATAAAATTCGTAATAAATATAGAGATAATTAATTTGTATTTTTTTTATTAATTTGTAATTTTTTTTATTAGTTTGTATTTTTTTTATTAGTTTGTAATTTTTTTTATTAATTTGTAATTTGTTTTTATTAAATTATATTTCAATTTAATTTAAAAAGGAATGATGACGTGGAGTGAGTGGGTAATGGGGCATTTCCACCAAAATGGTAGGGTGAGTGGTTGTGGTGAGTACTTATGTGGCGCCTACGTGACGCATACGTGGAGTGAGTGGGTAACTTGGCACACCCAATAGTCTAAGAGTAGTACGTACGTAGTAATTGGGTTGGCTCCCCATGAACTTGAAATATAAAATATTTTTAAGAATAATAAGTTAAGTAATGCCATTTATTACATTTCCATTTACATTATTCGGGATTGATGGAAATGAATTTTTGATCTTTATCTATGACTTATCAGGATTCATAAGATCCCAGGTTCGAATTTCACAAGAGAATTTTCTCAAAGTATTGAGTTTCACCTTAAGTACTGGTAGTTGGTGGTGGATATGATCGAATGTTACCGCTGGTAGTAGGCAAGGGTGTAGCTTTATTAGGGCAAGGGGGTCGACCGCACCCCCTCTTTTTCCGTCCTTAGTGTTAATTTTTCAAATGTTAATTTTTAGTTAAAAATATTGGTTCTGTCTCCCTCGCTTCAAAAAGTTAACATATATTCTGGCCTTCTAGGTTCTATAAATTTCCAGCCCTTCCTTACAATACACTCAAGCTCCGCCACTGGTAGTAGGATGATGCTCTAGTGATCCATCAGTAATCCAAATTAGTTGTTAAAAAAATGATTACATCATGATTTGGAGACTTGATAAAGAAATTGTCTTAAAAAAAAGTCTTAAGTTTATATTCAAAAAAAGAAAGATTAATTTAAAACAACTTATTAGATAACAATCATTTGCTAACATATAAAAAATTCTAAGATATTATATAATAAGGCTAATTACATGAGTTAAAAACAATATCGTATATAAACAATTACAGTAAATATAATGTTTATAATTTTGATTTGTTATCTTGTTGAAAAACATTCCATATTGGATGGGTTTGATATCTGGACAAAAAAAATTTTCAAATAACATGCGTAATTTGAGCTAATTTTATTTATGTAAATGTATTTAAAAAGTATGGTCAGGCTAAATATACCACTCATTCTGACTTGTTATACCCCCTCCTCTAGGTATTAAATATAAATTTGTCAAAATCAATCATTCGGACATTACAACACAACCAAAATGTACCAAACATTATTTCCACCTTAAATTCTACTAAACATATCCCTTTCTTACTTGTCATACCCCCTCTACAAAATATAAATTCATCAATAATTAGATTTAATCGTATGAACCCTTATTCATCTTTGTTCAAATTCGATTGAACTGAGGCCCGATATTTGTTCAAATCAAATTCGTATTGATTTGATTTTTAAACGATGAATTGATGATGATGATAATGATTCCGTGATGTTTGTAGTTGTTTTAATTTTAAATGCTTATGGTTCTTTTTAGTTAACAATTAAAAACATAAGGTTTACTTGTAAAATACACATTTTCCGTTTGATAAAAACAAGCTGGTTTATGTATAGTTGGATTTAACAAATAATGATAATACAAGGTTGCTTCGTTAATATCAGTTGCCGAATACATATAATTATATTTTTTTTTGCTTAAATCCTTAAAATGACGGTTTAAATGTGTTTATGATACTATACAAATTCGTTTAGTGCAGAGATTGATTTTATGTTTTATACATGTGTTAGACAACGTTTAGTTAGTGGTTGTCTGTTAACTAGTTATAGAATAGTGCTCTCACATAGATGTCACACAACCAGTCAAGTGATAGTGATAAAGATATATGATAAGTGATGAGTAAACTTTAACCGTTAAATGAAATTGACTGATAAGCGATAACTAGAATGTCATTGAACTGAAATAATAGATAACTGAAATTAGCAGACTATTATGGTTACAGTTAACGTTAAATCAATTATTATTGTGGTTAAGGTGTCTCGTAGCCGAACATTATCCACATCAAACTAATGATTATGGTTAAGGTTATGTGTGTTTGTAAATAGAACAAACGGGTTACACCCTAACATGGGTTTGCTTTCTTTTATTTCTAATTGTGTGTTTGTTTTCTACTTTTCTTTTATTTCTAACCGTGTGTTTGTTTGCTCAAATGAATTGAAATCAATTAACTCAAACCAACCCATAATCAAAAGTTAAACGACCTTAACATAACCGACTAATTAGTTATACTTATAATTATGGTTATGGGTAAGAAAGAGGCAATAAAGATCATAACCGACCCAATAAACGACTTTGCACACCTATGTGTAATAGTGTTTGTGTGAATATGTGGTTAATCTAAAAAGTGAAGGTGACTCGTTGTACAGTGGTTGGTGGATAAAATCAAAATAATCAAAATCTCTTTCTCTTGCCCCTTTGCATGCTATGACACTCACTAAAGCTCATATCATGCCCCTATAACGTCCAGGGGACGGTGTTCATGCCAAAAGTTGATGTGGAAGGGGATAACGCCCCACTACACATGGCAAAAAAAAAAAAAAAATTGAAAATAAGAGTTCTCATCTCACATGTGTCATTGGACTCAACGGGCCAACAAACAAGTCCAAGACAAGCCCAATAACATATTTTGGGCTAAAGGCCACAATCAAACAAAGAGAATTTGGATGTTAGGTGCAATGTTTTCAAAACCGTATCGTACGTCGAACCAAGCGCCTTACTGCTACTAGTCAGACTGATTGTACCAGATTCAAGAACCGGATGATATAATAAATATATAAAAATTTCAAAAAAAAATATAAACATATTTAAACAAACAAATTAATGTTCAAACAAACATAATAAATGTTAAAATAACTAGGGTTGTCATAACGGGTCAGACACGACTCGTTAATACACGATACGTTAAGACATGAAACACGAATTGGTTAGATACGAATTCTTATCGTGTCTGTTTGTTCAAACACGAACACGACCCGTTAAAAACACGTAAACACGAAATGACCTGTTAAGGAACCTGTTAACATTTAACACTGTAAATGACCTGTTAAAACCCGTTAAAGAACCTATTAAGAAACCTGTTAAATAACTAGGGTTAGACAATTAGAATTTTTTTGAAATTAATTAGTTACCCACATATTTTATTATATTATTCATTATAAATTTTAAATTTTAAACAGGTCTTAACATGTCTTAACATGTCTTAACATATCTTAACAGGTTTTAATGGATCTTAATATGTATTAACGGATCTTAACAGGTCTTAACGGGTGTTAGCGGGTTTTACCTGTTTAGATACGAAAAATAAATAGGTTTTAACGTGTCGACATGTTGTAAATACGAAACATGTTAAAGTCGTGTCGTGTCGTGTTTAACGTGTTCGTGTGTAAAATTGTCAGCCCTAAAATCAACGTAATAAATGTTCAAACAAACATAATCATGTTAAAAAAATACAAGGTTTGATTTTAATGTTTAATTACTTGAATTTTAGTTAAAAAAAATTGAAATCCGGTACGGCCAGTGAACCGGTTTCAGGTACGACCGATGAACCGGCTCAACTGGCTGGTTTCCTTGAGGGCGGTTCACATGTTTTTTTGCCGGTCGACCTCCCGGTTCCCGATTCGGCCGGCCGGTCCAGTCCGGTTTTCAGAACATTGGTTAGGTGCTAACATGACTTATTTTAATGGATTTCTTTCTTTTTATCGCGTGTTATTTAGAATTAAGATGTCAGGTCGCCACCTTGACCACCCCCTTCACTGGACTCAACACAAGGCCGGATCAACTAATTTGAGGGCCCTATGCAACATTAAAATTTGGGGCCCTTCATCCATTCAAGATCTTACATTCTTTCCCTACGTATATTTGATTCATTTGTTCCCTTGTAAGCTTAAGCGACCCATAGCGGTATTTGTGGTTCAGTTTTTAGGTGAAACCGTAAATAACAGTTTATGATTAACTAAAACCAAAACCGAGCATTTAAAAATAAAACCAAACCAAACCGTTGTTAACGGTTTATATTTACGGTTTGAGCTTTCTGGGTTTTGGCTTTCTTGGACCGCAAAAAATATGAGGCCCTAGGCCATTGCCTAGTTTTTTATCGAAGACAGCCGGCTCTGACTCAACAATCAACACCATCCTCAACACTGCCCTCACTTGCCTCACCAATGCTTTCTCCAATCTTTAGAATGTTATTTCTCACATTTTTCCTCCATACCAATAACGTTAGATAGAACCATTCCACCGACGTTGATGGCCCAATTGATCAATGCTCAAACAAAAATCAAGAACATTTAAAAGAATATACATGTAAATCTGTACGCATGTATGATATGAACATATGTTGCTTCTAGATATGGACTTTCTGTATATTGCAAAAGGAAATGATCGTTCTTCAATATCTAATTACAAATGTTAAAACAACCATGGTTTATATTGCACTAACTATGGTTATAAAGTTTCAGTTTTGATGTCACACCCCGAGCCGGCAGGACGGATCGACTTTCCCGTCGGGCGAAAGGTTCTCGGGGCGCGATATCGTGAGTGATAATCGTGATGATCAGATTGTTTACATAGCATCAACACTGAGAATAACTAAAGCACAATATAGTATTAACTAGGATTACAAAGTTAAATTACAACTGTTAATGTTTGATAATTTAACTGAGTAAACCTATCAAAAGAATCAAATGTTTACTATCTTGTAACGGTACAAGATATCAAAAGTGACTCGCATCATTAAACAAAATATGTGCTTTCCAAAAATCTACTAGGTCCTCTAACTGGGCATCCTAGTATGTATTCATGAGTCTTAGCTTAATCATGTACGTCACCTGAGAAAGCATGTAAGAAAACAAGGTCAAAACAATGGTTGGTGAGTTCATATAGTTTTAGCATTTGAAAATAGCTTTAGCAAACCTTTTCGGTACAACCTTAACCTCATTAACATCACCTGTAATATCCAATTCGGTATGTTTATATATAGGGCATACGAAAGGGTCGAGCCTACAACCCGCCCAAACGCCATCCCACCACATACTAAATCACATATGACATTGTTGTTAATGATAATTAAGCATTTTACCTACCATCCAATCCCATTCCCATCATAGCTTTAGCATTCTGTTTATAAGTTTTCAGCATGCACACAATAGCATCAGCAAGTCTAGCTTTGAGAGTTACCTTTATGGACAACTGGACGCCCTAAGGAATCCATTATCAATCCATATCGAAACTAGATGTGATTAGCAACTTCGGGGTGTTGATAAAGGATTTCTAAGATGACACGAAGTCAAATAAAGAAAACCAGAATCATCCTAGTCACATATCACAACCATGAGAGGACGATGAGGAATCACTGTATGGCAAGCACTGAGAGGCCAACAGCCTGTTTTCCCCAAGTCCTGACTATCAAGGTCACCCTATGGCAAGCACTGAGAGGCCGACGGTCTGTTCCTTCAAGTCCGACTATGGAGAACACCCTATGGCAAGCACTGAGAGGCCAAATCAGTATAATCTACCATAGCCGTTAGCTTTAGCATACAAGTTTATAGCATTCATATAGCATAGAATTTACGTATCTTGTGCACAAGTACTTGCTTCACAACCGGTAGGGCAAGCACTGAGAGGCCAAACCGTTGTTTTAGCATGTCAAGCATAATAAGCATACATAGTTTAAAGCATTCTGAGCATTTCTAGCACTTCGAGCATTCTAGCATTGCAAGCATATCAAGTATATCAGTCTTTCTGAGTTTGAGCATTCAAGCTTTCTAAGTTAGTTTATAAAAGCATTTTAACCTGTTAGTCTTTGCATCTGAAAAGCACTCGGTGTTTTAAGCAAACTAGTTTAAAAGTAAGTAGCCTTAGCATGTAGTCTTAGCATGTATCATTAGCATCTAGTATTAGCACTTAGCATTAGCATTTAGCATCAGTATAAAGCATTAGCACTTAGCATTAGCATCTAACTTTAGTATGTAGCATTAGCATTAGCATTTAGCATTAGTATAAAGCATTAGCACTTAGCATTAGCATCTAGCTTTAGTATGTAGCATTAGCATTTAGCATTAGTATAAAGCATTAGCACTTAGCATTATGAATAATTATAAAAGCATTTATGATACATTTAAGCACTTGTTTAAAATGTATAACATGCTTCTCAGTCCCGAAGTAAAATTCAAAATAGTTTGAAAAGGGACAATGAACTCACCTGTGTTGCTAAGTATAAGTTACCACAGATAATGCGCGCTCGTTGATTGTAGCTTAAGTATCTTCAACACCTGAGTTGTTTTAAGAGATTCGAATACTATAAGTCGTTATAATAGTCGCAAACTAGGGTTTTGGTCTCGGTGTGCAACTAAGTGTACTATGTCACTAAGGTGTTTTCTAAGACTTCCTCTAATTAGTCTAAGGTATTATCCATCATTGAGAACCCTTAAACCCATAAGACTTTGATTAGGTATTTGTAAAGTAATCTGTGTTAAATAAATCTTAAGTTAGAAATCATTTAATTAATTTGAAGAGGGTTTATTATCAATTTCATTTAATAAAACCATAAAGTATTTTAAGAAAATCATAGCTTAAATTGTTAGACTTTAAGTTAATCCCATTAGATTAACCCTAAGCCCGAGATTGAGTTTTAGCTTCCTTTGTTTCTTAGTTCGTTCGTGTGTATACTACTTAGATTAGAAGGTTCAACGGAACCATCTAACTTAGTTGTATATAGCATAGCCTTAACTAAGTATTGGATGTTAACAACTAACATTTACACTTAGTTAGATTCTTTGATCCTTCGCATTTTATGCTTTGTGTTTGAAATCGCTAAGATCTTTAATGTTGTTGCATAATTCTTTGTTTAACTCCAACCCCATTTGATAGACAAACTCTATGTTCAACATTTGATTTGTAACCCTTTGTTTAGTGAAATTAAGTTAGTTTCTTGTCAAGAAAACCCTAAAAACTCATGCACACACACACCTTTGGTCCCATGCATGCCCATCCAACGATCGTGTACACCACCCCATGTAATGTAACACATGCTATTTATTTTTATAAAATATATTGTTCAATATTATAAATTTAATTATCTAGTTATTATATACACATATGTGACACTTACATACTAGTAAGTAACGAGTAAAATGATTATTAAAAATTTTTGACACACTTATTCGGTCAGTTAATGTTATAGGAGACCGCTCAAAATTAATAAAATATATTATAATTAAACTTTCTCCGTTTTTAACGAAACTTAGGTCAAAACGTAGAGAAAAATGAGCTGGTCCTAACAGTATTTTTAGAATTTTATAAAACATTATAATTTAAAAGTTATAAGCGAAAAACAAAATTTGAGCTAAATTAATTATAATAATAAAATAATATAAACTTAACCTTTCAATTGAAATTGAAATATTACTTATGAGAAGCTACGTGTAACAATTTTAGAAATCAAAATGAAATAAGGATGATTCACTCAATCAAATAAACTCCACGTATATAATCTATACCCCTAAATTTCTTTCGTCCCAAGTTTTAACTCACTATAAATACTTTCCATATTCACGGCAATTAAAAATCACAAACACATTTGAGAAGAAAATAAAAGATCTGGATGCTAGGTGCTGATCAAAATACAAGTCAAGACTAAGGAGTTGATTCGTTTAGGTATATTATCTAATTTTAGTTAAACTCATAAATTTAAAGTTTTATTAAAATATTAACTTATAGGGTTTAGGTTAAGATCCGACCCTATGTATATATTAAAAATTTTAGTTTACTTAAAATAATAATAATATTGATCATCATAGTAATAGTACTACTACTACTAATAATAATAATAATAATAATAATAATAATAATAATAATAATACAATCGTAATAATAAGAGTAATATTAATAATATTAATAATAATAATAATAATAATAAATAAAGAAATCTTACTTGCAGAATAATTTTAAGAATAGATTAAGCAGAAACGCTGTCCAAATTTATATCCAGAAGTTTAAGCTGTCACTCAGTCAACCAAAAATACAGGTGAATACATCTAACTTGTTTTTAAATTATAAATGAATTTTTATTAGCATGTATGTTTAACTTTGACGCATAAAGGGATACTATTAGACCAGTATTTAGACCATTAGTATACGTACGGTTTGCAAATTGTATCCGCTATGGGTGAAATTCCCATACGTGGCTGGTAACGTGGGCTGGAAGGTTATACGTAAGACGCACTCCGCAGGCAACCTAACCAGTGACGGGCTGTGGGCTGGAGGGAACAATTGTAAGACGCACTCCGCTGTTGTTCCTAACCAGTGACAGTACAAGCCAGGGTATGCAGTGGTTGTATCGATCAGTGAAATAACCTGCTAAATGTGTAGTATTGCCATTATTAATTATGGTTAAAGGACCGAATATGCTATGCTTACATATCGAGTCTGTTATTTGTATTCACCAACATTATGTTGACGTTTTATTTTCAAAAACTTTTCAGGTAATAATGAATGACAAATCAGAAACAAGATTAGAGATTCTTGGCCTATGATGCCTTGAATAAAATCTTGTGGTAGGACCATGGAGCTACTGGAGCTATGCCTCCAAGTCTTGTATAAACCAGATATTATAAAATGATGTATAATATGTGTTTGTGAAAAGCTGGTTTATTATAATATGAAATGATGATATTCATACTTTGATACTTATATGTATGAACTTTTGTGAAATCCTGAAAAGTTATTTATGAAAAGTTATATTATAAAAAGTGACAGTGAAGTTTTCATACTTATGCGTATGAACTTTTTATAAATCATGAAAAACAGTTTTCACATTCACGCATGTGAATTATTTATAAAATTATGAATTTATGAAACAACGCTTCCGCTGAAACATATTAAAATGAATAATAAACTCTGACCGAGACTGTATAATCTATGAAACCAATTCGGGTCGCAGCGCCCGGGTCGCCGAGAGCTCGGGGTGTGACATGTAATCAGCAGCTCTTGGCCGATTGAATGATGTCCACGAATGGTATTGGTCGAATAAGTGTTCGGCCGAATGAGGGTTGGCCGAGTGGGAGCTGGGCCGAAGGGGGAAAGAGCCGATCGAATGAAGGGTTCCAGCGAATGGAATTAAGCCGAACGAATGGGGTCTAGGACGAAACAGAATGGGCGAATGAGCATGGCCTAAGAAAGACCTTGGCCATTCGGCGAATGAGCATGGCCGAAGGAGGCTGCTTCGGCTTCTTCATTCGGGGAGCTGGGTTAGGCCATTCGGCCGGTCGACCCTCGAGAGAGTGCAGCCATGGAGTTCAAGTAAATCGACCAGGATTTAGGTTACCACTTGTTCCTAACACATTCTCAATGGTTTTAGTGTGGTTTCCCTAGGGTTTGACATAGTTTTAGCCGGCCAAACGGTGGGTTCGAAATAGGGTTTTCAAAACCCTAAAATCGCAACAAAGATGGGTTGTTACCTCGAATTTGTTGAACAAAAACTCAGATGCTTTGTACTTCTATGATCTACATGATTTGGTGGTCGTTTAGACACCAAAAACACTCGATTTGGTTGAGAAATGAGAGAGATATGGTGTGGGTTTCTAGAGAGAGTGTAGAGAGAGAAAGGGCCGATGGTGAGGATAGAGAGAGGGTTGTTGGGTGTAACGACCAATTTTCAATTAACGTGTGTGTTTCTTTATTCAAAAGAAACATATGTTATAATATATTAAGTTATGTTGTGATTATGATATAACAACAATTGGGGTATTATAGTTGACTAGTAACGAACTTGATTAGGATGGTTAAGTGAGTTAACTAGTTTAGAAGTTTGAGGGGCTGAAATTGCCAATTAGGCAAAGTTGATTTAAAGAGGATATGACTATATACTTGGTCAAAATCCAGATAGTTCATGCGTATGTGTGTGTGTGTTCGACCAGAGAAGAAATCAAGGGAGAAATGGAATAATTTCAAGCCCTAGCTTCTAATTATGTTGAGTTCTTGTTCAAAATCTGAGATTGAAGGCTTAATCACTATCCTTAGTGATTACTAACAACTTGTAAGTGATTTTAGATTCCTCTTTTGATGTTATTGAAAGTTCTTGAGATGAGAACTATTAGGGTTTATCCAAAATTCGAAATTTGGGTGTTGATGGGTCTTAGAAACCATGAAACCATGTTTAAATTGCTTAATAAACAACTTAAAAATGAATAATTTGTATGTACAAGTGCTGAATTTTTCATATGGGTTGGGTTCGCATATGGGTTTGATGTAAACTCAATACATGAATGAGATTGGTTGGGTAAAGGTTGTATAAATCATGGTTTTGATGTTTTTGTTCAGCACCTAAACTAATCTTTAGCAAAAAAAAAAATTATAATGAATGAAAAATGGATAGTTGAAAGTAACCAAATGTTAGCGATTATGAATTAGTAAAATCATGAACATAACATGTTTGTTGAAATGCCTAAATGAAAACTAAAATCAGGTGCAGATTGGATATAAAAATGGTTACTGCACTGTTTTTGAAAAATCATATAAAATCATAGAAAAATATTTAGAAAGCATACTTTATATGGCTGGAAAGACCTTCAAGTCTACTACGTTTCTTATTTAAACATTAGAAGCTGATTTGGGCTGTAATAGAGTCAAAACAGTCAATTTCTGTAGGAAGGCAGAAAGTTCAGCATGCTGAATGAACATATTTTTGTTGCTGTACTGATTTTAGAAAATTCATATAAAATCAACAGTACCTCCGATTGAGGCGTATTTTATATCGTTGGAAAGGTATTTGAGTGAACTACATTTTATCTTTGAACATGTTGAACCAATTCAGGTTTTACAGTGGCCAAAAACAAGCACGAACAGCTGTTGTGCTGTAAGTACATTTTTTTAAAGTAAAGTTTTATACACAAAATAAAGATAACCCTTAGAGCCCATTTGGTTTAGACAATAAATGATGGGTTTATTGATTGTGTTATTTATGTTATAGTGTGATCTAAGTGTCAAAAATACTTGCAAATGGATGGTGCAAGTATTAGCGTAAACGAACAAAAATGAGGATTTCAATACAAATGTAGAAATTGGAGTCCTTGCATACAATATGATTTGTAAATAAATCATGAATGTTAAATGTGTGTTTTATATACAAATTGTATAGGAGATGAAATGGAAAGTGGAATCCCTAGAACCGAGAAAGAGTTATGAAGTTTAGCTTTCCTACGGGCCAAGGTGAGTAATCCACTCACTTAATATGCAACCATAAGTCATATTAAAGTGGTAATGTTTGTGTTGAATGTAGAATATTGATAGATGTCTTCTAGTACTTGAAGAATGATATGTGTTGATTTCAAGAGTTGGAATTGTGTCTTTTTATGTTAATTGATAATTGACACATGAGGTGGTGAGGATCCATATTGGGTGGAAGTATATATATAAGACTACATAGAGTGGTATTTAGATAGTGTGGATCAAATATTTGACGTATTAATACGAGTTTTGTTGAAATTGGTGAATGTTATGATATGATTTCATAACTAGTGATAGTGTCATTATATGTTGATAGTAATTGACACATGGAATTGGAAACTATTCACTATAGTGTTAAAGCAAATTTAAGACCATGACATATGGCATTTTGTGTGTGCAAATCTGTAAGACCACTGGTGAGTGGCATTGAATTTAAATTGTAAGACCACTGGTGAGTGGCATTGAATTTAAAATAAGACCACTGGTGAGTGGCATTGGATTTAACATGTAAGACCACTGGTGAGTGGCATTGGATTTAACGTGAAAGACCACTGGTGAGTGGCATTGGATTTATCATATAAGACCATTGGTGAGTGGCATTGGATTCAACATGAAAGACCAATGGTGAGTGGTATTGGATTTATCATATAAGACCACTGGTGTGTGGCGTTGGATTTATCATATAAGACCTCTGGTGAGTGGCGTTGGATTTATCTTGTAAGACCACTTGTGAGTGGATTTGGATTTGTCTGTAAGACCACTAGGGAGTGGCGTTGTGTTTGACATGTAAAACCATCTTGGAATGACATTGAGTTTGTCATGTAAGTCCTCCTTAGTGAGGCATTAGGAGAACCCACATATGTGTGGATTGGTCAATATGTGAGAATGTGTCGAACGATGTTGACTTTAAAAAGTCAAAGTTATGGTTAATGTGAATAGGTGAGTTGCCTATGATATGAATGAATTGAATTTTTAAGAATGATGAATCAATTATGTATATGATTTTTAAATGAAAGGATGGTAAAGTATGTGAAAATACAATTGAGGTGTTGGATTTGGTTTGAATTATGAAAGTCAAACCAAATAACCTTTGTAAATTGATTATATAGAATCATGTATAATGATTATGTTTAGTTGCAGGGGAATGTTCAATTGTGATTGAAATCCCATTTGATTTATGTTCTCGGGTGATATATGATCATCGAGAAGTCGGAAATCAACGGGATAATAAATGGAGGAGTTAAAATGCAGAAAATGAGTAAAAAGGGCGCAAACCGCCGTAGGCTATGCCATGGCCGTAGCGGATAACCAGAACTTGCTGGCCGTAGCCTATGGTTGGGTCGTAGGCTACGAAGGTTAACTTCTGGAATTTTGTGTTTTGACCTGTTTTAAGCATTTTAAACATGTTACGACCTCTCGTAAGCTTCCGATTTGATATAATAGTGGACTCACTTAGTTCTTATGAACTTATTGTGAATGTTAATGTGCATTTTCAGTTTAATCGAGAATGGAGGCGAACGAGATCGGTTAAGGATGCAAGGATCGAACAACTTTGGGGTTTGAAATGAATTGTGCATAAGATTTCAAACTTATGTGTTGGACATGGTAAGAATACCAGTTAATTAAACTTATGTTCTTTTAAACATAAAAAAAAAGATGTAGAACACCTGATAGGTGTTATAATATTGTCAAAAATTTTCTGGGACCAAAATTTAATAATGGTAACGGTTCAAATACCGTTAAATTAATTTTTTGGATAACGGGGGTTACAAGTTGGTATCAGAGCCAATGGTTTGAGGGATTCAAGTTAGTTGCGAACACTTGGACTCAAATCTTTGTGCTCTTAATAGGAACGAAGTGTTCGATCCATGACCGATCTCGAAGCAGAAAACCAAGGTTAGCAGATTTTGTAGTTATGAATGAAATTAAATGGTTGTGTGTCACACACTTATGTGAAATTATGTTATATGTTATGTGAACCTAACTTCTTGATTCCGATTTGAAATGGTGAATCTAAATAGACAAGCATATGATGGGTATTTTTTAGGCCTGGCCAGTCTAATAATATTCATACCATATGGATGTATTGTTAAGGCTATCGTTTCATTTCAGGAAAGAAATAGTAGGTACAAGTGATAAAGATAACATGTGTGATGATAGAATCACAAAATTGTTAGTATAATAAAATACTAATAAAAGAATGATAACCCATGTAATGGGCTTGAGTATATTTACAAATTTAATCACGATGATGTGTGATAATAGAGGTTTTAAATAACGACTTTTGAGTCTTAATTGATTGAGTAAACTCATGTAATGAATTGTTTATAGTTTCTATTAGGAACTATGTGATGGTTATTAACAATGTGGTGTTAAGACGGGTGGTTAATCAATTAGATACTATATGTAGTAATCAATTGATTGAATATAGATAAAGCTATGTGTGTGGTACTTGTATGTATTGCACAATGAGCCATAACAACATATGTAGTATCATGAATACTAGAAATTAAACTTTACGAAAGTAGATAGTAATTAATTGCTTTTAAGGTTAGTGGAGGAGTCAAAGTCTTTAAGAAGACTTAATTTGATTATGCTATCATATGATCGACTATCATGAAAATTGTATGTTGTTTGTACATGGTCTTACATGAATGTAGTAATAAGGATGCTTAGAACCTTCTATTCTTATTTGATTGATCCACAAGTGTATATGTGTGGACTTGAAATTTGACTTTGACTGTGGTGACTTGCAATATAGTTGAGCACCACAATCCGTGAATTGAATTGGAATTGATCCATAGGAATATGGACAATGTCTAATCATTATAAGAGTAAATAATTTTCATAGATGCAAACATTGAGAGTAATGAACCTCGAATTGATTAATAGTAGTGTGGAAAAAAAAAGTTTATGTATCTACTTGAGTATTTGAATGTGTGCATAAACTAATGATTGGAACTACTTGAATGGGGAGACCCATTAGTATGTGTTGTGTTAAGTTCCAATTTAAATTATAGTGTGGAATGTTATATGCAATATAATTTGTATGGAAATAGCCGAATGAGCCAGTGGTGAGTTATTAAATCACTAGAGTGTGGGAATCGGATGAGCCGATAGATTGGATATGTTGATTATTGTGTGATAATGAGCGAGCCAGAAGTGCTGTAAATTTGTTAGTTTACATTATTTGATTAAATGGGTAGGAATGACCCATTAAGATGTAACATTGAAAACTTCAATAAAGTATGTGTACTGGAGCAAGTGATGTGTTATGGTGATATACCACAAGTATAATAATTCATAACCAATCTTGATTCACAAGTATTGTGAACATACAAAACTCAATTGGTGATTCACATGGATATAAGCCATGTGTTGGTTGTTATATGTTGTAATATAATTTCTCGAATAGATATTAATCCACATGGGTGTGGATAATGCCTTGTAAAGGCATGTTGAAATGGTTCACACTTGAGTGTGAGCTAACGATGTCAGTAGACCTCTTATTTGATCTACAATGATGTAGATAAATGCTTTATTGTATGTGATACGGTTGTGAATTTATGCGAACATAAATTATATGT